>CM053507.1:14500919-14549387 GCA_028627145.1 Eidolon dupreanum
CCTGGTATTACAACATTTTAAGGATGAAACAAGAGCCAGAAACAAAGTAGACATATATGTAGTAGCCAATGAGAAAGACAGTCCAGAATATTGTCCTAAGAGAAAAATGTGTTCCAAAAAGGAGAAAGGGGTCAATTTTAACAATGCTGCTAAACATCAAGAAAAAGGAGTTATTGGATTCAGAAGTATGGACAATCCTGACAAGAGCAAATTCAGTGTAACGTTGGGGTCACTCCACTGCTTTGAGGCTGTATGATAAGGAAGTGGAGAAAATGAGACTTCAAGTCAAGGTTGTATCCTTATTTAAGACATAGGGTAGCATAGAACTGTATAGACTGATGGAAATAAAACTGTAAGAAACCAGTGGTGTATGGATGGTGGGGATGATATAACAAACAGAGCACTTAAGTCATGAAGGAATGAGATTCACAACAGAATAGAGATAACTTCTCAGGTAATAGAAGGAAAGGGAGAGAGCACAGATGGTTATTTTGTGTTGGGAATAAAAGAGAACTGATGTCAGCTTCTATTTCCTCAATGAAAATTGAGACAAGATTGTGAACTAAGAGAAGGATTCTTGTAGGAGGTTTGAGTGAGTGAGAAAAGAAGATAAGAGTAAACTACACCAAAATGACAATTTTAATAAAAATAATGTGATAAATGTCATAAGAGATAACATAAGATGCTACAGTGTCATCAAAGAGAAAAGCCAAATCCAAAAAAAAAAAAAAAAAAACAGTTAAGTGCAAAGCTTTAATGGAGGGGAATGCATTTGGGCTGGGTATCAAGGAAGTAGGATTGTCAGAGGTAGACATGATGTGGGAAGTGTGGTCCAAGATGAAGGAACAGAATAAAGTGAAAGAAGACAGGAGAGCACACACGTGATAGCCCAACAGAGAGTTATCCTATCTGGCCTGACTTCAGGACACGTATGCAGGAGTGGCCGACTCCAAAGGAAGGTTTGAGCTAGAGCACTGAGGTCTCCTAATGTCACATTAAGATCCTGGACTTTTCAATGGAAATGAAAAACCTCAGGTAATCCCCACTCCATTCTGCCCAAACTCTGCATTTATGTCTTGATTACAGTACCTGCCACTTTTGCTGTTATTTATCTTATCATGAATCTGTTGTTTTCAACAAACTGAAAACTCTCCAAAAGTATGATGTCACACGCCTAAAGCCCTAGAGCGTTGCATGTTTCTTGGAACATAATGAATGCAAGCCACATTTTATTTTATAAACAAATAATCAAAGCTGGACATTATGAGGACTTATCTAGCAGCAACCTACCAAATGCATTTCTAAGAAGAGTGACTGGAGGAAAAGTCACCGGTTAGAAGGTGACTTCATAAGTCCTGGTGAGATAGAGGTTCTAACCTAACCTGGAGGTATTATTGTGTGTATGTAATAACTTTAAGCAAAATCCTAACAAACAGAATGCTTTTATGCTTGGTATTATTGAGACACTTAAAAATATGCAATCTACTTAAAATATAGCAGGGTAACCAATTGAGATATAAATATGTATTCTGATTTTACTACTAACGGAGATAAAGAATGAGAGGTATTTTGCCCTTTCATATCCTAAGTAAGTAGGCAAACATTTGTGTTCTCATTTTCAGTCCTTTGTTTAGGGAAACAGATATTCTTTAGATTTCAGGGTCCTGCTAAAGAAAACCTTATAATGAGCATGCCCTCCCCCCCCCACCCCATCCCCCGTCCAATAATTCCTCTCTAAGGAGCAACCCTCTTTCCCATTCCCATAATTAGGATGGAATTTATCATATTTCCTGTCTCTTAGATTGGTCAATCCAAATATTTTTCTCCCTGGCCACAATAGCCACTTTGGGGATGAGTCTATACTCATTCAGAATGTTCTCTGAAAATTTTGCAAAACCTAATAATAGAGTGAACCAATGCCACTAGAGGCCATCTATCAGTGTAGAGAATCAGCTTGAGAAAATAGCCAACAAGGAAGAAAATCAGAGCAAGGAGCAGACAGGGAGGAATACTGTTTCAACCCCTAAGCCAACCCCATCCGAAGCCAGTGGTGGCTATTGAGTTTCCATTTCTTCATGCTAATAAACCCCCCTTATGTGCTTAAATGAGTTTGAGTTGTATCCTGCAATGGAATGAGTTTGACTGAGACAAGCCACCACCAGGATTATTTGGAAGTTGAAGATCCATTGAGAAAAGAGAGAAGAGATTGTTGGCAGTTCCCTGAATAAGGGAAACATAACTCAGCTGAGGAGAGCTTGTGAGTATTTGCAAGTCTGGAGTGATAACGGGGATTTGAAACTTCTCATTAAGTGACAAGGCACTGGATCTCACTAGTTCACAGTTCTCCAGACAGGAATGGCTTGCAAGATAGGCCAAGAGAGTCTAAACACTAGCCGCTGGGCTTTAGGAATCCTGGTGAAAGACCCTGTCCCCAGTTGGCTCAGGAGAGTGGCTCACTCATGCCCTGCTGCAAACCCTCCTCCCAACCCCGGCCCAAGTAATGAAATCAGAATCTTTCCAAATTTGGGAACCTAAAAGCTTTGCAGAAGTTTCTATCTACCGATAGTGTCTGATATTGACCTTATGACTTGCAGTCAGATTCAGTTCAACTTAAAATAACAAATAGTTTTAGTAGTTTACACATTTGGGTATTATATAGAAAATTCATAGCAACTACATATTTTTTAAACCAATGCCTGATTAGACTTTGTAAAAGTGAAACTAAATATGTGTTTATTTCTAACATCTTCAGTTACTTCTTCAAAAATATGCTTTTATCCTCATTCTTATTAGCATTTTATTTTATTTCATTATTAGTTTCAAATATACAGTATGTTAGTTAGACATTTATATAGTTTATGAAACAATCCCCCTGATTACTCTATCTTCCCTCTGGCTCTACTCATAGCTATTACATTACTGCTGACTGTATTCCCTATGCCATGCTCCCCATCCCCATGACCATCTATCAACTACTAATAGGTACTGCTTTAACCCTTCACCCCTTTCTCCCAGCCCCCACCCAGCCTCCTCCCCTCTAGTTGTGAATCTGTTTCAATTAGTTTGTTCTTTTTGTTCCTTAGATTCTGCATATAAGTGAAATAATATGGTATTTATCTTCCTCTGTCTGACTTATTTTGCTCAGCATAATAACCTCTAGGTCTATCCACGTCATTGAAAATGGTGGGATTTCATTTTTTTTATGGCTGAGTAATATTCCATTGTATATATGTGCCATAACATTTAGGCATGGGCATTTAGGCTGCTTCCATATCTTGGGTATTGTGAATTGTGCTGCCATGAACATTTGGGTACATAGATCTTTATGAATTAAAACTGTGCTTTTAATAATAAGCCATTTAACGTGATTATTTTCCAGTTAAATTTCTCATTAGTTTGAACCTCATTTACTATTATACTGATGGTCTTTATTCTGTTTCAAAAATAAAAGAAAAATCATCCAGATTTCAGTGTTAGCAGATATATTTATGTAAAAGAAACTTCCAAACACTAAAATTAGCTGCATCTGCAGGAAACTCTTTCAGTTACTTTTAACTCAAAATCATTTTTTACTTAATATAAAATTGTTGAATTCATGGTTTCCTTTTGTGATTCTTTTGTAATAAAAAATCAGAAAATATATTAAAATACGTAAGTTCATTATTAGAAAGAGTAAATGAATTCTAAATATGTATAATTCATAGTTAAATCTCATTTAAATCTGAAGTAAAAACTATAGTTTTGGAAGAGTAAACCTTTGATATTACGCTTTTAATGAGTTTTTTAAATCATGGAAAATGTGTTTTCCTAGGCAAAAATATAATCAGACTTTCAAAAAGCTAGGACTTTGTTATTATAAGTGAAAATTCACATTCAGATGACACAAATCACTACAACATTCAAATAAAAGGTGTTTTGTTTTTGTTTTTAAATTCCTCATATTGAACAGAGGGTCCCTGGCCTATTCTTTAGCCACGTCTCCCAGTTTGCATAATATAAACAAAAGACACACCCCTCCTGAAGGATTTTTTTGTTACATTACTGTACATAGAATTGTGACATTTTATATGTACAAATGATACTCTTATAAACAAATGCAGGAAAAATAGGGAGAGACATTGCTTCCTTCTTTTTGTGGTTCCAGGGAGCTTGAGTCTTTAGTGTTTTCACTGTAAGTAATGGAACTCAAACTAGCTTAGGGAAAAAAAGTAGGGAGAAAATTATTACGAAAAATTGGGGATGTCTCCTGAACACCAAAAATGATATCAGAGTTAGTTTCTCAAGAAGGACTAGAATCTCAATTTTAAAATATCCCTCTCGCTTTATCTCAAGCACGCGTGCGCACGTGCTGTCTCTCTCTCTCTCTCTCTCTCTCTCTCAGATCTTTTACCTTATATATCTTATTATTTTCTTTCTGCACTCAGATGACATGGTACAATTGGTACAATTTATCCCAAATCATGGCTGGAATCCATGTTTTAGATTCCTAAGTTAATAGGATAATATAAATGAATATAATATAAACATGTATTTTAAGGAGTATCCCAAATCCTTACAGACAAATGTGGGAAAAAGTAGAGTGCATTCTCAGACACAGTATCTACTCTAAATATCTTTTTAAAAATGTATTTAAAAAGCAACATAGAAGTTTTTCAATGGTTGTAAACCTTTGGAGAAAAGCTTTCATATTTCCTCAATATAACATAATTTCATCTTCTTTTCGATACTGTAGACCATGTAAGATATAGATTTTATGACCTCTGCTTTTGGCCCGCCTCCATACACCTTGACTAATACTAACTTTTGCAGTACAACTCTGGAGAGAGTGGGTGGCAGGCAGGGCAGCAGTCAGAATACTTCATCTTGACTACGTCCACAGAATAGAATAACAATTGGGTGGCAGGGGATTTTGCCTTATATATTAAAAAAAGAAAAAAAAAAAGGAATAAAGCATTCCTGGAAAGGACTAATGCACTTGCTTTTACTTTGGAATCTAGTTTACATAAAATTGATTGAAAGGGTGTGAATTTTAATTTTCCATTTAGATACGCGTTATTAAAATAGGATTTGGTCTTTTCATAATTGTATTTTTCATTAGGTTCTATTAGGACATAGGACATACATCATGGAAAACAAGGTGTATTTGAAACAAAAAAAAAAAATTAAGAACCAACAGATCTTAAATGAAACTCTACTGCTCAGAGTGTCCCTTCAGTACTTGTTAGGGCCATAGAGGAGTCCAGGACTGAAAACTAGTTGGGCCCAGGCTCAAGTACTGATGTTTGTCTTCATCTTACACTTTTGGGACAGCCAGGGTGATAAATTACCTGAATTCTTTATTCATTATGAATTAAAAAATTAGTGTTCTTAGTGTGCTTGTGAACTAAAACTGGTAGTCGTGTGCTGCTAACCGGAATGTAAAATGGTACTGCTGCTTTGGAAAACAGCCAAAATTAGGTTAAACATAGTTAATGTATGACCCAGCAATTCTACCGCTAGGATATATACCCAAGAAAACTGAAAGCATATTTCCACGCTAAAATGTATACACGAATGTTCACAGCAGCATTATTAATAATGCCAAAAGTGGAAACAACTGATAGGTCTATCAGCTAATGAATGAATAAAGAGAATGTATATGTTCATTCAATGGCATATTATTCAGCAATAAAAATGAATGAGTATTGATATATCCTACAACGTGGATAAGCTTTGAAAATATTACCCTAAGTGAAAGAAGTCAGTCACAAAAACCATATAGTATATGATTCTATTTATGTGAAATGTCCGGAATAGGCAAATCTGTAGAAACAGAATGTAGATTAGTGGTTGCCTAGGACTGGGGTAGGATGGAAAGTGACAGTTAATAGGTACAAGGTTCTTTCCCTGCATGTTTCTATTCATATTGCCTCATCCAACCTTAAAATAAACAGGAATAAAATGATAAATACTCTGAGCGCTATTTAAATGCTAATATTACTAACAAATATTACTAATAGTACCAATATTAAATATTATTAATATTGACTAGCAATGACACAATTAATAAAATTTATTGCCATTCATTATAATTTATTTATCAATTACTATGTACCAGGCATTGGGTTAAGCATTTTTTATTCATTATTTAATATTCATAATAATCTTGTGAGAGGTGAAGTGCTATTAATCCAATTTAGGTATGAGGAAGTTGGGGCTCAGAAAGCTTTGATTAATTTTTCCAATTCGTAAGTCTAATAAATAACAGAGCAGATAAATCCAACTGTAGCTGATCCCATGGGCCAAATCCTTAAACAATATGCAGCCTCCCCTGCAATAGTCTGATGGGTGTGTGTAACTGATTACAGAACACCTTGCTCTATCGTGCCTTTAGAATTTCCCCCAGTATTTTAGGTAAATTCATCATATAAACCAGCCTAACACACTGCCATCTCTTCTGTAGATTTTCAGTAGCCTGAGAGAACATTCAACTACCTTCTGAGTTAGATATTGTAACTCAGTAGGTACAAACCAGTTCAATATCAACAGGCTCACTAGCACCCTTCACATTGATAATTAAGGCTAATTGTGCATTCATCACAGAGCACCATGTGGGTATCCACTGGGATTTTGAGTGATGAAGGATGTTTCAGCAACATTGACAGGAGTTTTCCAAGATAATATTGTGTAGGTAAATTAATAATTATGTATCAATGCACTGTCAGAAGAGAATACAAGGTTACCACTATCTTGAACTGTGGATTTTTAAAAAAATTTAACAGAAAAGATGCATCTCACGAAAGTAGAGCCTTGTCTTAAAATGTTTCCAATAATAATATTAGTTAACATTCATCAAAATGCTAACTATAACTTAGGTATTGGTGCTTTACATGTATCATCTAATTTAATCCTAAAACAATACTGCAAACCAGGTGCTATTATAGTATTATTCTCTTTTTACAGATAGGACAGAGGTAAGTAGTCGAGTAAAGATATCAGGTATTCTAGCATTGAGCCCATACCCTTAACCACTACTCTACAGGGACTCCATATACTTAAAATTAGTTCCAGTTAATATAAATCATTAACTGTCAGCTTAAAATACATATAAAAGAAGATTCTATGGTAAGAAAATAATTTAAAAATAAGTGTTGAGAGACATTTCAGAAAATAACTAGAAATGTTTTGATTCATTTGCTATGTGTATTTCTAAATATATTCTGATATTGTTAAGGGAAAAGAAATGCTATTATTACAACAAATTTATTCTTACATGGTAACAGGAAGAGGAGAGTCAAGATAAAGTGAAGTCCTCTTGATTTATTAATCCCCAAAAGCTGTTCTTGTGTTATATTTAAGGGGAAAATTGCCCAACTCTAGATTTGTAGGCAAAGACAAGTCTCTATGGGTCTTGAGGAGGTGTCTGAGAAATTCTGAAACAAGAGCTATAAAACTGACTTGGGCTGGTCCTTATAAATATGAAGCCATAAATCAAGAAGAAAAATTGAATTCAGAATGGTGAGTATAACAGCCAAGATGATTTCAAGGTGGGATTCTGAAACCAAATAATAAAGACGGAAATCAACAGAGGCAGAATCTAAGAGTTAGTGCTAGAGGCTGAAATGGGCCAGAAATGGGTAAAATGGCAAGTAAAACAAATGGAGGACAAAGCAAACACCTGGCTGAGATTTTTGCAAGGCAACTGGGTATTCTTGTACTACCTCAAAACTCCACAAATGAGGGTTTTCAACTCAAGACCCTGAGTTTGTTGAAGTTTCAATTATTTAAAAGCAGCGTTTAAGGATGGCTCTATGTGTGTGGTGGTGACCAGCTCTCCTTTTAATAGTATTCAGTTCTTACCAACAGAAGACAGGGTTTGAGGAGACTGGCAAGAATGAAGTAAGCTTCCAGAAGACATTCCTTTATTATCTCCAAACTCTAGTGTAATTCCACAGTAAAATTAATATGGTGTGTATCTTAAAGCTGAAACTCAACAGTAACAAAAATAATTAAGATAACCATAATTCCTAACGTCTAATAAAACTGTATTTACAAGTATGATATGAATTGGTGATAATCTGAATCAAAGCTCATGAACTTTTAGAAATGAAAGGGAAAAAAGATAAAAGATAAAGCAAAGTAGTGCAAAACAAAATACTACCACCTTCTCATGTCACTAAAACACATAGATAATCTTATGAGAATGCTATAGAATGCAGGTTATCCAATAGCCATATGAAAATAACTTGAATCCAGTACTTATTTATGAAATTTCTATCACAAAGTATAATTTGAATTATAAGATTATATTATAAAAATATGGCTTTACAGTTAAAGAATTAGCTAAAAGACCTCTAAATTTATTATTAACAACCATAGCCTAAAAACTGAGACTTATCCCTAGTCACTTTCTCAGGTTTTATATCTATTCTGGGAACTAGATAAAGAATGAAAGTATTGAAAAACATCCCTGCAGTGCTCTTGTTAGAAATAAATATTTTCATTTGGACCAAGTATATAGCATTTTTTCAAAGATTAGCAACTTTTTTCATCAAGTGACATTCTAAATCAATTTAGTAAACTCAATTAGCTTTCTGAAACAGTGTATTATAAATAATTCACTGATGACATGGTACTCTAAACTAGTTGAACAAACTCAGTTAATTTTATTGAAAGTGTATTTTGAACCATTTACTAATATTGCAAATTAGATAATATAATTTTAAATACATTTCAAAATCAGTGACATTTTGGTAATTAGATCTAAGGAAACAAACTATTGATTATACAGGTATCATTTTGTTTATAAATGTTGGCACATTTTCTGGCATTATGAGGTATCTAAAAGGTGTCTGAGCACTTCAGTTTTGAATAAAAAAATTCCCTTTGTAAAAGAGATTAATACTAAATTAAACAGTGTGGCACATCATTTAGATAAAGTCAAAATACAATTCTGTAAGTTTTGCATGTCAAGAATTATACTGAAATACATACAGGAAAAACAAAAGTAAATGATAAATGTCTGCCTAATATAAAGAGATAGACTGCAGAAGTAAGAAGGACCTAGATCTAAATTTCAGCACTTCAGCTTTTTTGCTGTTTTTGAATTTTAGACAATTTGTATCTTTTTCAACCTTGGTTTATTAAATAGAAAAATAGGTTTAACATTGCCTGCCTTTCAGGTTTGTTAGGAGGATTTATAATAATATATGCAAATTCCTTAGCCTGTTCCTTAGCATACAATGAAAGCTATAGAAATTTCTGTTCTTGCTAATGCTATTTGTATCATGATTAACATACTTTAAACTCTGGATAAATCAGAAATTGTGGTATACTACTCATCTAAATTCTTTATGTCTCAATCTAATATTAATAATATTTTGTTATTAACATCTAAATTCTTCTATTCTCTCTGGTCAGTAGATACTGAATCTTTTTCCACCTCTAACTCTTCTCAACTTTATTTCTTCTGGGCTTATGTAATAAAAGCCCTTCTTTAAACTATTTACAATACCCTTTTATCATCTGTACCCTCATAATATTATAATGCATGCATTTCAATATAAAATACTTTCACATCTGTTAATAAATAAAATTTTATTTTTCCCCAGTAGTTAGAAAATAAGTATGATACTGTGCCCCAAACACTGTACTGGGCTCGGTGGACATCAAAGAACACTATCTATCCTTTGGGGGCTTTTGATCTAGTATAGGATATAGAAGTTAACCTGATGTTCCATAGAGAGGTTCAGCATGCCAAAGCACTCAAAAAAAGTTACAGTTATAGCTTTTTTATGAGAATATTAAGCATGTGACAGATGAAAATGAAATTAATTTAAAAAATGGATTGCTCTGGTAACAAACTAGGAAGATGAAGCTGAGAATCACTACAGATACCAAAAGAATGGAAAAATTGTGATATAAACTCAGAAAGGAATAAACAGGAAAAACAAGAGATTGGATTCAACAGACACTTGTTTCTCAGATTAAATGAATGCCACTCTATGGTTTATTCACAGATGTTTATGTGATAAGGACTGACTCTGGCTTCCTGATGAAAAATTAATGCTCCTCTATTAATAGTTCTGAGAACCTCTAATATACACAAATCTTATTTGATTTTGTAGAACCCTACTTCCAACTCCATTCCCCAAACCTATATCCCCTACTATGTTTGTGAGTTATTACCCATCTCACAGCCCAAGACTCTTTGGAAATAATTGATTCCTTCTAATCCCTTACCCGCCTCACAACATAAGGTACTTATATTTTCTTCCCGCAATAAATGTTGCATCTATGCAAACTGGTCCAGGGACGCCAGCATCTCTATCACCTGGGAGCTTGTTAGAAAGGCAACGCTCCAGCCCCCCGCAGACCTCCCAGGCAGAAATCTGCCTTTCAATGCGCCTGTCCAAGTGAGTCCTACACACATTGAAGTCTGAGAGGCACCGGACCAGGGCCCCCACTGTACAAGCAAGTCTGCCTGCTCACTGCTGCAGTTCTCGTGCCTAAAACACTGGACCCTCGGTGACTGGTCAGAGGGAAGGACCATTGGTTGGCTGCGTGCCTGGCAAACCTGTAGGCCAAGGCAAAAATCTGGCCTGCAGGGGTGGTTTGGTCCCCTGCTTTTTAAAATTTGGATTAATTTACAGCACTTAAAAATCAAGAGAGCTCACATAAAAATTCAGATCTGTGGTTTTTCAAAACAAAACAAAACAAAACAAAACAAAACAAAACAAAACAAAACAAACCAAGGGGTCCAGCAACATCTATAAGCCAGAGGGGAGTCAGAGCCTTGCCACAAAGGTGCAAGTTCCTGGTTGCATCTGTTTCCTTCCTTTTGCCTTTCTTATGTTAGCTGACCATCCTCCTAATTGCTATCCCTGCCTCCAATCTCTCTTCTCCTCTCTCTCCTTCATGCTGCCCTGAAGGTAGTTTTCCTACCTCACAACTCTTATCATAACATTCCCTCATTTCAATAAGCCCTTTCAGGCTCCCAATTGCCAATAAAGAGACATACTTTAAAAACACATTTATTTCGAGTACACTTCTCTGCAGTAATTATTAATATTTGGAAAAGAATATTAATTTGCTTGATCTCAAGGATAATAAATGGCATCAGATTAAGAGGCCTTTAAAAACTCACACACGGACATGGTTCCACAGTGTAGCAATTAGCAGGTGCGCTTTATATGCAGAAGGTCCTGGGGTCCCACCCCAGTGGAGCCATGCATGATCCATGGTCTATGGTCATGCCACCCTGAACAAGCCCAATGTCTCATCTTGGAAGCTAAGCAGGGCTGGGCCTGGTTAGTACTTGGGTGGGAGACCACCGAGGAAGACCTGGTGCTGTAGGCATGCATGCTTGCATGCATGCATTCATGCATGCATAAATAAATAAATAAATAAATAACAAGCTACTCTGGGGAACTATTTTTGCCAGCACAAAAGAGGCAAGGGTCCATTCTATTATATTTGTCTTGTAAAAAAGGTATCCTATTCATTCATATGGATTTAAATATAACAAATATACTGTTATTTCCCAAATTTTTCTCTATGCTCAGACTTCTGAGTTCCAAATCTATGTATTAGACTGTCCATTAGACATCCCTATAATATGTCTAAAAAATTTTAACAAAATTAATATATCCAACACTGAACTTTTGACTCCCTCCGACCACCTGAAGTGAGTTAGTTACTCCTCTATCATTATAGTATCTTTTTTAGTTTTTTAACAAACCAAGGTCTTTTGTGCCTTAATAATCTTTCACATAACTAGAAAGCTCTACTACTCACTCTCTTGTTCATTCTTAAAACTCAAAGTTAGTTTGAAAGCCACCTCCTCAAACAGGTCTTTCCTGATTACTCAATAAAATTAAGTAGCTGCTTCTTGGATATGCTCTATCTCAGTATTCTATTTCACAGAATTGGTTATAATACTTCTGTTTCACAGAATTTCTATTTCACAGAACTTGTTACATTATGTCATTTATCAGTTCCTTTTATGCCTGTCTCCATTTCTAATTATAAATACCATGAGGGCAAGGACCATACCTTTCCTGTTCAATAATATAGCTCCAGTGTCTTACACAGTACCTGGTATATAGTAATACCTTTGAAAACATCTGCTAAATGAATAAACATATGCAAAAGAAAAAAAAAACAGCATTAGATGACTATGTTAGATATCACTGTAAATGAGAATTCCCTTACCAGCTACTTTTAAACTGCATCTATACTGCAATTTAAGAAACCTCAGTATACAAAAGCAGAAAAGTCACATTACAAAGTAATTATTTTTAAAAAAGATAACTATTTCACACAATATCCACTTTGGTTTAAATACTTTCAGACACAACTACTACTTAATCTTTTCTACAAACTTATAGGATAACAACTAATATTATGTGCATTTTACAAATAAGGAAACTAAAGGGCAAGTCCATGTCTTGCCCAAAAATCACACAGTTAAAACTGGAAAGCCCATGATCTGAGCACAGGCAGTCTGGCTTCAGAGTCTGCATGCTAAACCACAATAAAATTTTGCCCCAATGCCTCTATACCTAGGCATCTCTCCTAGTATTTTAAATGTAGTTTAATTTGAAAAACAGAAAAAAAGCAAAATGCAAGCAAGCCCTCAGAAGTACATCTGTGGTACAAAATGAAGCACAACCATATCCCCAACCAGGCCGGACAAACAAGCTCTGCCAGATTTGAACATCGATATATTTTTCCCTCTTTGACTTAAGTGGAACCAGTTTGGTCCGTCTTTTCTAATTAGAAAAAAACATTTTATCCTTATCAATATTTTTTTTTGTACAATCATACATTCATCCATTAGGTATCTACAAAAGCTCTGTCAGCAAAAATTCCATTTTCAAAAAATGACAAAGTAAGAAAAGCCTATAAACTTGACCTTAAATATGTTAAGTTAATGGCTAAGAGCAACTGTGTTTTACAATCCAACGTGGTCCTTAAAGAATTTTAGAATTACTGATGTCATAAAAATTTCATTTAATTAGAACTTTAGCATTAAGATTCAAGGAAAACTAGTAGATATTGAACCCAATTCTTGGAATAGCACTTTACCTAGTATTAAAAAATTTAATTGTGAGAAATAATTCCTTTGTGTTATATACATATAATTTTCAGATACAATCACATTCTAAGTGTTGCTTTAAAAAAAAAATAAGGATTCCCTTATCAAAATCTGAATGGTAGTCAAAGAGGAAATGATCTTGAGTAGGACTGCATGAGCAGGTAATTAAGGTCTTTACCAGTGGATCCAGAGTTTAGAGCTATGAGAAGTCAGAAAGCTACTATCCTGCTGATGTCCAACAAGCAAACCGCCATGTTGTGAACTGCCTCTGAAGATGAGTGAGTGGCCTCTGGGAGGTAAGAAACTCGGTCTCACAACTACAAGGTACTGAATTCTGTTGATAACCTGATTGAGCTTAGAAAGGACCACCAGCTCTAGATGAGAAGCCAGGCCAAGATGACATCATGATTTCAAATGTGTGACACTGAGCAGAGAACCCTGATAGGCAGTGCTCAGACTTCAGACTTACAAAATGGTCACATAATAAATAGTTGTTGTTTTAAACCATGACATTTGTGGTTGTTATGTAGCAAAGAAAATTAGTATACTAGAAGATGGGACTTCTGGAAATCTATTCTTCTATAAGAACAATAAGAATACTAAAAAAATTCTCAAAATTAATTTTCAGAACTCCTCTGAAAATAAGCAAAGACTTGCACCAATCTGAATATCGTTTATTCCAGAAAAACAGCTGAATCTTGGTAAGAACAGTTGGCTTTGTTGTGTTTTAACTTTCATTATCCCATCACCTTCTCCCCAGCTCTACAGTAGCCTTGAAAACCAACAATCTTAAAATTAAGATAGCTATGAAAACTGGCAACCTAGCAACTACTGGATGGGGCAAAACAGGTTTACATCTTTTTTGAACAAAAAAGCCTCAATCCCAGAGAATTGTCATTATTTGATCTATTTGGTCACTCCCTGGAAATTTACACTCAGCAGACTTGTCTTTACTTGACCTGATTTACAACTTTTTTAGTGCAGACTTTCTCCTAGTTTGTCAGAAAAAAAAATCAGTTGCAATTGTCTAATACCACACCTGCTTACGTCAGAAAGAATAACTGGAGCATACAAGGAGATTTAAAATGGGGTGCAGGGAGGAAAGACTCAAAAGGAAAAGGATGAGATGCCTACAGGAAAATTTGAAAATCTCTGAAATATTCCTGGGAATCAAGGTCATGTGAGTGGGGTCATGCCCACTGAAGGCCTGGTAAGTCCCTAATCTCTCATCTGTAGCTAACCTCAAGGATCAATACAAGCAGAAGTAAAGGTTAAGACAAGTTATTACTGATGGAGAAACTAAAGGTGTGCCCCAGTATTCACAGAGTCCCTTAGAAAGGGGTGGGAGACTTATACTTTCAAGACATTTTAAAAAAAAACTGTCCAATAATTAGCTGACCACTAACCGAGCAGAAAATCAGTGTCCATCCATGACAAAGAATACAGATCAGCAGCATCAACAACAACAAACAATGGACAGAACATGGGGATGGAGGTCTGATTTTCAGATGGCACCTTATTTAAAATGTTCATTTCCAAAGGGATGGGTGAAAAAGGAAAGGGATTAAGATGTACAAACTGCCAGTTATAAAAATAGTCACAGGGATGTAAAGTACAGCATAGGGAATAGAGTTAGTAATATTATAATAACTATGCATGGTGTCAGATGGATACTATATTTACTGGGGCAATCACTCATAACATATAAATGTCTGACTACGTGTTATATCTGAAACTAATATTGTATCTCAAATGTAACTGAAAAAAATTCTTTAATCAAAAGACAAAATAAAATGTCCAATCTCCAAACAAGAAATTTCACGACATACAAAGAAATAGGTTGTATACACCAGGAAAAAAAATTAATCCACAGAAACTGTCCCTGAGGAAATCCAAATATTACAGTTACTAAACAAAGATTTTAAAACAGCTATTATAAATGTGTTGACTGAAATATGGGAAACCATGTCTAAAGGTCAAAGGAAAGTATGAGAATGTCTCATTAAACAGAAAATATCAATAAGTAAAAATTATTTTTAAAAATTATGTTAAAAATCAATTATAAAAAATTATCAAATAGAAATTCTACAGGTGAAAAACCTAACCAGCCAAGAGAGACAAATAACCAAACCAAAAGTAAGTAAAAGTAAGGAAATAATAAAACAGAGCGGAAATAAATGAAACCACTCAAAATATAAGATGGAAAATTCCAGGAAGAAAGCAATCTGGCTAATAACTTAATTTTAGTTTTTTGAAATTCTGAGCAGAGAATCCAGCTAGACTGAGTCCAGTTTCTGATCTACAGAAACCATAAGATGATTTTTTGTTGTTTTAAGCCCTAAGTTTGTGATAACTTGTAACACTGAATAGAAAACCAATATACATTGTCATTAAAGTTAACAAAACAAAAACCTCCATTTTAACTTCAAATTTAATATTTATCTTGAAATAGTATGGTAGGTTGTATTCTCAAACAAAAAAAAAAATGGCCACAATAGTCATTTTAATCCCATACACCCATCTAGAACTTTCTCATTCCTTCATCAGGAGATGGAGATTATTTCCCTTGTCCTTGAAACTTGGTAGATTTTTGTGACACTCTTGATGAAGACTACAAGTGACACTGTGTGAATTCTGAGGTTAGATCCTGAAAGGCAGTCTGGCTTTTACCTAGTTCTCTCCCTATCGGGACACTTGCTCTTGGAAGCCAATCACCATGTTGCAAAGGAGCTTGTTGTCCAGATTCTAGCCACTTCTGTTGCCATGAGTAGAGCAGGGATAAGGTGTTCCTGCCAACTATTGCCCAAACTGCAGATGCGTGAGTAAAATAAGTGTTATTGCTGCATTAAACCACTGAGTTTTGAGCTTTTTTAAATGCAGCAATAGATACCAGAATAAATAAAACAAAAATAAAAGATTTTAAAGATGTAAAGGAGGCAGAATTATCTTTATTTGAAATGGTGAATTATATTATTATATAATAAAAATCTAAATAGATCGACTAAAATAAAATCAACCATATAACACCTCAAGTAAACTTTGTGGTGGTTAATTTTATGAGTCAAGAGATAATAATAATGACTTATACAAGTGCAGTGGTTCTCAACAGGGGTTGACTCTCTCTCCTCCAGAAAATAATGGTCAATTGTCCTTTTGGGGTTCACGCCCTAGGAACTGCTACTGGTATCTCATGGGTAGGGGCCAGGGATGTTACTAAACATACTGCAGCACACAGGACAATCCTCCACAATAAAGAATTATCTAGTCCAAAATACCAATAACACCAAACTTGAGAAACACTGGACTAGTGTAATGGCGATGGAAATAGAAAGAAGTGGGCATATTCCAAGTACGTATCAGAGCTAGAATGAACAGAATCACTTGTGTGAGATGATGGAAAGTGAGGAACAATGGTTGCTCCTGAAATTTTGGCTTAAGTAGCCAGATGGATAGTGGAACCATTACCAAGAGGGGGAGAACTTAGGGACAAAGATTTTTTGTGTTTGGAATAATCAATAGCTTACTCCAAACAATTTAAGTTTGAGACACCTATTACAAATCCAAATAGAGATATATTAAGAAGTTGGATAGGCAAGTTTGGAGCTACAGAAAGACCAGGACTAATGATATACACTCAGAATCCTTAAAACAGTTCTCCATCAATCCACAACAATCTTATGATGTAGGTGTCATTCTCATCCAACATTTCAGGAAGTGGAGGCTTGGGGAGAAAAGTCAGTGAGGCAGGGGATGCCAAATCTAACATTTGAAACCAGATTTGCCTAATTTTAAAGCTTTTGCTTTTAACTACCAAGAACAAAATTACACCAGCCAAAAGAACCAGACTCCTATGTTGTCCAGACAGCAAAACATGTAGGATGAAGAGTATTATTGGGTATCAGATCCCTAACTTTTGACAGTGGTCTAGATCCTATTTATACTGCAGCCATTTGTGAGTGCATTTTTTGTGCTTGCTTTAGACTGAATTCCTGGGCTCATGCTTGAAATCAAAGTACGTTAATTAAATTTCTCTTATAGATTTGAATTCACTTGCCATCTGGAACACAGAAGCAGCTCAGAGACTTTTAACTTAATTGGGGTGCAAGCCCTTTTGTTTGGCCCCCATGCTGTTTGGCAACCCCGGTCCCGTTGCCTCTGTCTGGGGCAAACTTCCCTTCAGACTGCAGTCAGCAAAATGAGACAACAGGAAAAGTGCTGATGCCTGAACACTGCAACCCGAAAAACACTTAATTAATATACAGGTATAATGCATTTGGTAATTAAAATTTAATTCTCTTAAGATGTACAGCAGAAACAACTCCTTTCGCAAGCATTTAATCCACTGCACTACTAAGAGTAAAGTTGAAAAGGGAATTGAAATGAAGTTGTTCCTCTTTTTCTCAGCATTAATTATACTCAGATCAGTAAAGTGATAGCATGTGCTTAGCCCTGGCTGATCGACCTCCATTCTTACTGAGTTTTGAGGCCTCTCTTTCAGAGAGATGCTCCTTTTATCACAGAAAACCTGTGTGTGCTGAGAAGCCCGTATAAAAATATGTTTTATCATTGAAGTATAAACGATGCTTCAAGAAATTTACACTATCCTTCAAACGAGCAAACAAACAAACAAAAAAACTCAGTATAAGAATTTAAGTTAGTAGATAGACTATGGTCCAAACCATATTTTCATCCTCTTGAGAGTCTTAGTTTTAAGAAATTCACCAAAAGAGATCATAATATCCTATCTGAAAAAAAAAAAAATCCAGTATCTATTTAGCAAGGAAGTATGGAGCCTAATGGAACTTTCGTCCCTAGTTATATCCTGCTCAAAACAAATAAAAATGCTTCCCTGTCAAACAAATTTGAGAAAAAGTACATTTCATATTCACTCTCTATGAGAAACACAATTCACATTAGCATCTTAAAGCTCTGGGAAAAAAATCCTGCAGCATAACTAAGAACAAAAAACAAAATGTCTTACTTTGTTCAATCCAATATTTCCGAGCTATGGAACTCTTTTAAAAAGTGACACCCATTAAGAGTCTGCAGAACTAATATACCAAGAAACATGTTTGGAGAAACACTTGACTTCCCCTCCCATACTTTGACATTTGTTCATTCAGCAATGCTATTAAAGCGAGAGTAAAGTACTTTAGCTGCCTTATATTGATTCATCTATTCAATAAGTATTTACTTACATATATGCACCAAAAGTCATATATAAAAATATCCATAGCTGCACTATTTGCAATGGCTCCATTATAAATACCCCAATATCCTTCAACAGGATGCATAAATATATGTGAGATAAGTATTCAATTAAACACAGTACAGCAATGTTACACAAGATAATAGGGGCAAACCACATGAATACAATCTTGGGTCAAAAAAAAAGACAGAATATATACTATATGGTTTTATTAAAGTTCAAAATCAGGTGTGATGGGTTGAATTATGCCTCCCCCCATTCATATGTTAAAGTCATAACCTCCAGTACCTCAGAATGTGACCTTATTTGTAAGTAGCATCCTTGAAAATACAATAAATGAGGTCATACTAGAGTAGTGTGAGCCCCTAATCCAATATGACCAGTATCTTTATAAAAGGGGAAATATGGACACAGAGACATACACATTGGGAGGACGCCATGTAAAGATGAAAGCAGATATTAGGGTGATGCTTCCACAAGCCAAAGAATGTCAAAGATTGCCAGCAAACCACCAGAAGCTAGGGGAGAGAGATTAAGTAGATTGTCCCCCACAGCCTTCAGAAGTAACCAACACTACAGATAATTTTGATCTTGGATTTCTAGCCTCCAGAAGAGACAATAAATTTCTTTTGTTTAAGCCACCCAGTTTGTGGTTCTTTGTTAGGGTAGCCCTAGCAAACTAATACAACAGGCAAAACCGATTCATGGTATTAGAAGTCATGACAGTGACTATTTTTGGGGGTGGGTGTGGGAAGAGGGAATAGTAACTCATAGAGAAGTTGGAAGAGGGAGAGTGATGATGTGCTTCTGGGAAGCTAACATTATCTTCACCTGAATGACGGTTACGTATGTATGTCATTTCATGAAAGCTAAACAGTTATACACTTAGGTTTTTTGTACTTTTCAGTTGTAGGTTATACTACAGTAAATGTTTTTTTAAGGAATATTTACCAGTGGACAGGAACTTTCAGCTTAGAGGGAGATGCAAACAAGGCAAAGGGAAATCAGAGTAGGGGAAATAACTTTTGTTGGGTTCAGTATGAGTGCAGCAGAAGCACACTGAATCTTAGGGATGGGGGGCATCTGGGGAAAGACTTCCCAAAGGAATTTAATAACAGACAACTGAGGCTTGAAGAATGAGTACAAACTGGCAAGATGAAAGAGTGGAAAATACATTTTAGTCAGAGCAAACAGCATGTGGAAGAATAAAAAACAAACAAATAAATAATAAAAGCAAAAATAAGTGACCAAGAGCATGACCCATTTAAGGAACTCAAAGAAGTTCCAGCACAGAATGGAAGGTGTGGAGTGTGTGAGGGAAGCTGGGAGAACTGAGCGACAGCCAGGACATGGAGGGCTTCGGAAGAAGTCATTAAGCTTTGTAGGCCTGACTACAACTTAATTGAAAATCAGATCATTTTAAATATTGTTTATTCAAATATTAGAAAACAACTTGTACAAAATTGTGGAAATATATCCTTCCCTCTGCTAGAGAGAACTGAACTCTGAAAATTCCAGAAAAGAATTCTTTGTTCAAGCTAATCACAGGTAGTTTTCACACCTTATAAAGAGCACCAGGACTAAAGATAGGGGTGTGTATTTTATACTTTTAGAAATAAATAATAAACTTTCATCTAAAAAATAATTTAGAAGTCAGTTCTAAGACCATTAGTTCTAAAGTGAAATGCACTTGCCTTTGAGCATGAGTCCTCCTACCTCCCAGCCAGGTGAGCCCTGTGTAGATCTGACAAAATGTTTATTTTGTCATCAGTGATTTGGAGAAAATGATAACTTCTAGGCTGTTGAAAAATTAAATGAGATATACAAATAAAATATGTGCATTCATTTTCTACTGCTACCGTAATGGATTACCACAAACTTAATGGCTTAAATAAACACAATTTTTCTATCTTACAGTTTTATAGGTATAAAGTCTGATGAGGGTCTCACTGAACTGAAAGCAGGGTATCAGCAGGAACACAGTCCTTTTTAGAAACTCCAGGGAAGAATCAATTTTCTTACATTTTCCAACTTCTAGAAGCTGTCCCTATTCCTTAGCTGATGGCCTACCTCCATCTTCAAAATGAACCACAACAAGTCAAGTCCTTCTCATATAGCCATCCATCTAGTCCTCTGACTATAGATGTTCCATTTTTAAGGTATCATGTGATTAGACTGGGCACACCTGGATAGTTCCCAGCTCAAAGTCCTTAATCTAATGACATGTCCAAAGCCCCTTTTACCATTTAAAGTAATGCATTCACAAGTTCTGAGAGTAATAACATGAACATTGTGTATAGGGAGTCATTATTGTGCTACCATAATACTGAACACAATGTCCACATATAGGAGGCTTTCGAAAATTGTCTTTTTATATTTTTTTATTTTTCCCAGTTTTATTGAGATATAATTGACATGCAACACTGTATAATTTTTTTAACAATCAAATCATAGTTAACAATCAAGTCATTGGTATGGAAAATTTACCCCAATAATATTTGAAGTCATCTCACAAGACTAAGGGTTTCAATGTATGATAAGCCTTCCTTTGGGGGAAAAAAAAATCTCAAAACAACAGACTTCAAATGGTGATGGAGAGACACAAGAACAGTTTCCATATTAAAATCATCACCATTTCCAACCTTATATGTCAGTCCTGCACAGGACAGGAAAGCACTCCGCCCACCCCACCCCCCATCCAAAAAAAAGTATTATCTCGCACAAAATGTCATTTGTGCCATGGTTGAGAAACCCTGGTATAGGGTAAGAAAACCATTATGGCATGTTTAAAAACAAATGTTTGGCAGAGAATTAGCTGGCATATATGTGTAGAAGCCTCTGTGACCTCTACAGGCTAGATGTTATTAGTATTCCCCTTCCACTGTGAGGAGCAAATGTGTCTTCGATACTGTGAAATGTCCCCTGGGGTGGGTGTGGGGGGGGCGGATCAAAACTGCCTACAGTTGAGAAACACTGCTTTAAACTAAAATGTATAAACTCTCTGTTTAATAGACTCACATTTAAGAAATAGCACTGAAAAAAGCCAGGACACGCTGCCAAAATGTTTATAAAAAATGAATCTACTTGAGATATATGCTATATTCCATTTGCCTAGATGCACAACACAATAATAAAATTCAAGAGTAAATACGCATTCTGATGCTTGCTTTTCTTGAAATGTCAATTTTCAGCAATATTACCTGAGCATGTAGGTGAAGTGAATAGGAAATATAAATGCAAGATGCAGGTGCAAAGTAACACAGAGAATCTGTCTTACAATTAAGTCTTTTGAATAATCTGTATTTCTGCCTTATACTTAGCAAAGCAACACCAATGAGGACTTGTTACAAACAAGACCTTCTGCTGCCCCCTTTCAAGTTACAGGTAGATGCTAAAGGGGCCATATTCATGAAACTGTGGGGGTTGGATAAAGAAAGTGATTGAATAGTATTCAAGGTTGAAAGATAGAAAATGATCTACACAACACCTATTGTATGTCAGACCCTGAATGTTTCCACTTTCATAAAATGGAGTAATTGTCTTTCATTTTCACTCCTACCACTTAAAACAGCTTACTTCTAGTATCTCTGGAAGTTCCACGAATGATGAACACCTGAATTTTCAATAAGAAAAAACTTCTTGGAATCTTATGTGATTGAAATGAATCCTCAAATGAAACACACTACAGACCCATCTTAATATTTCTACTAATTTTTCAATTTATTTCAATTGGCTTTTCTTATTTTCCTCACTTCTTTTCTGGAATATATTATTTTCAGTTTTTTAATCTATTATACAATACAATAATTATATGCAATCATTTTGGTAATACAAGCTTTAAAAATAGTAAAACCATAAAGCTGGACTTAATAAAATAATTTTATTAACCTGATCCCAACTTCTATGTATAGAAAAGTATATAGATTACAACCATTTGATAATATCAAATTGAATAGAATGAAATAATCCAATCTGAAACTTAGCAAAATAGTGTTACTACAAACCAAACCTCTAGTACTAGGTGGAGCCAGTATAACACACAACTATAAAAGACCTGTGTACACATTGGACTCTATCCAGTAATTACTGCAGATGATAAGATGGTTTTTATTCACATATTTTATTCACACGTTATGGCCCAAATGAGAACATCTGCCCAAATGCATTATGGGCAAGCCATCTGCTGTTTGGCTGACACAACTTGCCTGAATGAAGAGAAATAAACTCTTCACGGAGACATATACAAATGGATTTTTTAATGTAATATATCTATAATGTTACTAGTAAACTAAATAATAGAAGTATCATTGCATTTTTCAACTTAACATTTGTTCTCATCACTATTATTAGAATATGTAATTTCATTTCTTTTTTTGACCACAAATATTTTTTTCTGAATAGTTCCCAAATGAATAATGGCAGGTAAGCAAGATAGACTGCAGCTAGGAAGATATTCTCAATTGGATAATAAACACGTACCATAAACATCGCAACAGATTGCACTTTCAAAAACAGCCTCAACATATCTTTCATCTACACACCCCTGTTTCTATAATCTCACCTTGGCACTCCTCCAACTGTGAGATAGTGCCTATGTCCACTCTCCTTGAATGTGAGCAGGTGTGTGACTCACTTGTAATCAACAGAGGTGATGGCAGTCAAAGGAGTGGCACCATATGGTTTCTAAGGCCGTGTCCACCTTAGTCTTTGAAACACTTGCACTTGAACCCTGAACTTCAAGTAAGCTACCACGCTGTGAGAAAGTCAAGCCACCTACCAACGCCAAGTTGAGGCACATCTGTCAGCCATCTTGGACTTTGAATCCTGCCAACTGAGGGGCTACAGGTGAGTGAACAAGCCATCAGATGACTACACCCAACCATCAATTTATACCACACCTAACAGCTGTTGAGTCTTCCAGGTGAGGCACCAGACATTGTGGGCCAGAAACAGGTCATCCCCACTGTGTCCTTTAGAAATTCCTAACCCACACAAGCCATGAGGTCCATAAAAACTTGTTTTATACCACAGCAATAGTCACTCGAGCAAACAGGGCGATCATAAGCAAACATATTTCAATATGACATTTATATTAAATTTAACAAGAATAACAACAACAAATCCATGGATAGCATTAAACTTCACTGTTACTACAATGACTGAGAAAGCAGACTTTAAAATCAAGTCCCTACAAATTTTGCTCTACCAGTTATATGGGTGGTAATTTCTATTTTCATAAAGTAAAAATAAAAATAATTTAAAAAATAAAAATTTTAAATGTTGAATTTGTAGGCCATAGGCCATCACTCATTTTTAATTGCAGCAATTTCTTTTTGAGAGATAAATTAATTTAAAGTAATTTGCTTTTCAGAGTGTCTTTTTACCCAAAGTTTTCATCAAATTTCCTAAGCAGAGTAACTTTGGTTTCCTCCCAGAGTCCAAGGTCAAAAGAAATACATTTGGCCATATTTCAGTAGAGACTCTCCCAGTTGCTCTGAGTATCTAACACTACAGTTCAGCAGTAGTAGCAGTTGGTCTCTGACCTGACTTTAAAAGTACTCCATGTTCATAATGCCTTTAAATTACTTGGTTCCAGGATTTCCTTTTAGTGGACTGATGACCCTGAAACTCTAAAGCTATTTAATGTAAGTGGCCTTAGTCTAGCATTGCTTAGCAATTTAAGCTAGGTTCAAAAGGACTAGAATTGAATCAGTAGTCTCCTCCCAACTGAGGTACTAAAGCCTAAAAGTTCAATTTGAAGGAACAATTTCAGTCAAGATCACTGTTTCCGTGGCTGCCTTTCTAATTCTGGTAACCTGAGTAAGAGCCAACAACAGAAGATGGCTTAATAATTTACGTATTGACTGAAGTGTTCCATGAGTAATGTGATTTAGCTAAACTCGGTGGTCTTGTATTTATACCACAAGGTTTCTCTGAAAACCTCAAAGTTCTCTCCTTGTGTTTTACTGTACTGTATTTAAATTAAAAGTATTCCTGGAGGATTTGTTGAAGATGAATACTATTGATCTCCAGTTGAGGACAAAAGTTTGCAGAATTAGTAGGGAAGAAACTCTTCTCTCCTGGCTCAGGTTCCTGGCCTCTCACCCATCCTTGTCACTCCTTCCTGTCCAGAGGGGAATATGTAAGAAGCTTTCTTTTTTTGGGGGGGGTGAGGTGGGGGGGGAGTTGGTCAATATATCTATGAGGTGCATAAATTCTGGGTTTCTCCATGCCACTGGAATTACAAGGGCAGGCTCTCCCAAGGGAAGACTGGACACTTGGCAAACCTGGGGACTTAGACTGGGTAACTCTGACTTCTCAGCCTGTTCTCCTGCATTAGGTTTATCAATTATATCAGTGATATTTTGATCTCTTCAACTTGACTTTTATCTCTCATTCAATTCCAAATTCTAGTGAGAAACAGGGGTATTATAAATAGTCCCCCTGGTGTCAACAGACGATAAATGTCAGTCTAATTCTCTATAATGGGTTAATTCACAGTACAGATTTATTAGATGCCCGTTTCAATTCTCTCAATCCCTAGTGTTAATTCAAGGTTGTTCTTTAGGTCACAGCCATGGCCTATATATGGTAATGTCCGTGTGCCTGCCCACAATTATCACCCCGGTCTACTTTTCATATCCTTCCCAAAAACAATCTCTGCATATATCCATCACACCACCTCTTATATAAACTTGAATTTTTCTCCCATTAACTTTAAGCTCTTAGAGAACAGTGAATATGTCATTTTCATTTTTGTGTTCCCATATTTAATGCAGAATATTAAATACTGAAGGTGCACAATAAATATTTGTTCATTCATTTGTATAAAGGATGTGGTAGGCAGAATTCTAAAGATGTCCTCTTAAGTTCCCCACCTCCTGGTTATTCAACCAAACACTGACCTAACTACTGTTATGAAGGGACACTGTAAATGTAATTAAGGGTCCTAATCAGCAAACCTTAAAATATGAAAATTGTCTTGGATTTACCCAGGTGGACCCAATAGAGTCACATGAGCCCTTAAAATCAGACAAAGAAGACAGAAGAATCAGATATATTGCAAAAGAAAGAGACAGAGGAGATATGAGGCAACAACAACAAAGGTTAAGGAGATGTGAAGTGTGAGAATGACTCAATTCACCATTGTAAACTGAAGACAGAAGAAGGAAGCCATGAGCAAAGGAATTTGGCAGCTATTAGAAGCTGAGAATGACGCCCAGCCAATAGCCAACAAGGGAAGAGGGACCTTAGTCCTGCAGTCATATGAAACAGAAATCTGCCAACATTCTAAATGAGCTTGGAAGTGGATTTACCCCCAGAGCTTTTGGAAAGGAAATCAGTCCTGCTGACACCTTGATTTTGCCTTCATGAAACCCAGAGCAAGAACCAGCTGAGATAGACTGTGCCTGTACTTCTGGCCTTTTAAACTGCTAGATAATAAATGGGTGTTTTTTTAGCTAAATTTGTGGTAATTTTCTATGACGACAATAGAAAACTCATACGGAGAGTGTTAAACAAAATAATAGCAAACAATTGGTTATGTGTAAGCTGCCATATTCAAGAGAACACTTAACGTGATAGATACAGAAATTACCAGTGAATGACAAGACCATGATGAAGACTTAAATCAGGGCTCATCATTTTTGCTGATGGCAGTGGCTACTCCCCCTCCTAACTTTTTGTCAGAAAATTTATAGGAGTCTCATAATTATTGTAGTAACTTGAATATGTTTATGTATGAAGTAGAATTTTAAGATGATCCCAAGATCCCTGCCCCCTAATGTACATACCCTCCTCTCGTAGCCTGTGCCCATCAATTAAATAGGGACTTTAGTTCTACAACTGCAAGGAACAGAATTTTGCCAACAACCTCAATGAGCCTGGAAAAAGACTGTGAGCTCCAAGTGAGAATCCAGCCACAGCCTACACATTGATTTCAGCCTAGTGAGACAAGGAGAAGACTCAAATGAGCAGTGCCCAGACTTCATAACTCAGAAGTGTGTGATAATAAATAGTTGTGCTTTAAGCCATGAAGTTTGTGGTGGTAATTTGTCATACAATATAAAACTAACACAGGTTTATTCATTTAGTTCAAGCCTATCATTTTATAAGCAATGATATAAAAGGCAATCACTCTTCAGAGGCAAAATTACTGTTAAGGTGTACAGCAGGAATCAAAAGCCAGGTTTTGGTTCTGTGCTTCCATATTGTTATCTGTAGAATGAATTATTCATGGATTCCAAACCACTCCATAAACTATTTTATTAAACTTCCTCAAAATATTTACTACATATGAGAGTCACTACAAAATATTTACTACAGTATGATACTTATGTTATACATAAACATTCACATACACCCACAGAGACATGTATACACAATTACATACATATGTTTCACGCCAGCAGCCAACTTACCATCAAAGGACAACGTGACTTTGTGGAGAGCCACTTAGGACACTTGGTGGTATCAACTTTTACAAAACTGGTTTAATTGTACACAAGGAACTTCGAATGCTTCAATATGTATAACTGCTGTGACATTCTCCTCGAGAGGTAAATAGCTACACAGAGGTTTCAGTTCCTATGCTCATTTAGACTTCATAGGATTAAAACAGCCCAGAATAGCTGAAAGACTAATCTTATATGTTGTCCATAATCAAAGAAGAATCTTCATGTAGACAAACCTATGAGATTCTTTGTCTTCAATAAAACTTCACATTTCCTGTAAATGTTTGATTGATATGGTTCTGAGGATGCTATAACGTCTATTGGTTTGAACACCTGTGCCACAAGAGCAACTGTGCACAGTTGCTCAAGGACATCTCAAGGACAGTTTTCCATCAGCATTTAAGCATTAGGAGTATACATATGAGGATGGTCCATTCAATATGAGACCCCTTTTTCTGAGACTGACCATGACTGCCAGTTATTGTCAGATAGAAGAGCAATAAAAATAAGGCAAGAGAACTATACATCTGAATTCTGCTTTTCTCTTCTTGTTTTTCCTTTTAAACGTCATTAAAGCTGAATCCAAAATCTGACTCTCATTGTTATGTTTTACTTTTAGAAATCGGGAAGAAATTAAACAGGACAAGGAAACAAGTTCAAATAGAATGTTCAGCAAGGAAAAAATATGCGAGTTTGGTTCTTATGAAAAAAATTTAAAATATCTATTCTTAAATAAATAAATCTCTACCAAAAAAAGTGGTACCTATGTATGTCGCAGATGAGGGTATAATGATGAGTTACTTGAAGTTAACACAAATCATCACTATTATCACTATTTGATAATAAATGTGATATAGTCACATCCTCATAAAGTAGCTGCCAAAGGAACCTGCTTTTCTTTTGTGACCTTCTCTTGCAAAATAGTTACCAGAAGTCCCCAGCAGATTTCCTCTCATGTTTCAATGTTCAGAAATGAAATATACATCTACATCTAAACCAATCACTGGCAAAAGGGGATCCTTGCTGGTTTAAATCAATAATGATTTATTACCTGAAGCTGAGAGAGGAGCCTACTTTCATAAGCATGTACTCACCAACTTGTACTGAAAAATATGATCTCAGCGAGGAAGAATGGAAAAGCTATTGGATAGCCCAGGTGTTAGCAAACTACAGCCACATTCATTTATTTGCATATTGCCCATAGCTCCCCCCCTGTTACAACAGCACAGTTGAGTAGAGGTGACAGACTACATGGCCTACAAAAGCTAAAATATTTACTACCTGGCCCTCTGAAGGGAAAGTTCGCCGATCTCTGAGATAAGATAATCAATAGTGCCTTCCTTAATTTACATGACTAGATCAAAAAGTTCTAGAACCCCTACTATAATTATGATAAGAAAATAACTGAGGTTATGTCTACAAGCCATCCATAGAGAGAAGACTCACTGCTTTAGAATCTTGTTTTTTTATTTGGCATATTAAGCCAGTTGTCAAGCAGTTAACAGAGAATTGGGAATGCAACTAGAATAGAAAAATGGGAAGCAGCATGAGGACAACCAGCATTCAGAAGGGGGAACAGTGCTATCTTGGAGATGTGGAAGACTAGCTACTTCCAAAACCGTCAAGAATCTTTCAGAGAATATCCTGCTTAGTCTGCAGTATAGATTATGCCTCTTCTGTGTATTCCTGTAACTAAACCAAAACATTACTCTTACAAAATATACTCTCCCAAGTGATTTTTAAACTCAAATACAGGCATACGAAGAATTCAAGCCAATGTTAAAACCTGTCTAGCAAGAAAGCCCCAAAGGATTGTAACATATTTAAAACATATTAAAACTGTTTCCAGCGGTCAGAACATAAAGCTCCTTTCCCTTGGCCAAGTAGAGTACAGAAGGCCAAAAAGGTGTAGCTAAAAGGATCAAAAAGGGATTGGAACAAATGAGTCACTTTCCTCTCTCCTCTAAGATGCCCAAACACCAGCACTCAGAGAGGAAGAAGGTAGACATTTCAGGTTTGATCAAAATAACATTAGTCAGAAATGCTAGAAAAGCCAAGAAGCTGGAAATAATTTTGATGGAGTAAGTAAAAAGAGCGAGTTCTAAAATATTCTTCTTTACAATATTTAATACAAGCAAATAGTAAGAAAAAGGCTCAGATTAACTGCTTTTCTTGGTATAAGTGAAATCAGAGATGTAAGCAAACAATGTGTAGGTACAATGTACTAATGAAACTTCATCCCCACTTTTCAAACTTTTTCTGATGTGCACAAGATTCTTTCTCGATATGCACAGTCACTCTGACTCACAGAGACAAAACTCCGAGTCCTGGGTTAGAGGTATGGGAGAGTAGACAAAGGTGTGTCTACATGTGCATGGATGTAAAAATCTTTCTCAGTCATCAATGGAATCATCACAAAATGAAAGGAAAATTAACTATCATCTAGTTTCTTTAATCAATAAATACACTCAGACCAGATTCTCAGGCTCCAAACTGAAAGCTTCCTAAGATGCTTTATGAAGTCTTAGAAACAAGAATATAAAACTTGATATAAAACAATGGTAGAAAACTATGATATATAATTTGGTGGAACCACAGGCTTTCTTTCTTGAACACACTGATTCTGAATAAAATAGTTTACTGCCTCATTATAACAGTTCCTCTCCATTCTGTGCTATTGAGCTTTAAGAAAAAACAACTTTTAGTTGTCTGTCGCTCAATCTTTTCATATATAGGTTCAATACAAGCTCAACATCACTCTGTCTGTTACTTTCCATTGAATAATATTACAGACATGCTCTACTTCTTTGAGTTAAATACTGTCCCTTTGTCCACAAAATATATTTGTGGTAAATAAAAGTAAATTTTTAACAATATAAAGATCACTTTTTTAAGTTCTTGTTACGGCAAACAATAACTGAGTTTAAATGAAATTAGTTACAATTGACATGCATACGATATATTTTCAAAGCTTTGAAGTAAAAATTTTTCATTTAAAAACAATAGTCTTTCAAACCTTTACTTTGTTATTGTGATTCTTAATATAACCTGCTTTCAGATAAGGCTTTTTATCTTTTCTATTACAGAATTCCTCAATATTTACCTCTTCCTAAACCTGTTTGTCCTGCCCACCCTGAATTCAATAATAGTGCAAAAAGAAAAATAAAAACATCTTCATACACTGGAGAAAAAAGTTACATCTCTTTGCTAACTTCCAGAGAAGGAAGGAGTACGAAAATTAAACATTTTGGACAATATAATCTGATGCAGATATCTCAAAATGTGCTTTCTAGAGAAGGAGTTATGAAAGCTTGTTGCATTATGGAATATGTAAATGGGATCCTTGTGGTCTGTGTGTGAATGTAAATCACTTTAAGTTAATTAAGCCACTTATGGAAATTGCTTTATATGATGTGAACTAGAAATCACTGCAGGTGACACAGACACAGTTCAAAGTGAACCAACTTCTATGTAAACGTGGCCTTAAGGTTAGTTGCATATGTAAAATTAAAAGTGATAACTGAACAAGCTGCACTAATTCTTCTAGCAGTAGAATTTAAATGCTTCTATTGTTTTATTTTAATAAAATATTTTCTATAGCACTTCAGTTCCTCAAACTAAGAGGTTAACAGAAAAAAATTTCTATAAGTGATGCGATGCAATATAAAATTATCAAATATGAAGGACTATCTTTTCAGTGATCAAATAACTTTAGTGTGATTACTTTTTAGTTTGAATAATCACAAGAATTTAAAATAAAACAAGTTTTAAGAAGAAACATATATACCTAGCCTCAGGTACTACTGTTCAATCAAAGATAATGTTATCGGCCAGACTCAAGTAATCCAACTAACTACAAGCAAATATCTTTCAGATAAATCTGGGTAGTTATCAAATTACTAGACCAATTCTGCAAATCCTTAAAAATCTTGGTTATGTTATTGTTTCAATATAATCATTTAGGTTTTGTTTGAAAAGTTAATGAAAATATAATACCCCAATATAAAAAGAGAGAGGAAGAAATATTCAGTTATATTGAATAATGTTAAATATGTAATTTTGTAATATCCATAAGCAAGAAGCAATTTTTCATAAATTAGGATGTTATTATTTGGAAACATCTCTGTAAACTATATGAATACCCAAACAAATACACATTGATTAATAATAATGGCCAATCATTATATAGCATGTTTCGAACACCGTGCCAAATGATTTACAGATTTAAATTATTTTATCTCAAAACAACACTACAGAGTAAGAGTTATTATTGTTTCCATCTTATAGATAAAGAAACTGAGGCAAATTGAGTTTAAGTAACTGGCGTAAAGTCACACAGCTAATATTTGGGGAAACGAAGATTCCAACCCAGGAAAACTTATTCCAGAATTCATACCCTTAACCATAAAAATTTTAAAACAATAGCTCATTTGCAATAGTAAACATTGACAGAAATACATAAGGGAATTCATCTCTGTATAAAATCATTGCTAGTCATAAAAATTAAATCATGAGACTTTTCTATTTCTTATAATGTTAGACATATAGACGGTGGAGAAATACTGGGTATTGGAGAAAAGTAAAAGGGATCAACTGATGCAAATGTTTCAGCTAAATACAAGCATGGATACAGCATTCGTAGGCCTTGATTGCTCAATATGAATGGGGTAACTTAGAAGTGCTTAACCTAGAGAATGTGCTCCTAGCACTTAGTGCTTTGACAAACATTGTATTTATGTAACTATCAATTCATTTATAAAGTGTCTTTCCCCAGGGCTTACTAGAAGTCAATCGGTTCTAGCCACTGAAAAAGTATACAAATATGGAATGGAAAAATGAGTAAGATAATTGGGCTGTCAGAGTTGCTGAATCCTCTGGTTTTAGTGGAATCTCAACTACAACTCAGTTGTGTTTCTCCTGTCCTGAAATATATTTACACTGGGTATCTAAAACCTTAGGGAGTTCTCTATTTGAGCAACCCTAACACAGAAATGCATGATGCACATAAGTATTCTGCAACTGTTAAATGCAAAGTAGATCCTGGCCTATTGGCCAGCTTGGCTTAACACATACTGACTTAGGTATTCAGCCAGCTATCATCTGCATATATTTGTCAGAAAATCATATAACATCTGATGATTCTCCTAGTAGATCTACATATGTATTTAATAAGAAAATACCACTTGAACAGCAAGAACTCCAGACTTGGAAATTCTTGGAATGGAAAACAGATGGTAGAAAGTTGAGAAGGAAGAGAACTCCAATGGATGTGGACACAAAAAGGCCTTACAGGGTAATATGATCCAGGTGGATTTACCATGCTCCAAAGTCTGGTCATCAATCTCTCAAGGCCAGAAACTAGGACTTAACATTGCATCCAGAAATAAGTGATACAATTACTCTAAATTTTCACAAAACAGATGTATAAGTAAGAATACCAACTTATTAATTCATAGTAGAGGATACCATTTCTAATGTCCACATTTGCTCTAATCTTTACAGCCAATAATTGGACGAGCAGGTAGACTGATGACACAGAATTAAGGCAAAGTCCAAGGACAGACATAGGGAATACTGTACTCAAGCTACGATGAGGCCTAAGAAATATTTCTGCCATGGCTATGAACACACTTTGCTCATGAATGAGCGAAGTCCTCCAAAAGCTGAGACACTTTTCTTCCTGGGCAATTCTGGAGATGAAAGTCCAAAAGATTATCTGTTAAAAGGACTTTTGCTCCACAGCCCATTTCATTTATTCTTTAACTACATTCTTCTGAGCAGGTCTACAGAATACAATTTCTATTCTCAATAATTATTATTTTTGCTTTGTTTTACTCTCAAAAAGCAAATATGTTTCTATTATCTCTGAGTTTTCTGGAGGCACCTTCTTATTATTCATGCCCCATGATATGATCTCATTGACATATAAGGCTGGAGAATTCAAGTTTTAAGTAAAGCCCAGGTCAATTTACAGTAGTAGATCAATAATACCTGGGCAATTGCCATCAAAGGCTCCATATAGGCTAGTCAGATCATGTAGTTTTTTTAAATGCTCCTTAATTCTTACCCTCAGTTTGTTTGTCTCTCTAAATTATATTTCTCCTATTGATTTATAAATGTATGTGTATGAGTTTCCCCCAACATCACATTACCATTTTCTTTCTACTATTTCTCAAGGGAGATCTACTCCAGTTGCCACCACACCCATGAAGATGACCCACAGATCTGTAGTTCACTAACTGCTCTCAGCATTTCGAAACATCTAGAAGCTCCACCTATACAATATGCTGTTACCATCAGCTGTCAGCCTCCAAAATGAATTCATCGTCTTCTTTTAAAAGCCCAATCAAATCCAATCATCTTCTGTGTTTCCCATTTCTAACAATAGCTCTACTTCCCAAAGACAGGGACATGCAGACTGTCTTTTCTCTACTTCTGTCCATTCCACTTCAGGGTGTGGGGTTGGGCTTTTTTATTATTTTTATTTTCTCACTTATTTGAAGGAGCTAAGAAAATATCTTCCTAATTAAACTCCCCATTTTCAGTATCTCTATTTCATTGTATCACTTCTAAATTATTCCTAAAGCACAGCGATGATTAAACCACCTTCCTACATAGAAAACTTCAGTAGTGTTAGCCTTTACTTACCAAATAAACTAAAGGGTCCCCATGATTGTTCCAAATTCATCCTTCTAGGCTTATCTGCATTACTGTTTTTTTTTTTTTAACTTGATCTTCTCCATTTCATGCTTGATGCATTTTCTACCTCATGCTTTTTTGTCTTTGTCTGAAATATCTTCAACCCCAGTATGGATTAATCCAATAAGCCCTATTCAAAAGAACTCTATTTATTTACAGTATGTAAATAGCTCATGTTATACTCATTGTAGACATCTAACATGAAACAACAAATACATAAGTTTTATGTCGAAATTCACATTTTTAAATATGAAGAAAGTACAATATAGCAATGTTACCAAACAGATAGACATTTATTAAAATGTAGGAGCTCTAAAAGTACCATTAAACTTAAAACACATGAAGGAAAATAATTTAAGTTTACCTTTCCTTTATGATCCATCTCAGATGTTCTTAGTTTGTGTTGCTATCTTGAATTCTCTCATCCTTCTTCCCCATCAGCTACCTACTGCCTCATCAACTAGAATTTAACTCCACATCTACAAACTATGTACTTATTAATCAACATAATTCTAATTATTATTATTAACTTGTGGATTATTTTCATCATGTTGCACATATATCCCATGCAAGAAGTTAAGCTTCTTGAAAATAAAGTTCATGTCTGATTTATTCTGATATATTTATGTAGCTTAATATAGTCCCTTGCACAAAAGGCAATTCAGGTATTAAATGACTTTATTCTCCACGTCTTTGATGTTAAGAAACTTTGATGTTAGGTGCATAAATAAAGTCTGCTTTCCACATTTAATCAAAAATTAAATTTTATGTTGAGTTGGGATGTTGCCTTTCAAATGGAGTGAGTTTAATGTGCTTGTAATGATATATAAGTATACATATATTATAACATGTATTATATACATTTACATTATATATTACATAGTATAAGATATATATAACTATATTATATATTATAATTATATTGTAATTACATACACACACATACACATATCAATACCAACACCATTACCAACTTTTCACATTATTAAAGGAAAGCAAAAATATGAACTATTTGTACTGTCCAAGTAAATTCCCTACTGCTCTTATTTTTTGGCTCTATTTTTCCAGCTTTTCCTGTACCTGGGACTTTTCAGATCCTGGAGCAAATAGTGAGCTATTGTGGAAAAGACCTCAAAGTAATATTCAGTTTTCACACTCCATAACTTCTTCTCCATCTGTATGGAATGGGTCTACAAGGGATTTTCATATAATTTTATGAGCTCCAGGCAAAAGGACATATTGGCAAGCCACTGGCAAAGTCAAAGAGTAAACAGTGGCACATTAGAAGGGTTATATGTTCACCACATATAAAATTCTAGGCATATAGAATGGGCAGCAGTCCTGAGCTCAGTCAGTACTGTCCCCTCTGTGACTATTACAGGCCTTTTACATTTTCGGGATTTACAAGATTACCTTCCCATTGATAAGAAAGTGATTAAGGAGTAAAGAAGTCAAGTAAATTGTCCAAGTCAAGGCGCTAATTATCCATGTCTCGAAAATTTTCAAGTCCTCTTAGTCCTTTTTAATCTCCCTCATTTACCCTCAGCTCCTAGGAGAGTGTTCTGAGACAGGGGACTCCAAAGAGATGCACTCTTCCTAGAAATCTAGGCATTTGTATTAAATTAGTCTGGGAAGTCAGGGAAAAAGGAGACATTACTAACATTTTGTTTCTGTGAATTTAGGTGGCAGATGATGGAACCATACAATGAGATAAGGAGCAGGAAAGAGATTGGGACAAATAATTCAATTAAGATAACAGAATCGTTTTAGCACCATAATCCATGTGACATTTCTCAGTTCTCCCAAGTTTTCAATGTCATTAAATCTTGGTACAGTTTCCCAGTCCCATCTCCACCCTTTTTCCTGTCAATTCCATACATTGACATATAGGATTCTTTAAAAATTAATTGATAAACATAATTAACAGAAAATACTACATAGTACATACAATGAACTACACATTGAAATTTCTTAGATGTTCAGGCTACAAAAGTCATTGCCATTATCTGTAATCATTGATGTTTTCTTTAGTTTTCTAAATGGACCAACAAAGCCTCGGGGTGTCAGAATTTAGCTTCCCAACTTTCCTAGGACTCCACCACACACCGTGAATCTTGAATGCAGCCAAGAACTCATGATTGGCTCTGCCTAGTATATCACCTTTACATTGGCTCTGGCTCTGTTCCCAAATTCTTTGGGCTGTAAAATTTCTTGCCTCAAATTCCAATAATAAATTCTATACCACATAACTCCACCTCACCCCCGAAAGGGAGAACTGTATCACTTTCATCGATGGTTGCCATTTGTTTTTATTTTTTCTGTTTGTTTGTTTTTTGGTCATAGAGTCAGTTTCTCTCCTGTAAGCTCTCCAGCGGCCATTCACTGTACTCAGCTAGCCTTTTGTTGTTGACACTCTTTATGTCCTCTCCCTACATCACAGTCTTAGTATGCTTGCATTTTCCAGAGAGTATAGAGATTCCTACTTACACTATTGAACATCAGATGCAACTGTGTTTATATGGTCATGTGCCACTTAACAACAGACATACATTCTGAGAAATATGTCATTATGCAATTCTGTCATGTGAATATCATAGCGTGTACTCACATCACACAAACTACACACCTAGATGTAGTAGATGATACATCTACTAGATGATAGAGCCTATTGCTCCTATGTTACAAGCCTGTACAGCATGTTACTGAACTGAATACTGGAGGCAACTGTAACACAATGGTAAGTATTTGTATATCTAAACATATATAAACATAGAAAGAATGCAGTAAAAACATGGTATAGAAGATAAAAAAGTAGTACACTTGTATAGGGCACTTACTAGAAATGGCGCATACTCTGGGTTAGTGAGTGAGTGGTTAGTGAATGTGAAGGGCTAGACATTACTGTATGCTACTGTAGACTTTATACACACTCTACATTTAGGCGACACTAAATTTATAAAGCAAGACGAGATTAAATCAAGCACAACAGAAAATGATACAATCAAGTGACAGAGCAAACACAAAATGTATGAAGCTGCTGCCAGCATAACGCAGCATACTGTTTTACAACAAATTTTTTTTATATAAGTAGAAAGAATATAATAAAAAGTGAATACATAAACTAGTAACATAGTCATTAATTATCAAGTGTTATAAACTGCACGTAATTGTATGTGCTATACTTTTATACAACTTTTATACATCACAGCAGTTTTGTTTACACCAAGAAGGAATGCACACACACACACACACACACACATACACCATGAACACCTGAGTAATGCATTATGCTATGACATTACCAGGGCTAATGCACTAGGCGACAGGAATTTTTCAGCCCCATTATAATCTTAGGGGACCACCATTGTATTGTATATGTGGTCCATCATTGACCAAAATGTCATTATGTGATACATGACTGTACAGAGATTAACTGTCAAATGACTATAATAAACATAGTTTTTATTTAGATAGAAACACATACACACACATATACACTGATTCACATATTTACTCATAGGCTTGTATACACACACACACACACACACACACACACACACACACACATACCCCAGCAGCCTGTTATTTCCATGAAATAACATTAAAGGGAATCAAATAAAATATTACCGAAACTATCTGTTAGCTTTTTCATTTCTACTGAAACTACACTTAAGCCCGTCCATGCCTGTATCTGCAGTTGAGAGCCCTGCTCAAAGAAATGAGACATCAACTCCTATTTGATATATTCCTAGGTCTTGGCTGAGAGCATTTCATCAGAGATGAACTGCACCTAATGCAATCACCAGAATTAAAGCAGTTAAGAGAGTGAAACTCTCTGCCAAGAAAACTCAGCTATATTGTGCTCTTGCTCGCTTGCTATTCCAGAAAGTATGTAACTAGTACTAATAAGTCGCTGGCTGCCGTTCCAGAAAGAGTAGCAGGAACAAAAAATGCTGACCTCGGTACATTTGTCCTCACTTTACAATCCATGATATTCTCACTGATTGATCTACACTGCAACACATCCATCCATTCCATTACTGTTCTTTCCAAGAGCCTTTTAGGAACTAGCAAAATCAATATAATTCTGTAAATAAAATAAATCTCCATCAATACGATAACAAAAAAGTGTCATATTTTAACTGATAGTTATTTAAACCAAAAAACATGGGGGGGGCGTAATTCTATTACAATGATTCAATTTACTTCAAGGAAATTAACTAATTACTATAAAAATAATAAGGAAAGGCATTACCTTAATTAAAGTTTATTTAAAGCTTTTTAGGTTTCCATATTCAGTTAAAAATGCATCAAAACATTTCTTTCATTTAGGCTTATATGCGATCCAATTCCTAATACATATGGACATGGGATAGAGTAAATGAGTATTTTTCAGTGTAAAATAGGATAAAGAACATTTTCAGACATATCAAAAAATAATCTATTTTAATGATGAAGTTATGTAAGAAAATGCTTTTTCATAGGAAAGGAAAAATTGAGCTTGACAATACATCTTTTAATTTGTGTGCAATTTTTCAGTCATTTTTCTTGGAATTTTCTATTTATATTCCCAGAGACAAATTAAGTTTTTGAAATTTAATTCAGCTGGAAAATATTCTTGCTGTGGATAACAAAAATACACATTGTGTATCTTTATACAGCTAGATGTGCATACACACAAGTCAGCATAACTGTCAAGAAATGGCTATCTGAATGAACCATTTCTCCTAGCAAAGCCAGCACTTCCAAATATATAAGGAAGCAACACACACACACACACACACACACACACACACACACACACACAATCTATATATGGTAATCCCCCCTTATCCACAATTTTGCTTTCCATGGTTTCAGTTACCTGTAGTCAAACATGCTTCGAAAACATTAAATGAAGCATTCCAGAAATAAACCATTTGTAAGTTTTAAATTTCATTCTGGTCTGAACAGCATGATGAAATCTTTTATCATCCCACTCCATCTTACCCTGGATGTGAATCACCTCTGTGTCCAGCATATCCACGCTGTATACACTACCCACCACTTAGTCACTTAGTAGCCTTCTCGGTTATCAGATCGACTGTTGTGGTATCTCAGTGCTTGTGTTCAAGTCACCCTTATTTTACTTAATGATGGCCACAAAGTGCAAGAGTAGTGATGCCTGCAATTTGGATATGCCAAAGAGAAGCTTGTAAAATGCTTCAAATGAAAAGAGATGTATACATAGAAAAAAAAAAAAAACAGTACAGTATACATAGGGTTCAGTGCTATCCATGGTTTCAGGCATCTACTGGGGATAAGGACGGACTACTGCGTGATCACTATCACTTTTTAAAAATAAAATGCTTGCACTTTTCAGGCAAAGGCAGCATTTATTTCCGAGGTGGCTGACAACTTTACTTTGGAAGGTTATTAATGAATTATTTTAGATTTACAAAGTTAGTCCCAGTGCCTAGTATAGAATAAAGATTGAAAGTAAATTCATCCTGCAGAATAAAAAATGTGGAGTTTGAGAGGTGAAACTTAAGAGAAGTTAGAAGGGAACATCTTGAAGAGAAGTTAGAAAGAAACATCTTGACAATTGGTGTAGATTATTAGAGAAAGGCACTTGTTGAAAATGCTCTAAGATATTTAGCAAATTAAAGTTTAAGTTGTTGGCTATGTTGTAATTCTCTTTCAATTCAAAAATACTAATAATGACAGTTATTTTTAGTTGATTTCTTTGGAGAAGGGAAATAATAAAGAGAAAATTGGGTGGAGAGAAAACCAATCACTGAAGCAATATGTGAAGTGATAATACAGTAAGGGAACAAATTCAGAATTAAAGGTATCTGGACCACATAAATTCCTTGAAAATCCTCAGGAAAAAAAATGAAGAGAGTGCTGGTTTTACACTGTATATTGATAAGGCTTTTGTGCCATTTTAAGTATATATTAGAAGAAGACTTGGAACTACTCAAGATACCCAAAATCTGTCATTTATCATTAGTACTAGAGATATCAAGCACAAGTCATTGTTGTATTATAAAAACTGATCATTTAGTGTGATCCAATGTGAAATGAGATGGACAGAAAATAATCTTTGCTCTGTATATCACAGTAAATGGCATTTAGAATTCAAATTAAGCACATCTGATTGAATTATCACACTGGGACTGATTATACAATGCGCCTGTCTTAGCTCTGGCTGTCATATCCAAATACCATAACCTGGGTGGCTTAAACAACAGACATTTATTTCTCACAGTTCTGGAAGCTGGGAAACTCAACATCAGTGTGCCAGCATGGTCTGCTACTGGCGAAGGCATTCTTTCTGGCTTACAGATCTGCCGACATCTTGCCGTGTCCCCACATGATGGGAGAGAGAGAGAGAGAGACGGAGGGAGGGAGGGAGAGAGGAAGAGAGGGAGAAACGGGGAGAGAGAGAGAGAGAGAGAAAGCAAGCTCTCTGGTGTTTCTTCTTATAAAGAAGAATCCTGTCATGAGGTCTCCGCTACCAGGACCTCATCTAAACCTAATCACCCCTCCAAGATTCCACTTCCAAACGCCATCACATTGAGCGTTAGAGCTTCAACATATGAATTGGGGGGTACGCAATTCAGTCAATAGCCTCATAATGAAAACTACTTATATAATATTTATGTTATAAATACATATTTTTATACATTATATATTCATATGAATAGGAACATATACATATATTAGTGTATATATGCATATTCTTTATTGAGGGTATCTGCTTCTCTGTAAACTTAATCTGTAAACAGTCTACACAGCTTAAACTTTACACACTTTTCGCCCAGCCCTTATATGTACACAAACACAGAATAACACACTAACACGGGATAGGCTACTAAGTGAAAGGATAGGCTACTAACCTGCAACAAATAACTATTTCTCTGGGTAAAGCGTCAGGTCCAGCTAAAACACTCAGAGGTGGCTTCTTTTAGGGTGGTAATTAGCTTTCATCTAAGAGATGATGCTCCCCACCCCCAGGCTGTGTGGTATAGGGGAAGTGTTTTGAAAAGTAAAAACAGTGAACCTAGACAGTGTACAAGTTCTTTCTGAGTCAGCTTTATAATGAGACTCAACTATTTTGAACAAAATATTGAAACTGACCAGAAAATCAGAGATAATGAATTACTCATTGAGAATAGAAATGAATCCTAATTCCAAATCAAAGTACTTTAATACTGTGCATTTCATTCCTCTTCTTCCTGATGTTTGAGAATCGAGAGTTGATTGTATTTATGGAGTGAAGCTAAAAGACAAAGGAGATATGCTTTAAGGCAGAAACGGTATTTTAGAAACTCTTACTCATCCATTAATTCATTCAGCAAACACTTACTGAACACCTACTACACTAGGAGGAAGACAATAATGAATGAGTCACACCTGTTCTCAAACAGTTTCTGATCCTGTGATAGTAAGAGATGACCTGCTCTCATAGAGCAGGATAATGTACTATGACAGACGGAGACTGGACTGCTGTGACATCTCAGAGAAGACTGCAGGTTACAAAAGTCTTCCAAGAATGAAAACTTGGATGTAAGGAAAGGAATTTGCTAGATGAAAGAGTGGGAGACAAATGGATAAAATTCAGAAGGAACATGACAGTCTATGAATTAGGGATGGAAGAAGATAACTGGGTAAAGTGCTGGGGTCACTCTTTGCTTCCAAAAAAAGCAACTCTGTTTTTGTCTGTTTTTAAAATTTCATCCAAGATTTTATTTGGGTGAAGCTTCATGAAAATAAAAAAGATTAAGAGCTTACAATACAGTAAGGTAATTTTAGGAGTTTAAAATAGCTGGAACTGAGAGGGTATGTATAAAAATGATAGAAAATTAAATGAACGGGGTTGTCAAAGGACAAACAGTAAACTTGATTAAATGAGAATCTAAGTGGCATAGGATGAAATGGAACTTTCCTCTTACATAAAAGTCTCTAATCAGAACTGGCAACATCACACCTCATTAGAAAAAAAAAGAGAGAGAAACATTTACTTACAGTAGGTATGGTTCCTCATAATGGAAGCATGGCTTTTGTGGGTCAAGAAAAAGCAAAGTTCTTCTTATTTATAATAATGGTAAAATCTATTTTTCCAGACAGAACAAAATCGAAGCCAGGCTAATAAGAAAAAACATATTTTTCTTAACTTATCTCCATATGAACTTTCACCTTGTTGCGATATGTTTGCATCTTAGGTAATCTGATAAAGTCTAACACTCTATGTGCTGTGCACATGAAACTAATAGAAGATAATGTTGAACATAAATGGTAATTGAATAAAAATAAAATAAAATAAAACATAAAAAAAAAAAACTAACGCTTTCTAGTGGCAGATAGGACTGGAATAAGTGCCACTTCCCTTCTCCTGTAGACTGAATGTTTGTGTCTCCCCAAATTCATGTATTGAAATCTTAGACTTCAATATCATGTTATTAGAAGCTTGGGTCTTTGGGAGGTGATCTGGAGGTTCATGAGGGCAGAGCCTCCTGAATGGGATTAGTGCTGCTATGAAAGAGATCCCAGAGGGCTCCCCTGCTCCTTTCTGACATGTGAGGACACAGCAAAAGGACAGCCATCTATGAACCAGGAAGAAGGCTTTCACCAAACACTGAATCTGCTGGTGCCTTGATCTTCCCCATTCCGCAGCCTCCAGAACTGTGAGAAATAAATTTCTGTTGTTTATAAGCCATCCGGTCTTAGGTATTTTTGTTATAGCAGCTTGAAAAAAACTAAGATGCCATCCCACAACCTTTATGCCTTGCCAGAGGACAGATCCACTAGCATTTGGCTGAATCTCAAAATGTCAACCAAGTTTGCAAAACTTAAGATGTAATCCCCTCCTCTTGTGAAAAAAGTAAAGTACCTTGACAGAAGGAACAAGAGCCCCAGCATGACGGATTTAGGTGGATAGCTGAAGAGGAAAAAATAGGCAAAAGAGACTATAGACTTCAGTCTGAAAGGTTCAATTTTCATAATACAGAAGACTACTAAGTCTATACTGTGTCTAACTTTGTCCCTCAGCCCATGTACTAACATTTTGAGAGTTTTATGGCCATTTGGTTGCAAGCTCTACATTACCTACATTGTAGTCCAGTATGTTCAGTCTGAAGGAAATGAGCAAAGCAAGATGGCCCAAGGAAGTGATGACAGACTTAGAGGTAAAACTACAGAAGTGGGATGTCAGCTTCACCAACCACTTTCACCCTTCCCTGGGTGAATTATATAGTGACGTCACCACTATTTGTTAACAGCAGCAGAGAGATCCATAAATTACTAGTGGCAGGATAGATCATCCAAGTATGAAAACAGCAAGATCGGGAAAAGAAACACATGTACATTTGGATAACAACAACAACAAAAAACGGTAATTTCATCATGGTGATGGAGAACTACTGAAGGATTTATATAGAAGAACATAGATATGTATATATAAAAAGGTACATGAGAGCATTATATATCTCCTCCTTCCACATGAAATGTGCATTTTGCCCAGATAGGTTATTCCCATTGCCAAAGCCAATTACTCAGATATATCTCTAGGTATAGATAGATTGATATATACATAGATAATTAATACTGATGATATAATATAGTAGTAAATATATAGTCAAGCTGTGAAGAGTCTGAAATTTTAAACTGCTAGCAAACTAAGTTATCCTGATGCAGTTTCATTAATGTTGGCAGAAGACATGACACAAAAGACTTAATTACAGCACAGGAGGCAGCATGAGCTTCATGTTCACACAGGTGAACGCTACACATACGGTGAGTCTGTTACAGCTGAGGAGCCCTGAGCTCTTCCAACCTTATAAACCTTAGTCTTATAAAGGGGCTACAAGCAAACTTACTCAAACTTTGTACTGGAAGGAGATATTACCTTTATTATCCTAGACAGCAAACTTACCTGTTTTCAAACCCAAGGAGACACTGGTTGTTAAACACAAACTTACTGTAAAGATTGTCCAGAATAAAAGCTGATACAAAATATGCAGAAATGAAAGAGCCACATGGTGGGTTATATATGTGCATATGCATGTGCATGTGTGAATTTTCTTCTAATTACTTCATAATTTTTAATGTTTAGTTCTTTAATCCATATGGACTTTAATTTTATGTAAGGTCTCAGAAGATGTTTTCCGTTACATTATAGCAAAAGCATTCTAAATGAAACAGAAGAGTGGACTATTCAAGTTATATAATTATTTATTTGTATATACACAAGTATAGAAAGGAGACCAGAAAAATGGACATCAAACAGTTGGCAGTGGATACCCACAGAGAGGGGTCTAGAGGGAGTGCATGCAAAGGGCTTTCATATTGTTTCAATTGTCTATATTGTTTGCCTTTTACAGAAATAAAACAAATTTATAGATTACTTAGGTACATATTAGTTTACTCTAGGTGATGCTGAGGTTCCAAAGAATCCCAAATTATCAGTATGTAACAATACATTTTTATTTCTAATTCAATTAAGCTGGGTTTACTATGGTTCTGTTCTACATTCTAGAATGTAAGCTGAAAAAAATATTGGCCACCTATAATATATGCTCCTCATGGCAAAGAAAAAATAACAATCAGAAAACTATAAAATGGCCCTTAAGTTTTCTGCATAGGCCTATCACACATCCCTTTCTCTTACAAAGCAATGGCCATGAATAAAATCAGTGAGACAAGGTTGTATAATCCATTTTCAGGGATGATAAGAATAACAAGTAGGAACAATAATAAAATAATACCACATGTAACTTTTAAGAAAAAGAAAAGGTAATTCTGTTTCAAAATGATAGAAGAATGAAAAAGAAGGGAGAATGAAATTAAGAAAAAAAAGAAAGGAGAGAAGGGAAGGAGGGAGATTTAGATGCTATGTTGATGATAAGCTAGAAATGGACCAGAAAGGAGACAGAGAGACCAGCTACAAGGCTCTTGCTTGCTATCATCTATATAAAAAATAATGAAAGACTGCTAGGACGCATGCCCAGTAATGATGTGGGACCCGTAGTGCTATGAATTTCATCATTAATAAAGAAACTATATCTAGTATAATTTTTAAAATGAAGGTCATGGGAAGATCAAATATTAAATACTTAAATTAAAGCATGGAAGTAATGGCACAAATTGTTACTGAAGGTAAATTTTCCCTGTGTGTAATTTAAACTGTTTACCCAAAGCCAATATATTAGCACTTTCAACATTCTAGCTTATTGTTACATAAATAAAAAGGTTATAAACTGTAAGGCACAGCAAAGTTGTAGGAATAGATTTATATTGGAATGTTTCTAATAATTCGTGATATTGCCTATCTATGAAACAAATGTTTCTATCTCATTATATTAAGATATTGTTAAGGACCAAGTGTCTGTGCCTCGCAAAAATTCACATATTGAAGCCCTGGCCCCCAATGCCTTAATATTTGGAGATGGGGCCTTTGGGAGATAGGTCAGGAGAGCACAGCCCTGGTCTGATGAGATTAGTGCCCCTATGAGAAGAGATTCAAGAGAGCTTGCTCCACGACGTGAGGACACAACGAAAAGACAGGTGTGCACAAGCCAGGAAGAGAGCCCCAATCAGAACTTGCCCACACTGGCACTCTGATCTCCAACTTCAGCCTACAGAACTGCGTGAAAATACATTTCTGTTGTGTAAGCCACTTAGTCTCTAGTATTTTGTTATGGCAGCCCAGGCTAACTAAGACAGATTTATTAACAAAATAAATAGGAGTACAGACATGGTAGACCAAAAAAAAAAAAAAAAAAAAACCTTCAGAGTGTTTCAGTATTTGAAAGGATTCAGTAAGTACATAAATAGTTGCAATAAATAACACTCTTCTTTGGAACCAAGCCATATCTGTCTATCTCAAAGAATAGAAAAAGCATTTGCCAAGCTGGAGTGTTTGGAAACTATCGTACATCTTTTTACAATTTGATCTTGTGCTTCCTTCAATTAATTTGAAAAACAGATTTTTTTCAGACAGATTGGTTCATGCCTGTTACTATGGCCAATTCCTTATGGCTCTTCATGCTACACTTTCCACTGAATGTTGAATAAATAAATGATTTCATTTTAATTTGAGGGTAGACTGCAAGTCCCCAAGTATCAGGACTGTTCCCCCTTACTCAGCTCCTGGACTGACTTTCTAAAATGCTTTTTATTCACATGAATCCACTCTATACCTATTTAAAGTATAGAAACACCTCAGGATGTTATAATATCCATTTCACTAGTTAAGAGCTGTTTTAGTTACACACAAAGGTGGAGAAAAGACGTGATCAGTCCTACTAGCCATCTTTGTGGATGTCTGTAAGCACTAGGAATAGTAATAAAACAATAACATCTACTGAGCAATTCCTATGTGCCAGACATGGTAATAAGTATTTTACAGTACTTTTTAATCATCAAAATAACCCACTCACAAACATACTATTATTATCACCATTTTACAAATGAGAGAACTGAAGTTAACAGAATTTAAGTAAATATCTGGATTGTTTACTACCTATCATAGACACGATCACGTGAAAAAAATAAAACCAAAGCTAGAAAAAAAAGGATTGAGAGATTAAGATACAGTTATCAATTTGATCTCCATTCCATCTCCTTGCTGCAGTGAAAATCTGTGTGTAGAAAGAAACTCCTTCTCCTTAGTTTTCCAAAATGTTTGCTTAAAAAGATCTCTGTCATAGAGACTCTATTAAGACTACACACACACATGCGCATACACACAGAAAATACTACAGTTGCATTTATTACCCAACTTTTTTTGCTTTGCAACTGCCAGGCACTCATCAGCTACATTCCAGGAACATCACACCATTTCTATATTATCAGAAACTTATCCACATATGATTTCCCCAAGGATAAGTGTCCCATAGGGAGAGTTTGATGAATGTCCTCCTGCAGAGGATTTTAAATGGATATTTACTTCTGTCTAAGCTACTTTAGTTGAGGCTCTGCTGAAGGTAAGGCAATGCCAGATGACCTGTTAGGGTCCCTTCCAAATCTCAAGCTCTAATATTCTAAGAACTCAAGAACCTTCGCCGTCTATTATTCAAATTCATGGAATTTCCTCTAGTGCTGTTGCATAACATTTTCCTCCTTAATACATTAAATTATGCAATTCATTTCCATTTTTTTCCAGCCCACCCCACACTCTCTTCTAATATGATGCATTCTGAATATACGCTGCTGGAAAGAATAATTCCTGCAAATTGATGTCTTGTCATAGAAAATGTCAACTTAGTCTGGGAATAACAGAACAATAAACCAAAAGCAATTCCATAAAGTAATGGTGCATGGCTAAAGAAAAATCTGTACTTTGTTAGGTTTTTGGTAAGCGTAATAAGAGAGCTAGTCTTTAAGATAAAAATTATTTTTAATATGTTTTAAAATGTAGAATTTTATTAAAATAAATCCACCACTGTTTTTTTTATCATTAAGGAAACTCTTTTTTATGTATAGGAATTACTGATGTGGAATATCCAGCAACTGATGTGAAGAAAATCCAAAAAGATATAAAACAGATTTATTTACTAAATATATTTCAAATTTCTTAGTACATACAGCTCATGTGGCTAACTTTGGCACCACACGGAAGACATAAACAACATAAAACTATTAAGTGGGGTCTAAATTATTTAAAGAATACATCCCACTTCAAATTTGGGGGACTAGAAGAATTATACAGTTTCGCAAATCTATAATGAATTTCATAGCACTGCCATTAAGAATGGAACACTAAAGTAATTTTACAAATAAGAGTTTTATGAATAAGCATACAATATTCAGCCCTTTTTAAAAACTAAGTGCTCCTTGGATTATTACAAGCCTTTGACTAATTTCCAGATTCTGGAAAAGTTGATTCTGAGCAACTATGCCAGTGTTCCAATTGCTTTCATGGAGGACAAGATATCAAGTGTTATTCTCATTCTGAAAATGCTCCTCCATGGTTCCTTTTCAAGGAGAATGGTATTTATAGACCACAATATGGTGCTAAAAATGCTCATTACTATGGCTCTTTGGTCTTCTATTCTTTCTATACCTTCTCCATGTTTAGAACTAAAGTATAAAAATTAAAATAAAAACACTTCATAAGTTCAACATATTTTCATACTTCAAGTTTAAAACCACAGGATCTTCATTTAACTTTACCAACCTTGATCTATACTTACATTCTCCCATGATGAAAATGCTAGTTCTCAACAAAATCAACCACATTTCTGTCAGCATATCACTGGAATATGTAGTTTTGCTAGATATTGCACATTACCCCTTCATAGGGGTTATCCCAGTTTGCAAATATATAAGCATGTCTTTTTCCCCAGGGCTTCACCAACAGATATGCTGTCAAACACCTGGATTTTGCCAAACTAATCATTGAGAAATGGTATTTTTATATAGTCTTAATTTGCAATTCTCTTATTTTCAAAAAAGTTTAACATATTTTTATTAAGGTTGAAAGCTATTTGTATTTTCTTTTCTGTGAACTAACTGTTCTAATCTTTTATCTTTTAATGAGCTTAGTACTCTTTTTTTAAGTTTTTTTTTACATAAGTCACAATTTCTTTTTCAATTCTGTTATTTGTTCTTTTACTTGGTTATTGATGTTCTTTTCCATGTATAAAGCATTTTTTAAAAATCATCAAATTTATCAATACTTTTCTTTCTAGATATTAAGACAGTGAGAAAAGTATTCCCCTTTTACGTTATAGAAATACTCATGTTTTCTTTTATATTGTTGCATAATTTTATATTTGAATATAATTTATTTGGAATGTATCTGGTGAATACAGTAAGAAGTGGACAGGGGTAGAGTCCTTTGCTTTATTTCACTGATGTATTCCAAGTACCCAGAAGAGCAGCTAGCACATATTAGGGGCTCCGAAAACATTCACTGAAAGTGTGTTTAAGTAAATAAAAAGGGGTTAGGAATAAACATGAATTTAATAACTAAAACATCACTTGTGCTTTAACATAGATTGTGTCAGTAATAATAACTCTCTAAATTGCTTTTTATTTTCTGG
>CM053507.1:14549887-14580578 GCA_028627145.1 Eidolon dupreanum
ATGAAAACTGTGGCAGTTTACCTCGCAAGTAAGGTAAAATCTCAGACTCCTCATAGTTATTGACACCTGGGAAACCCCAATATTTAAGGGTTAAAATGAAAAAAAAATGACTCATGATATTGAAAACGGCTAGTGAACTAGTCAGAAAGAAATGGTGCTTCATAACTCAGAAAGAAGAGAATTTTCAAGAAAGAAATTTTCAGCAACGCAGAGATGGCAAGTAAGATGAGACCTGCAAAAGGTCAATTCAATTTGGTAATGTCAACAAGAATACTTTCAAGGTGAGACAGGGTGCAGGAACGGGGTCCAGCTGGACAGAGGGGTGAAGTTCAGGAAAACATATGGTGAGAGCAGATTAAAACATCTATTTAAAGAAGTTTGGTCTCTAACAGAGGTTTGGTCATGAAGAGAAGTATAAACACGGGGCTACAGTTTAAAGGGAGGACAAGGTTAATAAAATTACGTGTATAATTTTATTTTTATAAATATGAGAGAAAATCAAAATAAATAAAAGATATACCCCAGTATTTAGATAAAAAGAGAAAGACTGAAGTTTGGGAGGAAGGAGAAATTAAACAGATCAAGAATTAAAATTAAGTGAATGCCCAAATGAACCTATATTTTTTCAATCTTCCCAGCAACTCTTTAGGTATAGAAAAAGAAAAGTTGGAGAGTCCATCACATATGACCTTTCTGGCTGGACTACTGGCTAAGAATATCACAGGTAGAACAAAAGAATAAAATTATTTGGAATAGCAATGCTTAAGAGAACCTTACTGCAGATAATAAATTAAAATGAAGTTTTATGATTCATATATCCACATTTCACAAGCATGAAGTAGAATAAACCAAATCAAGGGTATGTTAGTTTCCTAGGGCTGTTGGGTGGCTTAAACAACAGAAATATATTGTCTCACAATTCTGGAAACTAGAAGTCTTAGATCAAGGTACAAGTGGAGTTAGTTCTTCCTGAAATCTATGTGGTTTACTAGGGGCCTTCCTTGACTTGCAGAAACATCACCCTGATCTCTGTTCATCTTCACATGGCATTCTCCCTACGTGTGTGTCTTTGTCCAAATTTCCTCTTCTTTTAAAGACACCAGTCATATTGGATCGAGGTTCACGCTAATGGCCTCATCTTATGCTGACTATATCTGCAATGACCCTATTTCCAAATAGGGTCACATTATGAGGTACTGGGGGTGAGGACTTCAACATATCTTTTTGGAGAATGCAACTCAAAAAAGTTTATACTCATCTTTCAAAGAAAAGTCTCCTCCCACTAGCTCAGATAACTCTCTAAATTGTTTGTGAGTTAGACAACAATGTGTTGAGGTGCTGCCTACAAAGAGCACCTCATACTGTCTGGCATTAAACACCGCTCACTAAGAATCTTCTACATCCTTGTATTTGTTCACTAGGACAGCCATAACAAATAATCACAGACTGGGTGACTTAAACAACAAACATTTATTGTCAAACAGTTCTGGAAACCATAAGTCAAAGATCAAGGTATCAGCAGATTTGGTTCCTCCTGAGACCTTTTCCTGGCTTGCAGATGGCTACCCTCTTGCTGCCTCTTCATGTGATCGTCCCTCTGCCTACCCCTAGTATCCATATGTCCAAATTCCCCTTCTTTTTAAGATACCAGTCAAACTGGATTAGTGTCCACCCTAACAACCTCTTTTTAATCACCTCTTTAAAGACCTTGTCTCTCTAAATAAGGTCACATTCTGAGATACTGAAGGTTAGGGCTTCAACATATAAATTTGGAGAAGACTTATTTCGACCCATAACAGCCACCTAAGTTATACTTCCCAGAAAATGTGGTAGCAAGGATCCCAGCATATTTCCATTCAGATAATAACAGAAGACTTATTTCTTCTACTCCCTACATGATTTTTTTCTATCTCCGTTCCAAAGGCCATTCCACAAGTTGTTATCAAGTTGTTATGAGATCTCTTATTCATGGAAAGAACGGGTGGGCTCTCTAACCAGTTACCAGTCCCTAGAGATGGTATTCAAACTTGTAGCATCATATAAAAAGGAACAATACACAAATAAAATATAATAATGAGACATTCTCCTATTGTGGTTTAAAAAGCAGATACAAAACTATATAATTAACAGAAAGAAAACCGCTAGAATCTTTCTTAGACCTGAGCAATTTTTGGCCCGAAAACCTTAGTTTACAGGAAATGAAATGTTGCATATTTATGAAATAAGACTGGAAACCAAGTACATAATTTCCTAGCTTTTTAATAACGAAATTAAAAACATAACCTTATACTTCATAGGAGATGTAATTTAGTAGCATAAATCATAAGTTGGGGGCATAAAAAAAATTCCAAGTTTCCAAGTAAATCTAATTCTAACCCAGTTTTAGAGTCAATAATCAGTACCAAAATCCTCTATAACCTAACAAAATTTGCTATGGATTTTTACATATGGGTGATCATTGAAATATAACAAATAGTTGCCTTTCAAGTCTTCTGATGAAGCGGTTAAATTGGAGTAGGTTGTCTATGTGAAATAACAATGCATCATTACCAGCTGCAGGCTTCCTCCTTCCCAAATGTGCCATCACAGCATTCATGTTAAAAATGGACTTTTAATGCATTTCTCAATACCCTCAAACAATTAACCAAAACTTCACTGGAACTTTCCTTGCCAAGGAAAATGAAAATGCCATAGTCTTTCATATTCTATCAAATGTGCCTCCAATATTGCATTTAATGAGTGCCTCTGAGTGATTAATGACCACTTTCTTTGCTAAAACACTGATGTTCTCCTTCTAAGTGTCTTAAAAATTTTAATGTAATAACCATCTGCCTGGGGTTCTTTACTCAGGCTTCATGGGCAACTTGATTGCAATCTCCAGGAGTGCCATGCTTTGGTTTAAAGCTTTCACTTCTTATTAAATAACACTTTATTCATCATCTTACCAGGAAAGAAGTAACACTACCAACACGAAATTTTAGGCATCCAAATACATACAGCATTCTCAATTCTCAAATATCCCTGTGTGAACTATGTGCATTATGTATTAATCACAGAGATACATGTCTTTGTGTATTCATTTATTCATTAAATTCACTCATTTCTCATACAATGATTTTTTTAGTGTATGTTTTGAGGCATATATTGTATTAGGGCTTGAAGATTCGAAGATGAAAGAGAAGGTTTATGCTTTTTGGAGGTTTACATGGCATTATAATGCCTAGAAAAACACAAAACCGATAACCGTGTGTTGAATCAGAAAGCAGGCATGACTATCAAGAGAATCTGTGTGTGTGTGAGTACATGTGTACATGCCCCTGTATTTAAAGAGAAAGAACAGCAAGACAACCATGATAGTATTAGTGGGTACAAAGAGTAATCTTTTCCGTGAGCTTACCCATACCTTCAGCTGGTAGTGGCAACCACCATTTTCAGAAGTATGAGCTGTATCTGATTCACAAACGATCTTCATTCAGACAACACACAATGAGATAATTGCTAGTATCACATATACAAACCATTTGAAGCCATAATTCTATTTGTGTTAATAGCAATAATAGCAAATATTCTTGTTTATTCTTTCAGTTAATTTTAGTTAACTATAAACAACTACTGAAATATTAATGAGGCAGACACTCATAACATATCTTTAATTCAGATTCATTTTGATTAATTTTATCAAAACCTATCAAATACCTACTTTCTGTCAGACATTGTTTTAGGCAGCAAGAACAAGTTACTAAATAAACAATGACAAAGTCCCAACCTTCTTGGAGTTCTCATGGGAGAGACTGGGATTATTTAAGTATAACACGATTTAAAATAAGTTATAATTGTGATGAGTGCTAACAGAGAAAGGCACTTAGAGGGGCCTTTGACCCAGGGCTGGAGGCAAACGAAGGAGTCTTAGAAATAAGTGAAGACTGATCTACGATTTCAAGGAGCAGCAGAAGTAAGAGGTGAAGAAGAGCTTGAGTGTAAGAGGGAATCATCTATAAAGAGGAAGTGACCTTTACTGAGAAGCAACTAATGGCCAAAATCACACTGAGGAATAGCGTGAATAGAGGACAGAAAGTAGGAGTGAGAAATGTGTGTGTGTATAAGAGAAAGACAGACAGACAGAGAGACAGACAGACAGACAGACAGACAGACAAAGAGAGACAAAGAGAGACAGAGAGAGACAGAGAGAGACAGAGAGGCAGAGAGACAGAGACAGAGATGCAGAGGAGGATGCAGAGATGGATGCCAGACTACACTTGGGCCTGGGGGCTTTGTTCACAATTTTGGTCTTTATCCTAAGAGCAATGAGAATCCATAAAGGCATTTTTTTTAAACTAGGTATTCTATTGAGGTATACTTGACATACAAAAATCTGTACATATGTAATGTATACGACTTGATGAGTTCAGAAAGAACTATATACCCATAAACATATCTATCGCCTCCAAAAGTTTCCTCTTGAACTCTTTGTTTAGTTATGCTTCTTTCTGTAATAAGAACGCTTAACATAAGATCCATCTCTTAGCAAATTTTTAAACATAAGATATAGTATGGCTTACTAAAGACACATGCTGTACAATAGGTCTCTCAGGCTTATTCATCTTGCATAACTGAAACTTTGTACCCTTTGACCAACACCTCTCTCTCACCCCCCAGGTCCTGGCAACTACTATTCTACTCTCTGCTTCCATGAGTTTTATTATTTAAGATTCCTCATATAAATGAGATGATGTAGTATTTGTCCGTCACTAGCTTATTTTACTTAGCATAATATCCTCCAGGTTCATCTACATTGTCACAAATGGCAGGATGTCCAGAGATAACTATTTCTTCAACGTGTTTTTTTTAAGTAATAGTCTTTACATAATTCTTTGATAATATAAAAAACTTTATATGTCTACAATTTCAAATATCACAAATATATTTTAATTCACTATTATTTAACCAATCAAAACCTAAAATCTTCATAAAAATTTAATTCATTTTAAAATAGTTGTGGTTATTTTTCTTTTTTCTCGAATAGTATAAGCCTGAGTTTCTTGCAAACACACCTATTTTTACCCCAAGGGCACATGATTGATTCTCTCTTAAATCAATTATTTTTCCCAGAGAAAAATCTGTATACAAATAGGGACAGTTTACTCTAAATTAATGTCATGCTGTTCGTCTTCAATATATCCTCAGTAAATAAATGAAAGGAAGTTGGTACAGTAAACTAAGATGCATAAGGAATCTTAATTATGAAGTTCATTCTTCCACCGAAACATCCTTCCAGCACTTTCTGCCATTTTCTCTGCATTCTTCTCTCTAAACTCTGAGTTAACCAGCAGTTCTACACTAATTCTGTTACTTTGCTCCTCAGGGATTCATGAATGATAAACACAGCTGGATTGTCAACAAAGGCTTAATCTGGAAACCATCTCTATCTTCTCTCCTGTAAACTTTTTTGAATCCATGCTAATTCCATCTTCAGTTCTTTGAAGCACTGTTTCACTTCCACCATCATTTTTGGGACTTTCATCAAACCAGCCATATCCTAACGTTTTTGTCACTCTTCTTTTGAGTTTTTCAAAATCATAATTGTAATTCTCTATATCATAAAGTAGTATTTTTTCAAAATCAGAAGAAATAATGGTTTTCTGTAGGAGCTCTTTTTTTTCTTTTTCTTTTTCTTGATCTAGATGAAGATTTTCCTTTTATAGTTTTTTTTTTTTTGTATCAAAGTTAACATGCCAACCCCCCAAACTTAGATCAGGGTCTAGGCAGCCACTTGTGTTTTTCAAAAGTTTAAACTTTGTTCTGTTTGATAGATCTTCTTTGTTAGCGAACTCACACTCTTTATCATTTTTACAGACTGGTGAGCCTTCATTTTTTATGTTCTTTCTCCTCTTCTCCTTCCACCTGTTGCTCTAGTGCCAACTTCATTTTCATTGTCTTCTATCAAGACTCAATCCAGGGATTATGTCAGTCACAAACAACACATCGTCATATGTCATGTCCCATGATTCTATATTCAGTGGCTTATTTTGATTATTATGTTATGCTAAACACAGTATTTTTATCATTTTCATTGTTTCAGATATCTGGCTTACATAATTACTGAGAACCAATTAAACAGAATCACCTTTAACCTGGGTTGTGTCAAGTTTAAATATCATTAGCATAGTGCAGCATCACATTCAAAATTTACACATTTTAGATGCTTATATCTTCCCTGATGCCTACTTTTGCATTCATCTCACTGTCATCATTGTTGCTGCCACCAATACTAAATTGTGCAAAGTCTTTGTTGGTGCTCCCTCTGTTTTCATCCCATTCACTTTCACAACTGCAATTGTTTGATCTAAAGTCCCATTATAATCTCAAAATCCATATTTGAAGGCTTTAACATAATTTTGTCATTTCAAGAGCTTGACTGTCTTTGAGAAACTAATAATAAAGTCTACTGTGCTGACATTGAGAAATATTTTCATCCTTTTCTTCTGTCATGCATTAGTTATCTGTCTCTTCACCCAAACACAACAATGCTGCTTTGTTACTTCTCTATAAAGTATAACATTGACATGTTTTTGCTCTTATTTTAAGGCTTACATGTGTTTGTACTGTTAGTATTTCCTGTAAATTTCCGCTAAAGGAATTATCAAAACAACTATGAATTTTTAGTATGAAACTCACTTATAAAATTTTACTACTTTTTTTTTATCACTTGACCCTGGAGTAAATAAACTATGCTCTGCCTTCATCTATTTACCATTCTGATGAGTCCCTGGAGCCTGGATACAGCCAAATGATTTGAATATGTTGCAGAGGTTCTCCATCACCAAATAGTTTAGTCAGCTTCAGTAATAAACCCACTGGCCTGCTGTTTTCTTTTTGTTTCAAGGGGCAAAATTTGCTATTGTATATTCTGTGACTCAGCAGTACTCAGGTCTTCAGATTGGCATTCCTTCCAGCATGGGGTAATCTATATTATACCCATGTGATTCAGCCAGCATGGAATCCTTCTGTGAGATGAATTCAGTTGCCAAATCTTAGTCTGTAGACTGCCATGATGACCTGATAGTAGATGGCCTGATCTCCAGGCTCCTGGCTTCCCAGAGTGTTGCTGACCCTTTATTAAAGTATTTGACTCATTTTAAATTTTAAAACTGTCACCTTGGCTACAGAAGGGAGTACTGGTTGGAAGGAGGTAAGAATGGAAACAATTAGGAGATTGCCACATCAAGGAAATAATTGGGTCTTAGAAAGAGCCTGGTTGAAATGGAAAAGGAGAAATGTAGACAGATTTAAGAAATATTAAAAAAGTAAAAGATAATGGAATGATGGAATAATAATGGAATACAGGGCTAGGAGGGGAGGGGGCCATCAAGAATGATTTCTGGGGTCCTGACTCAGCTTACAGGATGAAGAGTGTCATTCACTGAAAGAGAAAGTATTGGGAAAACACCAGGTTTTGTAAGCTGAGAGTGAACAGCAAAGTGTAATATCATGAGTTTGAGTTTACCGGAGGGACCTTTAGAGGATACAAATGAAAAAGTTAACATCTGAATAAAGGTCTGGAGACCATTTGATATGACCAGGGGTATTAATCTACTCATGCTACCATAAAAAAATACCACAGATTGGGTGCTTAACCAACAGACATTTATTCGGCAGCTAGAAGTCTATGATCAAGGTACCTGCAAATTTGTTTTTTGGTGAGAGCCTTCCTACTGGCTTGAAGACAGCTGCTTTCTCACTGTGTACTCACATAGACTTTCCTCTGCCTGGAGAGAGAATAGAGAGAGGGAGAGGAAAAGGGAGAAGGAGAGGAAGAGGGAGAAAAGAGAGAGAAGAGAGAGACAGACACAGATAGAGACAGAGAAAGCTGTTTGGTGTCTCTTCTTATAAAGACACTAAACCTATCTGAATCAGGGCCTTACCCTTATGACCTCATTTAAGCTTAATTACTTCCTTAAAAGTTCCATCTTCAAATACAGCCACACTGCTGGTTAGGCCTTAAACATATGAATTTTGTGGCGACACATTCAGTCCATAGCATCACGTCTGAGATGTCATTCTGCAAAGTGTCCTCATACTGGTGGTGACTGAAGCAAGGAGAACTGATACTTTATATTCTCCCAAGACTACCTTGGGAGAGTATAAAACAAGGAAGAAAATAAAAGCATCGCTGAACCTTGAGACATTATAAACTAATGCATGATTATAGGAGAATTATTCTGCAAAGCAGGCAAAGAATAAACTACATAACACATGTAATGAAAATCATAAGCCTGGAATCCAGCAAAGAGGTGCTCAGGAAAGGCCAGGAAAGCATTTAAATGAAAAAGATCTTTTGTTTAGCGACACATTTCAGAAATATTTATTTCAGAAAAGTAGTAGATGGAAGATGGACTAGGGTGGGTTGAAAACAGAGTGAAAAAAAGAAGTTTGCCTATGTAAGAGAGGAGAGATATCGGGGAAGGCTTTGAGGGTTAGGTAGGATTTTTTTTAATGGAGGATACTTAAATATGTTTTAAAGATGATTAACTAGGCAGAGCACAGGATTTTTCAGGGCAGCGAAGTATTCTGTATGGTACTATCATGGTGGTACATTACGTCATTATACACTTGTCAAAACCCACAGATTTTACAAAACCAAGCATGAAACCTAATGTAAACTATTGACTTTGGGTGATGACAATGTGTCAGTGTAGGTTCACTGACTGTAAAAAATGTACTGCTCTGGTGTAGGATGCTGATAGTGAGGGAGGTCATGCCTGTGTAGGTTTAGGAAATACATGGGAATCTGCATTGTCACTCGATTTTGCTGTGAACTTAAAGGTGCTCAAAAAAATAAAGTCTATGTTAAAAAAAATGATGACAACTATCCACTTGAAAAAGAGAGAGGGGGAGAGGGAATGAGTATAAAAAATACGTGAGAATGAGGGTGTGGCATTGTATGGAAAATGGGAGAAATAAATAGCCATATGAATACTGAATATTGAAGGCAGAAAATCCTAGTCATCTCTCCCAACTCTACTTGCCTAGCTCTATGCTCAGAGCCAGATCTTATCATCAAGGATAAGAATAAAAGACAATTTCCTGGAGAATGTAATTCTACCTAGAGGTAATCCCTGACTTTACAAATATAAGAGTTCCTCAACATATGGTTTTTTTTTCAAATCATCCTACAGTGAAGCTCTGCCTTGGGGACACTGCCTGTGCACTTAGAATTTCCAAACTACTTCTGGGCAGAAATACTAGATATTTGGGAAAACTTCTAAAATAAAAGTTTGAAAATCAAAAAACAGGAAAAAAAACATAAAATGAAATCTATAAAATAACTACCATTAATATCCTCAAAAAATCAGGGGAAATATTGCATTCATGAAACATTATTAAAAACATGGTAACGGAAAGGAAAAACAAAATAGCACAGCTGAGAGATAAGGTTGAGGAAAACTTCCAGATGAAGGATATGAAAATAAAAAGATGAAAAATAGGGAGAGAAGAGAGAGAGAGAGAGAGAGAGAGAGAGAGAGAGAGAGAGAGAGCATGTTGTCTAACACCTGGAAAAGAAAAGATCCATAAAGAAATAACAGGAACTCATGAATGACAGAATTCAAGAAAAATTTCCAGATTTGAAAAACATATGAGATTTTGGATTATAAAGCCCCATGGAGTAATCCTCACAAAAATAAAAAAAAAAAAAAAAAACTAAAAATAGGTGTATGCCAAAGCACACCGCTGTACAATTTCAGAATACTAAGGACAAAAACTAATTCTACGAACTTTAAAAAGGTTAGTTAATTAATTAGTTAATTAATTAAAAATGACCTACATGAACAAAATTTGAAATGGCTGCACAACAATGAGACTGGAGAAAATAGACCCTGGAAAAAATGCCTTTAAAATTCTGAAGGTTAATGATCTGCCAACTAAATTTCTATACCTTTTCAAACTACTATAAGTAATATATGTATATATACGTGCATGTATATACACACATTTAGATTTTTATCCCAGATATATATCACATATGATATCATATATGTCATATGTGTGCATAAGATTTATATGTATGATTTGATGTGTGATATATATCATAACTTATACATATTTCTCATATAAATTTATCATGATATCACACATGTGTATATGTGTGAATGATGTGTGATATCTAGCTATAGGGAGGAAAATAGAGATATAGATGAGGATGTTAGAGAGAGATAATAGAGATAGGGATAGAAATATATAAAGAGAAATATAGGAAGAGATAGAAATGATAGTTATAGATAGATATAGATATAGATGATATAGATATAGATATAGATATAGAAAGATATAGCTATATAGACATAGCTATACATATAGATGATATAGATGATAGAGAGATAGAGATAGAGATAGAGATAGAGAGAGAAAGAGAGAGAAAGAGAGATTATAGGGATAGAAAGAAAGAGAGAGAGAGAGGACAGACAGGGATAAAAGATACATCTGTGATAAAACATATAATTATGAGTATGGTTATCTTGATATAGGCTGATATAGGGCTGCTTTCTTTGTATTTTTCAGTCCTCAGAAATGCAACAGCTCTGCAAAATAATCTACTTCTTCCTGCACAATTCCTTATCTACTCTTTGTGTCACTCTATTTTCAAATGAAGCAGAAGAAAATTTGTCCAAAATAAATATTAGTAGGTAGGTAGGTAGATAGATAAGTAGACAGACAGACAGACAGAAATAGATTTCTTTTTTTTCTCTGAAAGTATGCTGCTGTTGACTTGCTTTTGTGAGACTACATGAGAGTCCTCCAATAGACAAGGACCAAATGGAAGTTTACTTCTAAAATACTAATCTCATTTGCAGTAAAGTCACTGTAAAATTTTGGTCCTTCCATCCACCACAAAATTAATCAGTGTCAGACCAGCACAGTATTTTACTGGAAACTAAACAAAACTATTTTGGCTACTTCTGCTATTGGAAATTCTTTAGGCAACAAAATGTCTTCTGAGGTCAAGGCAGAACTTCAACATCAGCATTTCAATAAACAATACCTTCGTTAGTAGCGCCAACATCAGTCACATAAAGATCCTATGGCTCTTTGGCAGAAGAAAAAATATTTCCTCTCTCTTATTCACCGCATTCATTTTATATTATTATATCTTTCCTCTTCCACTATATTTAACTGTTGGTAATAGTGTATATTCCGTTTCCAAAACTTTTGTGCAGAATTGTTCTGATGCAGCTAGCACATTTAACTCCTTCAGTCTGGGTCTCCTCTTGCATTCACCATTTATATATTGTAAGTTTCTATACCATATATATGATCCATAAATAGCTTGGGCTTGAAAAATGCTACATAAACCATATAAATATTAAACTTATTGAGATGCATGCAGTGTATCTAATGAAAAATTCAGTATACTCTGCAGTATTTTTCTATTTCCTCAACATGTGAAAATATTCCTCATCTATTTAAACATGGATTAAATATAGCTACCTAGATAGATAGATAGATAGATAGATAGATAGATAATAGATAGATAGACAGATAGATAGAATGATAGATGACAGATAGACAAACAGATGACAGATTTGTGGGGGTCTAAAACTTTTATTCTCTTAGCTCAAATTGTCAACCAGAGTACTCAGGTAGAAAATCTCATCAACAAAGTCAAAAGGGACAAACTTAACTCACATGTTTCAGGGAGCACCACTCTAAATATTGGCCAGAGATGTTTTCCTTCACTCAGAACAATGGTTGTAAAAGGTCTGATATGAAGGACAACTAGAGCTGGGCAAAATAGGAAAGACGAATCAGTGCTAGTCAAAAGATGTCAATATGTTTGAGTGAAAGCACATGGAGACAAAACCCACCCTCCCTAGCAAATCTTTTATATCTAGGGTATAAATTCCTAACAAAAACTAAGTGATTTCTTATTTGGTTAGTACTTCTAACCAAGTACAAACACAGTGCTTTTAACGAAGGAACTGAGCAAGTATTTTATTATTTACCAAAAAGGAGAAATCAGGCCATAAAATGCAGCATTGTGATTTGAAAGGCAGTAATGAGAATCCCCAAGGTCTAGCTCTAGTCCCTCCACTAACCAGCTGTGAGCTTGGCACATTTCACTTATCTGGAGCTTAGTTTCTTTCATCTGTAAAATGAAGAAATTGGGGGAAATCCTTAAGGTTTTTTTTTTTTTTTTTATAACATCATGTAAAATTAATCACTAAAATTAGAAAAACAACTCAAATTCATGCCCTACTAATTCTCACAGTACTCTTATGTAAGTAAATGAAGATTAGTCTTTGGTATGCACAAATGCCAAGATTTCTACTGATCTATTTAGTGATAAACTTCTCCTGATAGATTGCTCACTTTACTCCTGGGAGCAATTTAAACACTGGAAATAAAATCCTACCTGCCAAACAAACTTCTAGAGAAGCTGAGAACGACAGAATAGCCAAACTGTTTTTCCTACCTTTAAAATCATATTCAACTCTTTATCATATCTATCTACTATATAATATATTCTGTAATATATGCTTTGACTCTCAAGTCCACATTTTTATTAATACTAGATTCTAGTTTATTTTCCTGACTACTGTTTTTCCTTATAAAGTATTTTCAAAAGGAAGAAACACTTTAAAACTAGAAAAAGGCTTTTCTTAACTTACAGAAATACAAGATTCTTTTTAAGGCCCCAATAGTGTGGGGTAAGCCAAATGATTTACTTCCCTCATCAACAGCAAACTTTTTATCATCCTATCTTTCTTCCTAGGCATTAAATATTTAAGAAACTGTTAACAAGGAGTCTTTACTAAATCACTAAATTCAGTAAATCACTAAAGCCAAAGAAGCCAAACATTTCTTAAAATCTCTGCCAGACTTACAATTTGCAAAGTCATACTAAAAGCATTTTGCTTGGCACTTTCATTTAAGTTCTAAAATACTCTTCTATTACCTGGTATGACAGTCTTCAGTTTCAAATAAATGTGACATTGCCCTTACAAGACATCTTTAATAACAATGCCATCATATTATATAGGAACGCAAAGATAAAACCCTCTGAGTGAGTCAGGTATCCATGTCATCTATATATTTCCAATATCTATTTTATTGTATAGGGGAAAAAAAGCCAAAGATGTACCTATTTAGTGAAACCTTTATTTAAAAGCAAGTTATTTAAGTTTACAGATACCATTTTAATTATGGGCCACTAGCAATCATTAAAAAATGGATATATTTTTACTCCAACTTCAAATACTTTTTTTTCTCTGTTTGAACAATCCTACAACCCTCCTAGTGTAACCTAATAGGCACCTGAAACTCAACATGGGTAAACCTAAACTCTTAGGTCTCAACACCACCTCCCAACCCCACTCCCTGTGTTAATCTTTTCCCCCCAGTCTCCCATAGCGAATGGCACCAATGTCTACTCTGCTGTTCAAACCTGAGTCATTCTTGATTCTATTCTCTCCTTACTCTGCATATCCAACTTATCTGCAAGTCTTGTCATTTCTACCCATAAAATATGTCTTGACTCTATCTACTTCACTCACCTGACTGCTACTGCCTTCATCCAATCCGCCATAATCACTGCCGTGAGCTACTGCCTTTAAATGTGTCCCCTGCATTCGCTCCATGCCTTTCCATCCACATCGCAGCAGCCAGGGTAGATTTTTAAAACAGAAATCCTTTTCTTGCTTAAACGTATTCAAGGGCTTCATGTAGCAAGCCATTTAAAATCCAAACTCCTTCTCGAGGCCTATGAGGTTGTGCAAATCCAAACACCTGATAACCTTTCAACTCATCTCATTTCACGACCTTTTATTCACCATGTTTTTGACCACCCTGCCCCCATTTCAGTTTTTGAAACACATGCTTTCATCTCTCAAGAAAATGCCCCTCCATGTAGGTACTTTTCCTAAGGACTCCATTTAAGCAGGGTTCCCACCACCTCCTCCCCTCTCCCCATCCTGTCAATCTTCACATGTTCTTTTCACTGCCTTAGCATTTATTGTGTTTAAATATGTAGCTGTTTGTTTGCTTAACTCTCATGAAACTGACAACTCCCTAAGGGCAGAGACCCCATCTCTGCTGTATCTCCTGAGCCTAACCTGGTGCTGACACCTAGTAGGAGCTCAAGGAATACTGGTAGGTGTGTGAACTGCACTGGCATTATGAGCTAAACTTTCTCCCCTCAAAATTCACAATGCGAAGTCCAAATTCCAAGTACTTCAGAATGTAACCATGTTAAAAGATAAAAGTCTTTAAGAAATTGATGAAGCTAAAATGAGGGCATCAGGATGGGTCTTAATCTAATCGGACTGGTGTCCTTAAGAGAAGATGAAATTTGATCACAAAAAGAAACACCAGTCTACGGCCATGCTACCCTGAACAAGCCCAATCCCATCTGATCTTGGAAGCTAAGCAGGGTCAGGCCTGATTAGTACTTGGATGGGAGACCACATAGGAAGACCAGGTACTGTAGGCATAAAAAATAAAAAAATAAGGGATTGTAAACTGACAAGGTCCTTGCAATCTGTGAAGTCAACCAAGGATTGCCTTGCCTAAAAGATAAAAAAAAATAAACAAAAAGAGACACCATAGATACATGCACTCAGAAAAGACCAAGTGAAGGAACAGCAAGAAGGTGACCATCTGCAAGCCATAGAGAGAAGTCTCAGAAAAAAAAATCAAACCTTCTAACACTTTGATATTGAACTTCTAGCCTCCAGAACTGTAAGAAAACAAATTTCTGTTGTTTAAGTCATCCAATCTGTGATATTTTATCATGACAGCCCTTGCAAACGAATACAAGTGGAATTAAAATATAAATAGAAAAACAAATCACATTACATTCCTAAGAGTAGTATTGTTATGTATTTGAGTTATGTTTGATCTAGATTCATAGTTATAACACAGCATAGTGTGAAATCCAGATCTGTTCATTATCTAGTCAACCTAGTTAATAAAGACAGATAAATTCTAAAATTTCCACTTGGATCTGATAAACTAAAATTTTCCAAAGATTTGTCAAACTTATTATCTGCAGAAATGACCATTCTAACTAATATGCTTCTATAATGCATCCAAGTCAGCCTCATCTGAACTGCTGATATTATTCGAATGTTTCACCATCAGCCATTACCAAAGTTGGAGCTTATAGACTGTGCTCTGTTTATATTACAAAGACTACACAAGAACAATGTAGGTCATAAAAAAATTCTTCCAAAGAGAAAACAGTAATATTATATAGTTCTGTAACTCTCAATTTTTAATTTTAAAGTGACTAAATAATAAGCAAGTATTCTTTAGTCTCATGTGAAAATCATTATAAATCTTTTTTTTTTTTCAAAATTTTGAAGTCCTAAACATTAAAACATATCTGTAACCAGTATGCTTCTATCAGTCTAAAACTGGCTATGGAGAGTAGATTGCATTTCTGCCTCCCAACCTCACTAATTTAAAGATAGATGTCAAAAAGAGATTTTTACATATGGTAAAAACTATAACTACTATAAATACAAAATGGATCTAGAAAAAGATTTTTTTAAATCTACAGCATTATCAATGTTTGGGCAGTTCATGCTTATAATTACTCATTGTAAAGCATTATTTCATCACTTGGCATGCCACCCATTTTGAAGTTCAAAGACTATAAACAGGTTTTGCTATAGATTTAATACTCATTATAGAGGTCTTGCCAATTTTTTGCTCATAGGGTTCACTGGATTTCAGAATTTTTGTTTCTCTTTTTTCCTTTGGTGCTTCATTTTTTTTTCAGCTCTGATTGTCTCCCACTTTTAAGTACAGGGTTTTTCTAAATTCACAGATATGAAAACAATACACTAAACAATATGTAGCTATGAAAAGTCATAGATCCTCATACTTAATTCCTCCAACAATTTCTTTCTCTCTTTCTCTCTTTCTCTCTCCCTCTACCTCTTCCTCTCCCTCTCTCTCCTCTATCTAAATTGCCTCACCAGGAATTATCTCATTTTATAATATATGTATGTATGTACGTGTGTGTGTATATATATATATACACATGTATATACACACATACACACATGCATGCACATGTATATTTAATTACACAATCCTATCTATTTTCACAATTTTGGAGCTGAATAGATGCTAAGAAACATTTTCAAGTTCCTTCAGAACTTCCACTTCTAGTACTTGAGGTTTCAGGGGAAAAAAATATACTCCATTATTATGGAGAGAAGAAAGTCAATTCCTCTTCTTTTTCTCAGGAAGATGTAGATTTTAAGTTTGACCTCTTTCACCCGATTCGACCATTACCAGTGTCAACTCCTTCCTCTGTTAATAGCTTCCATGCCATCAAATAAAACTAACCTCCATACTCTTCACAAGCACAACACATAGTAGGTATCTATCAAGTCCTGAATGGATGAAAGGAAAAGGTATAATGTTTTCCTACAGACTGTGAAGATACAGCACAAGCAACATGATGATGGAGCAGGTAGTCATCTTCCTAAAATTGGTGGTTAGAGTTATGGAACCCATGTCTCATCTTTTTTTAAAATGGCCTCTTGTCCTCACTACTCAAACTGTGTAGTCTCATCAATTTTTGTCACAGTCATCTTCCAACAAAGTGATTTAGTCAGACCCAGGGCATAGCTTAGAGAAAAGTTGATAGATTTTCTTCAAGTTTCCCCTGAGAGGGGATCAGTTACCCATATTCTTAGGACACATGATGGTTGAGCCTGTTTCCAGCCAAAATGAGGCCAGGACCACTATGTATGGCACTCTGGTCTTTCCCAGTGTGACTGGTTATATATTTACTGCAATGGTGAATGTGGGAAGGACCAGTGATGTGTTCTTCCCTGCTTTGGTCAGAAAGGAACTCCCCTGCTGCCTCCTGCCCGGACAAAATTACTTTAAGCAATCTAAAGTGATTAAATTAGTACATAAAGTTAGAAGCCATAGAAAAGAAGTTGAATGTATTTGCATAGCTGAAAATATTCCATGTTTAATATAAAAATATATATTCAGACTTTGAGAGGGAACACCGTATTCAAAGTAGTGGCCTATAGACCCTAAATTCTTCATTTTACATTAAATAATCTCTCTCTTACAATTATCACTGCCAAGCCACCTATATATCTTTTATCACTATGGCAACAAAGTAGTTCAGTTAATCTAATTAGGCAATATTCAATTACCTGTGTTGGGGAAAAAGATATACTTTCTCTTCCTGCCAGAGTCATTATTGATTAAATGGAGAAGGGTTAGAAAGAGCAGCTATAAGCCCATATTTTCAGACTTCTTGAGCCAAGATTAAAGTAGAGTTTGGGCAAAAAGTTGATTCTTGCAATTCTTCTAGTTGGTAGATTGAGCACTCAAGCAAATCCCCAAGTGCAGAAAATTGCTTATTCAGGGGGAATCACTTGCTATGTTGTAATGAAAGTTATCCCTAAACTTAAAATTCACTATATGACCTGCGAATTGGTGTGAAAATATCAAGCATGGAGTCACGAAAATTAGCTCGGCTCTTGGAACCTTGCCCTTAAAGAACATTAGTCTCTCTAATTATAAATGAAGGCAAGAACTAATTACTGAGTGATAGTAGTTGTGAAGAGATGTCCCCATGAGATTAAACAGTTATCTTGTGAGAACTAAACTAGGAAAATCAAGCCATCATTAAATGTTAAAGGACACATTCATTTTTTTTGAGCAATACACAAGTGCAATTAATCAGGCCTTTTGCATACATTATCTCCACTAGTGTGGTCTAAATAACACTTCTATCTGAATTTCTAGGCCTTAACCATGTTTAAGGGATTCCTGATTTCCACCCTTGACAGGGCATACCTTTCCCTCTACTAGTGATTGCCACTTCAGTAAACAACTTTGTTGCTTTTCATTTGTTTGCAATAAAATTTCAGAAGTCATCTTTGATCCCTCTCTCATCCAACCCCTTACCAAGTCCTGTTATTTCTTTCTCAAAATATATCTCAATCTGGTCCCCTCACTCCATCTCCACGACAACCAGATTTCTCTGGGCCACCATTATCTCCCAGTGGGTCAACTATTGTAGTTTTCCTGTTCTATTCTCTACCTGATGACCCATTCTCCACACTGTAGCTTAAATGTAGACCAAATGATACTCTAGATTAATATCCATCCATCAATGGCTTCCCATGACTCTTAAAACCCCAGCTGCTTCCCATGGTCTGCCCAATCTCTCAGAATCTGGCCTCTGCCTGCTTCCCTAATCCCCTCTCAGTCTCCTCCACATGCTCACTTTGTGATCTCTTTCTGTTCTTCAAAAAATGCCAAGCATTAGTTTTCTAAGGCTGCCAAAACAAATGACCACAAACTGGCTCAAAACAACAGAAATTTATTCTCTCCCAGTTCTGGAGGCCAGAAGCTAAAAATCAAATTGTTGGCAGGGCCATGCTTCCCTGGACGCCTCCAGGGGAGGGTCCTTCTTTGCCCCTTTCTAGTTTCTGGTGTTTCCAGGTACTCTTTGGCTTGTGACAACTTAACTCCAGTCTCTGCCTCTGCCTTCACGTGGCCTTCTCCTCTCCTCTTCTGTCTGCTACAAGGTCACTTTTCGTTGGATTCCAGTCCCACCCAGTCAATCCAAGATGATCTCATCTCAAGGTCCTTAACTTAATTATATCTGCAAAGGCTCTTTTTCCAAATAAGGTCACATTCACAGGTTCTGGAGCATGGGCAATTCTTTTTGGAAGCCACAGTTTAACCCACTATATCAAGGGTTTCTCATCTTTAGGCCTTTGCAATCCTTGTTTCCTCTGCTAGGAGCACTCTCTTCTCAGAATTGGACTTATCATTCAGGTCCCACCTGAAATATTACACACTGTCCTCACTTAGTTCTTCCTTGGCCATCCTACCCAAAATAGCCTCCCATCATCACTTTTTCCCTCATCACATTGTATATTATCATCACAGAATTCATCTAAATCTAAGGAAGTTTTTTTAAAATTTATTTACTTGTTATTGTCTGTCTCTCACACTCTGATGAAATTTCCATGAGGGTGTAGAACCTGTCTCTTATTCACTGCTGAGTCCCTGGCACCTAGTACAATACCTCACATGTAATAGTTGTTTAGTAAATACTTCTTGAATAATAAATTTAATCCTCATGACAGTTACATGAAGTAGGATAAAATTAGCCATCTAAGGATGGCTTGGAGATAGACTAGCTCACAAATCAAATCTAAAGCTAACTAAGGAGACAATCTCAAAACACATGACTAAGTTACTATTGATATACTAAAAGGTTATTTATTCAATTACATTGAAATCTCTCTAAAGAAGAAAAAGTCTTTTTCCCCTTCTATCAATAGGAAGAAGATAATTTCGAAATCCAGAAAGTGAGAAGCCCTAAAACATGAAAATAGCAGTGTGTTTCCAGAATGCTATAGATTGTTCTTTTAAGGATCACAAAGAGTCGGAACTGGGGACATGACTTAGGGGGCCAAGTGCAAAATGAAAATACAGAGCCACTTGTTAAGAGTAGGAAAATGTATCACTAAAGGTGCTAAAAACATTAGGTGTTTTCTTTCTTCTCTTGATTTTCATGGTGTTTTTCATGAAGAAAAATAATATTTTAAATTATCATGAATTTTACAGTTTATCTTGTAATATTGTGCAATGTTAATTTTAAATGCAAATTATAAGCATTTAATTATAGGTTAAATCATTGAAATTACGCAGTTTATATTCTGTAGCTCATACATACATGTGTATTTCATTCTTAGCAGAAAAGCTGAAACACTGAAAGGAAAAGGAATGATAAGTTGCTCTATCTTTTTTTTCTTCTGTCATCATTTTCAGCATTAAGTAATTAACTAACACAGGGGAGTAACATGAATAAGAAAGAATAAGGTTCCTGGGTCATTTGTGCCTCTCAAAACGCCAGTGCTGCCTTCTGCATTCTAAGGAATTTCTGGTTAGAATAGAAAGCATGACCTCTTGGGCTGCCAGCGCCCTGCTTACTCAGTACAAGTAACAACCTTTGAGTCTCTGTGAACTCCCAAACATCATGGGTCCATTGGGATTCTGTGTTCATGGAGTATCTTGAATGAAACATAAGATGGAGTGACAAGTAACAGCAGACATACATACTGCATGTATCTCCCCTGCCCACAGACATGCTCCATTGCCCCATCAGATTTCACTTACAAAACACAAATTCAAAGACAATATTATGAAGAATTGCAAGACTGTAGCAGCAGAGCATTACATCAAGAGTGGGTGCCTTCTGAGCGTGGGCCCTGTGTGACCGCATGCCATTGAAGTCAGCCCCGCTATAAGTTTTCTGATATTCTAGGTCAACGCACATGTACTGTGGAGATAGATTCATCTAGAAATCATCTCAGTGAACTGAGTCATTAAGAGGATACAACCAATTTCCCTTTCTCTGTACCTATGATGCAATCTTACAACTCTAATGTGTCATCCCATATATACCTTTTTTCAAGTAGCGAATAGTAATTCATTACTCAGAAGTTAAACTTCTCACTACAACATTATCATTTTGCTGTATGCATAAGACTATTGTAAAACAAAGACAATGACCAGAACCCGATCATCTCTAAGTATGATGCCAAAATCAAGTTTTCTGGACCAAGAAAGATAAATATTACATAATGACCAAAGTTGACACATTGAAAAATCAACAGTACTGCATATTAATCTCCAAACAACCATCCAAAATCCACATCTCCATTATTTCACCTTGTACTCAAAAGAAATTTTCTCCTAAAATGTTTTACATTATATGAAGCACATTTTTAACCAAATAATTAACTTATTGGTAAGCTGTTGGATCTGTGGAATAAAGGAAAAATCACTTAGCTATGATTTTGCTCACCTGAATTGTAGTTTCCAGATTTGCTTCATACTGTCAGAGTAACAATGGCAAGTTTGATCACTCCTCCATGTTTCAAATTCCTCATTTGCAAAATATGAGATTTAGAATAAATAATCTCTAATATCCCTTCCTGACTTAGAATTCTATAATTCTCATATGCTCTTATCACCATAGCTCTGATGCAGGTACATGCCTCCTACACATCTTGTAGGCCCCAAATACGAGGCTATCTCAAATGGGATGAAGAGTATTTTCAGAGGAATGTGAGTATAAGAGGATCATTCATCTGAGATGTAATTAGCAAATGCGTATGTAAATCTGTGCCATGTTCTGAAAATTTTTTTTGGAAAAGAAAATAAATCTTTTTTCCTGATAAAAAAATTAAAACTAAAATCTTGAAAATAGAAAATATTCCCAGAGGCTTTTCAGCAGGAATGTTTGTGGATTTATTTGAATCTTAAATTGGATCTTGAGTATATGCTTTTCCCAGAAGCCTGTAGGAAACTATCCATTGGTTCCTGAGAAAGGCTGCCTAATGTTTCAGGCAAGAATGAAAAGAGCAAATATTTTTCTATCTCTCTAAATTCTGCCTAAAAGTTTTTTAAAAAGAGTTTAGTTTCCCATGTTACATCATCCCAAATCTAAACCACAAAAGGTAGCTCTTTTATACAGTTATTGACAATCTATAGTATATTTATTATTGCCTCTCTTTGACACACACAAACACATGCATGAGTCATGTGCAAAATTTGTCACTAGAGTAGACTTTAATAAGCCTTTCCCTTGAATCTCAGTTGTGATTCATTAATCAACTCATTTAACTTTTGTGAGCCTCAGCTTGCTCATTTTTAAAAGAAAATGAACTGAACTAGATGATGCATTTATTTATTTGAGTCTATTCTATTGAGTCTATTCTAAAATGCTAAAAATTTATAGTTCCTAGTTTATATTTTCTATTACTTTTGATTTTTGATGAGTGATTTAATCTTAAATTTCACTTAGATTTTTATAATTACAAAACTACATTTGCATGATTTGTACTTGGATCCTAAGTAAAATATTATAACCCAAGTTTATACATATTGCAGTAAGCAGCAAGATAGTGTTTTAACAAATAGGAATTCATTTCTAAAATAATAATTGATACTGTTTGAGTGCTTTACCTTAAGATATTTATATGTTTTTAATACTCAAACTATATTTTGACACAGGCATAGTTATTTCCATTGTACAGTAGAGAAAACTGAGACTTAGGTTACTCACCCAAGGCCCCAAAGCCAATGACTGGTGGAATCAGGATTCTAACACCATCCTTCTGTCTCCTTGTGCCATCCTTGTAATTGAGTCTCTAGAGTATGCCTTCTGTATCTATGATGGCCAACAACAACAAATGAATAAAATGATGTTCTAATCACAGATCAAACAAAATCAATGTAAAGATATACTTTCAGCCTGTAGGGGAAAGTTTTAAAATTTTTAAAGTCTTTAATAAGTATTGTTTTTCTTTTTAAAAAAGGGGGGAGAGGGAGTGGGGAAAGAATCACAATTAAAGCAAGCTGAAGAACATTTAAAACGCAAATCATATGCCAGAGTAAATTGTAAATCTTAGTTCATTTTGATTTTCTACTTTCGAAGAAATCTAAAACCAGATAAGTAAATTCGGTAGCCAATTTACTACCAATATAATCAAGATAGGAGGAAAAGTGAGGGAATAAAGAGAAATCGTTCATTAAATGTTCTCTAATTAAAGTATATCATGTCCTTTTTATACTACTTGTAACTAGGCAAAAGAAACCTGTTTTTGGAAGAAAAAAAAAGGCTTTGGCTTATATTCAAGATCCATTAAAATAAAATGTCGCCAATTAACAAAATGGCATGAAGTTTGATTGCCTATAACAGTCTTTTTATGGAAAAAATAATAATAATACCCTGTAGCTTAGGAGCAGTAGTGTAAAATACACCTGTCAGCCATGAAGAAGTCTTTTGTTATGAAACTCTGAAACGCTGATGCATCTGTGGTATCAGCAAATATATAACTTTATTGCAGATATTCAAGGCTCATAGCAATTCAACAGAAAATTAATTAGTATCACCTCACCATAAATCTCAACAGTATTAGCTAAAATGCCAATTTTGTAATCACTTTTCATTAAAGCCAAAAATACTAATTAAAATTGATTTTTGCCTGTGCTTTGGTGAACGGCTGCCAGTTAATGGCTTTCTGTTGTAATGCAGACCTTTACTTAAATTAATTTTGTATGTTGTCTTCTTTCTTTTTATAAAGATAATGAAGTGTGAAAGGATAAGAGATGTGGGTGCAGAAAAGGGCAGTTAACATGCAGGGAGAATAGTGAAATATACAGAATTCTAGGGCTTTTGCTAATGATAGCATGACCACGCTCCTTTTTAAGGAGTTTTTGAATATGTTATTTCATAAGCAGACATAAATAAGGCTCCTTAACGTATAAATGATAAGAATTTATTCTAATAAGTGATTTGAATGATTAAATAACATATTTCTTTCTAAAGAGTTTCTGAATAAAGTCATATCCTTATTTGTAAAATCTGACCCATTTATAAACAAACAAGCCCATGTACTTGGCCCATATTTGGAGGATCATCTGGAATCAATCAAGAATAATTCAAGTCTCAATATATGGTAAATGGAAGACAATACCTATATAAATGTCAAAGCTGTTTCATTAGAGCTAAATAGAAAAATAACAAACCATATATCTCTTAAAGTTTAATCCACAAAGGATTTAATTGTTCTTTTAATTTTTTAATAAGAATCATTAATATGGTACCAAAGTTGAGTTTTAGGTGGTATCAGGGTGGGACAGATGAAGATGAGGGGTTGGGTTTTTCCAATAAGTATTAAGGGACACTGAGTCACTTACACTCAGGTTCTCTGAGGAGCTAAAAATTAGAACAAGAAGCCATATAGGCAAAATCAAGTTCAGAGTTCTAGAGTTCTATGGATGCAGAGTGAAAAGGTGGCTAATATTTCTGGATTTAGACCAAGCATATGCAAAAAGGTAAAAAGGAGATCCCAAGTTAGAAGGCCAGATTCAAGGCTCTAAGAGCCAATATTCTAAGAGCTAATAAGCACAGGCAAAAATCCATTTTAATTAGCATTTCAGGCTGTAACAAAAATAAATTGAAAAATTAAGGTTAAATCTTAAAATCTTAGATTCAATTTTAATATCCCTAAAATGTGGGAATACATATCTGGTGTCCAGATTCAAAGACTCGCATGGAACCTCTATCATTTTCTGTAGGATTCTGTGTGCTTGAAATTTTTACTTCTTACCCCAGCTTTACTCCCTAACTATACAACTACAAATACACTTTCTATTCCATTCTCAGACAAAATCAAAATACATTTCTTCTTAAGACATTAAGAGGATGCAATATTAATAAACAAGTGTACTCAATGAGTTAATAAATAATAGCTGTAAATCTCTCAGGTTTATTTGCAATGTGTTAACACAAAAGAATTATTTAGTACACCTTTGACGTTAGAACAGCATAAATCCTAACTATTACAAATAGAATTACCAAATCAGAGTTACCACTATACCAAATTAGCTTTCTCCAAAAATGGGGCAAATATCACTGAAATTTTCAGTTTGGACCATGAGTTCATAACAAGAAAGTCATTTTGGGCTCCTCATAGGCTTGCCTTATGATCTCTTTATTCAAGTATATTTTGCTTACATAGCTAGAATCATATTTTAGATTCTGATTTCTAAGCATCATAATGTAATATTTCAGAAGCTCTACATGTAAGATGACATGAAGAGGGGATTTATGATTGATATTTACCATTAGATTGTTAAACATCCTCAATATGTAAAACTCCTCCAAACTTACATCAAGGCATTTTACATTCATCTTAATGATATAAAAACCATCCAGAAAATATCTAGTGACCATTATATTGTTTTATGCAGCTCTAATCTAAAGTATGTGTGCTCAGTAATTTTCCAAGAAGTGTCCCAAGAGTATAAATAGTTTAGTGACTGTTGGCAGGTATTTTGCCATTTATGTGAAGTGGTCATCAAACATAAAGATTTTACTAAATGATGTGAGTAACATAGCATAAGAAACATTTATCCTTGTCACTGAAAATAGAGCTAAATGAGAAAAACAACAATTGAGTGAAATGTCATAGAAACAACTTTAATCTCCATGATATAGAATCCAACTAAAACTACAATCCAACTGGCTTTCTGAAATTGACTAAAGAAATACCCACAGTGAATTCCTATGATTAGCACTTTTCTTGAATTTGTAATTTTTATTGACCATTCAAATGCCTAAGGTTAATTTATGGTTTATTTTTGTTTGATTTAGGTGTGAGATATATCTACTAAGGCTTTGACTATTTGAGAATGTCTTTCCGTTGTCCAAAAACATAATTATATCATTTTATTATGGCATTTAGTGCTGAAGAGAGCTCCAAGGCTAGATTTTTTGTTGTTGTCTTTTTGGAAACAACCTATTAACCTCTCCCCAAAGAAGAAAGTACCAGATACTTTTATTATTTTTTTTTCAAAATTTTAATAAGGTTATTTTTTGATGTGGACTTCTGTCATTGATTTTGCATAAGTAAAAAGGATATTTTCAATCTGTACACTGATCTTTTTCAATTTTAGTATATTTTCCTCACTTAAGACTCTGGTTATGACTGCTAAGTGTTCTAATGTCTACATCAGATGCTCTACAATTATCAAGCATTCTACATGTTCTTTTCCTTCATATATCTTTATTTACTCACTCTTTTGTATACCTCTACCTTTATTATCTCAAACATTGGAGAGCTTCTACAAGTGATGTCCTCCATCACTGTTTCAGTTCTTCCATAGTATAAATTCTGTTTTTCACTAAGCCCTTAAAATACATGATACCTGGCAACCAATCAATAATTTTCAGACATACAAAGAAAGGAGGAAAATATGCTCCATAGTGAAGAGAAATAAATCAAATAATAAAAACAATCAGAACTGCTAGATGACAGAATTAGTAGAAAGGGGCATTACAACTTGCATATAACTATTTTTATATACTTAAGAAGGTAGAGGCAAGATTGAACATGTGAAGTAGATATGAAAGATTTAAAAATATGCAAACTGTATTTTTGATATAAAAATATAATGTCTGAGATAAAAAATAAATACAGTAAATAAAATTAATAGCAGATTCTGTTCTTCTGGCAAACCCTGACTCATTCAAAAATCTTAAAAGCATTCAGAGTGAAAAAAATGCATTATGTAGAGAGAAACAAAGAATGATGATAGATTTCTTAGACAAAAAACAATGTAAGTGGTGGAACAACATCTTTGCAATATGAAAAGAAGAAAATTATCAACCTATAATTCTATACCAAGCCAAAATATCTTTTAGCACAAAGTCCTTCAAAAAGAAGGAAAATTATACTAAATGGGAAAATGGGAAATGAAGAACATAGAATATAATAAACATGTAGACAAACATAAACAATAATTTAAAAGTGATTTTTTTCATTCTGCTAGTGAAATCTCACTCCCTACAATGCTGTAAAGGTCCAAGCTGAACCTAAGGTTTTTCCCTATCATAATAGAAGGGGTGGGCAAAAAGATGCTTATATCTAGGATACTGTTTCATCTGAGATGACTCGGTCTCTCTGAATTGCCTGAACAATGAGCCAGCTGATGCCATCCCTCCCCTTCTCTAGCCATAAGATTATACTTAGACTCCAATTTCCATGTTACCAGTGGCTTTCTCTTCCATGGAGAAAGGATTTCAACTTCCTATGGACCCTTCAAAGCACCTAAGAATTGGGCTGCAATTTTCCCCAGACGATTTATGTAAACAGCTGGCTTCTAAATGCAGACTTCCTGGTGACCAAGTAGTCTGTTCATATGCCCACTAACAATGCTGCTCTCGTAATTGCCCTATATAAGAAGTCAGTGTGACAGGAAAATGGAGATGCTCCATACTAATGAGAATCTACTCTATACCTAAATTAGGTTGCCTAGACTCTAGCATTATCTCCAAGAGACAAAGAGAATGTAAATACCACATGCCTCTTGCATTCTTACTGGTCCTTGATTTGTAGGCTTCCCCCAGTAAAGCCTATTATCTTAACCTTGACTGTGTGACACTACAGAAGTCTTCCCAAACAAGCCCTGATATATGACAAGTGGTGGGGACCCTGATGAGACTCAACTTGCACCATACCTATCATGTCTTTTACATTCAAAATGATTTACAGTGATGACATCCATCACCACTCATTTTTGGTCACTTGGTGAAGAAAAGGAGAATGTCCTATGGTTCTAACAAAGATCTTTCAAAGCACCAAGCAGGCAAAAGTTTTCATGACACAGTGAGAGAAATAAAGTATAAAAAACAGTTTATGCTTTCCTAACATTACCATCATTATAAATTATTTCATAAGACTAGAACATTCTTAGCCTAATTGTACTGTGCTTTCCTAATGATCATTTTAAATGTGAGCATTCCCAGAAGGAAGCACAGTCATACTGCAAATGACAGGAGGAAGATGATGGGAAAGCTTGCTGAGTCACTGGATGAGCCACTGATAGGGTTGCATGGACCTTGCCATCAGTGAAAATTCCTCTCAGACTCTAGAATTAGGCTGATGCTCAAACTTATTTTAGGGTACTATGAGTTTTCTTCTTTGTATTATAGGCATTTTTGTGAGACTATAGTAGAGACTATGTCAATAGACCTTAAGCTATATGTTAATTTAAATAGACATCTTTGAACTATGAGTCTTGATTCTCTATTTTTATCTTGAGCTCTTTCCCAGGATGTTCTCATGGTCTCTCATATAAATATATATTCTTGATGGCTCCATCTCACTAGTCCTTCAGAAATGGAGAGTTATGTGAAAGAACTTTTGATCACTACAAAATACAAATGGGTTATCACTCTTATAGTTCCTCTGCTGGGAGTGAACAACTATGTTCTAATCATCCCATAAGTCACGGTGATTTGGACCTTATAGTCTGAGGTTATCGGTCTGTTACCTAGTGGCAGCTTACTGCACATAAATATACACATTATTAATCTTAAGTTTCAAAATTATTTTATCACAGGATGCTACAGGAGGAATCCATTCTTGACATCACCTGAAGAAAAAAAGAAAGTGCATAATAGCAGAGAAGTAACAGGTGGGCTGAATGAGGCGTATCTGTGAAAAATGGTGATTTTCAAAAATAAACATTAGCCAATTAGCGGGCTGTGAACTCAATTATATAGTCTCAATCAGTGTTTTAGAAAATAAAATATAAGAGAATAGGAAAAATAGAAAAATAAACCAATATTGTACATACTAAGAGTACATATGATTGTGTATTTGCATGAGGTATATGCACTGGGTCAAGCTAATATTTATTTCTCTTGGTGAGTGATGGGCAAAAGCCAGTTTCCTAAGATGTAATTCCAAGTTGGATTCTTTTTTCTGCTTCTGCCTTGAACATTGGTATGTTTACAAAAATTGAAAAATAATTTTTCTTTAATTTTTAAATTGGATCATGTTACATATACTTTTCTAAATTCTATAGTTATTAAACTATGTAAAAGACAATTGACATCAATCTAATATTCTGTTTTCAGTGACTGCATATTATTTCTTGGTATGGGGGTACAATAATTTGTTTGATCACCTATTTGGGTAGTTTGCTTTTGGTTTTCCAGTTTTGTCATTAATTATCCTGTCAAAAACATTCTAAATTACACATGCCCTTAACTACTGTAATTTTATTTCTCTGGACTATATTCCCATACGTTGGAATGCTCTTAACAGGATTATAAACTGACTTCTAAAGTCATTCCATAATATCCTTCTATCTTCTTTCAGACTTGTTTTAGTTCTGGCTTTAAGTTCATTGACCTTTGCTGAAATTATTTATTACCTTTTCTTCAGAATCTGGGTGTGCTAGTCTGGTTCTTGGTTGCAAACAAACTAACAAAACCCAACTTGGGTTGCAAACCAACAATATCTAATTGTGAAGTATATCAGTCACTAACACAATTGGGAGAGTGCTGAAATATTAAATTTAGAACACTCAGAACAAGGCAAGAAGGTATCCAAGTCTCATCATGGGTATAGTTTTGTAAGAAGGCATCTGATGCCATATTATTTTTAACAGATTTGGATATTCAACACTGAAGCCTTAAAAGTCTTTAACTTTCTATGAGTCTAATCCCTCCCTAAAGATTTCTAAGCCAAGGTAGAGAATCCCTTTACATGAGCCTATACACAGGCCACCTCATGAGTTTCTAAGAATCAGTCATAAAGATTCTACATCCCCCTTAGTTTCCCATAAGGTACGAAGGCTGTTGCCTCCTATCTGCTTCCATTTTCTGATGCCTTCTGAAGACATTGGAGTTCAAAACTTTCAGTACCCAGCATCCCCTTACAAACTTTCCACATTTACCATTCCAAAACAAAAATTTTAGTGCCACAATACAGTTTTTTCTGATATAGTCACAAAAGTGCTCCCCTCCCCCAAAGCCTCATAAATTACTTCATCTAGATTATAATTATCATCCTATAGTTTTTCACTATTTTATCTGGATATTCTATGACCAGCAAACTAACTTGTAAATTTCACCATACCTATATATTAGTACAGGAAAAGAAAATAACAACAAAAAGAAAACTAGTTCAACTGACTAAAAACATTAAAAACACAGTTAAGAAGAAAATATACACATGGGCTTCAGTTCTTAATTCTGCATTGGTCATATGGTTGATTTCCTTCCTCCACTGTGTTCTCTATATTCCCTTTGCCTTAAAACTACCTCTGCTATTCAAGATTCTTTATTTAATGAGATATCTCAAACTTTTATTCCTAAGGGATGAGATCTTTATTGGTCACCTCTGCTGTGACTCCCAAATCTCAGAGGTTTATAAGAACAAACATTTCCCCATCAAGCTGCATGTAAGTTGCCAGTCAGCTGTGAGTTGGCTTCAGGCTGCCCATCTGCTCTGTCTCTTGTTGATGGATCCACACTGAAGGAGCATTCATACACCCCTTTCCTGATCCATTCACTCTTCTCCGCAATCCACCAACATTCCCCTTCCCAGTCTCCAATTAGGCTTTCACCCTCATCTCTCAGTAAACAGCTCTCATAAAGCAGGTATGAGGTTAGACTGAGGTAAGTGAGGTCCTTGTGTTGGGTACAAAATTTAAGGGGCACCAAAAATTCATCAGCTAAAATAATTTTCATGGGATTAAGAAGTTCAAATTTCCAGTTATAAAAAACAGTCACAGGGATGTAAAGTACAGCATAGGGAACATAGCCAATACTGTAATAACTATGTATGGTGTCGGATAGGTAGTAGATTTATCACGGGGATCACTTCGTAAGGTATATAAATGTCTAATCACTATGTCATACACATGAAACTAATATAATATTGTATGTCAACTGTACTTGAAAAATATTTTTAATCAAAATTAATGCAAAAAGTCACAATGAATTTATCAAATGTATAAAGGCAGACTCAATATTACTCATGCTTCCTTTTGCCTCAGTCTCCAATATGGCTCAGCTTGATACTGTTACCAATTCTATCATTATTTAAACTTTTGATATTGTGTTCACTGTGGATTTTTTGCAATAATTTTAATTTTTCAAATATTGCATTAAGATACCATTTAATTGCACTTACACTCTGAGATATTTGGCACCCAAAAGAAGTACCTCACTCACCTTACCCTAGTTCTGGCCATTATTAAGATAACCAGTGATCTCTATATTGCTAAAACAATGACTCAATTCTCAGGCCTAGTCTTACTTGACCTG
>CM053507.1:14581078-14603981 GCA_028627145.1 Eidolon dupreanum
TCTCTTCCATTAAATATGGACCATCATTAAATAAAGATTTTAATCAGCTAACCAAATAATTAAAACTATCCTTATAGCAGAAATAAGGTCTTACTAATGACTCTTCCACAGAGTAAGGACTTAACACATCTACTAGCAAAAAGAGAATAACTTTTTCAGAAAGCAGAGAAGAGGCTTGCATTGGTTGCATGAAAGGTTCAGTGGAGGTGACTGTTTAAGCTTTTTCAAGTGCTTCACATCCTCCTAGATAATGCCATCCTAATTTTGTTTTCAGACTTTTGTATAAGAGATATCATGGACCATAAATTCATAAATACCAATTTAGTAACTAATCATGTCAAACTATATATTTGGCTCATGACTAACTCAACTCTACGTCTGCAAAAGATTACTAAATCATTGGCACAGTCATATAACATCCATTCCTAGAGCTAAGAATCTAGGCACCTAAGCTTTTCATTCTCCTCTGATCATTCCAGTGCTGCTTGAAGTCATACAACTTCACACTCTTCGAATTCCTCACACCTTTCCTGGTCTTCTAAGACAGCAGACATTGGATTTCCCAAAGTTTGGCCTTCAAGAGGTATATTATTATAATAGACTGTTTTACTACTGGATACAATACATTTCCAGATTTCTTCTCTAGAATCTTAACAAGATTTTCACTGCCTTCAGTCCCTACTATATCAGATTCCACCTATTTCCATGCTCCTGGTAACAATTTCTGTATCCCTGGTCGCAAATAACAGAAACCTACCCTGGTTTACTTAAGCAGAAAGGGGTTTCCTAAAAGGACATTATATTGGTTATATATTGTTGTATATTAGATTACTCAAATTTTAGCAACTGAAAATAAGCAGCAATTATTATCTCAGTTTCTGTGGGTCAGGACAGTGGACATGGTTTAGCTGGGTGGTGCTGGCTGAGGGTCTCTCAAGAGGCTATCATCAAGGTCTACATTGGGGCTGCAGTCATTTTAAGGTTTGACAAGAAGAGGATCTGCTTCCCAGCTCATTCACAAGTGTTAACAAACCTCAGGTCTTTATACTGGTGTAGTATACACAGTTTCCAGAATTGTTGCCGGTTTGCATATGAAAGTAAGCAATGGTTATTATGATGATGATTAAAATTCCAAAAATGCATGTGTTCATTCACATCTACCTTCAGTGGAATTTATTTCATTCATCAGTTTAAAAAGTTTCAAATAAAGAATGGTTTGATCTGCTTTCATAGCAGATTCAAACAAGATCAGACACTTGGCCAAAGTATTTGGCTGCCCATGTAATGCGATTATAAGGCCATAATTTAAGGTAGGAATTTCTATAACCCTATCCCCACTAACTCCATTGACCACATGCCTACAGTCAAACCAATTTATGTATTATTATCACTTTTTATTTAAAGCTGAGGTCCTTATAAATACATTTACATCTCTAGAAAATATGTTATTGGTTCATTGATACCTAAGTGAAAGTGACTTCTCACCTCATTTCCTTTGATGATGAAGAAATTAAAGAGGCTATAAGAAGGCTAAAGAAATTAAGGAAAGTGACAAAAGGAAGAAGACATAATGGAGGACATAACATGTTTAGCCTACTTCATAATTTTTCATGTCTGGTTCTAAACCAGACCAGGCCCAAGAAATAAAAGCAATAATAAATTTTAAAAATCTCCTTTCATTTTTATCATCAAAAAAGAGATTTATGCTGTTTATCTTAGATGATGAAGTATATATCTATAAACTGAGCTGGGCTAAGTAAGTTTCTTTGAAATTATTTATTCAACAATATTCAACAAATATATTTTGGGCATATGTTATGTGGTAGCAACTGTCTAGGCACTGAGGATAAAATAGTTAACAAGACAAACCTAATTCTTGATCTTATGAAACATATATGAAAAAGAGATAATAAACAAGTTACATAGAAGATAGATAAAAAGATAGAAGTGCTAAAAGGAGAAAAGGTGCTGTGACAGAAAATAACAAGAGGAAGCTAATTTACGTGGTGTCCAAAAAATTCCCTACAGGCAGATGACATTTAAGTTGAGACTTAAAATATGAGATTTCTTTCTTGTTTTTTTTTTTTTTTGTATTTTTATTGATATTGATTAGAGAAACTGGAGTGAGTCTTCAATCACAAAAAGGTATAGAATTGAGAGTCAAGCTAAGAAAGAACAAGCCAGTGGTTAATATTAAAAGGCATCATTCTTTACTTGAGTGTTTGCTTTCAACCACTCATTTCAAGATGAAATTCTCATTACCTAAGTTAAATCTAAAAGTATGAATCATATCAAACTTGAAGTAATTCACATGTGACTCTCCTATGTAACTATAGAGCAATATTACCATCATTAATAATAATTTGTACTTTGCTTCCTTTAAATGATTCCCAAATCTATAATTAAAATTATTCAGGCTTGCACCAATTTAGTTTAAGAAAAGTATTAAAAAGGTATGTTATTCCTGGAAAGGAATAGTACTTGCTTTGTTCTTGAGTTTCCATTGTTGAAACAAAAAAAAATGTGAAACTCAATTTTAAACTTCGTGTACTTCAGAAATCGTCATTTTGAAATTTGTCTAAAAAAAGTGATGATTGTGTTTAACCTTTAGACTATAAAATTTCTTGTAGGCTCCTTGATATTAGCAAACCGTGTCTTCCACATACCTTGTGCATAGTCAGCACTAAATACATGCTTACTTAAGACTAATTTAAAGGAATCAAATGGATTCCATTTATGTAAAATATCCTTTGATTCCTTTTACTCAGTCTTACACAGAAGAAGAAATGATTTGGTGTTTGAAGAAAGCAAAGGAGTGAATTTTCTGAATGTTAATGCATAAAATACACAGAAAGTCACATTTGTTATAACCCTGCCATAAAGTGGAGCTGCATCTGCTCCATCTGCCATCGATTAGTTTAATGAAAACAGGCTAACACTGCAGGAGTGATTAGCAGGAAAGATTAACTTCACTTCAGTTTTAATTACAAGTCTTTGCCCTTAAAGTTTTATTGGCTTGAAAGGACCCTTACTATTATTCCCTGTTTCTCCTCCACAGTTGATGTGCATTTTATTTTTTCACTTTGAAATTATTAATGCATTTTATGTGGTACTTATTTCTGATTACAGAGTTTACCCACAAATATTCCTGATAGGCCGATATGCCAAAATGAGCATAACTAACACTATTCAGATCTTACTAATTCAAGTACAAACGAGCTTTGGTAGCAAAAGTGGCATGTTATATGTAGAGAACTCTGAGGTTTATATATTTGTCACTCAACTTATTTGTTTCGTTCATTGACTGATTCACTTATTCATTCAGCAAATATTAATTTAGTACCTAATATTGCCCAGGCACTGATATAGGTACATAGGATACATAAGTGAACAAAAGAAACAAAAATCCCTAACCTCACAGAAACTATTATAGTGGCTGGAAACAAACGAACTGTTATGGGCTGAATTGTGTTTTCCAGCATTTGAAAGTTGACGTTCTGATCTCCAGTACCTCTGGATGTAACTGTATTTCAAGAGAAGGCCTTTAAAGAGGTAATTAAGTTCAAATGAGGTCTTTAGGGTGAATCCTAATCTAGTATGACCAGTGCTCTTACTAAGAAGAGGAAATTTGGACACAGATATGCATGCTCAGAGGAAAAACCATGTGAAGACTAAGGAAGTGGACAGCCATCTACAAACCAACCCTGTCAAAACCTTAATCTGAGATTTCTCGCCTCCAGAAATATGAGACAATAGATTTCTGTTGTTTAAGATACTCAGTCTGTGGCATTTTGTTATGGCAGCCCTAGCAAACTAATATACCAATAAACAAACAAAAACTCATAAAGAAATAAATTATATCATATTTTAGAGAGCTGTTTGCATTATAAAAAACAGCAATAAAAGAGAACTGTGAAGTAGAAGAACACTCATTTACTTTCACCTCTGAGAAGATCATTATAAAGTATGGAAACTCACCAATTCTATAAAAATAAGACCACAGCCAGAAGAGTTCTTGATAAAGAGAAAAAATGTTCTCATAAGACTCTACCAATTGTTTTTCTTCTACCATTCTTCCCTTGTTAATAGCCATATAGCAAAATGTCATCATTTATGTTTTGCAGCATTAAAATTTACTACTGTGTTTAATATGTCAAGGTTAAGCTAGCCAAGTAACCAGTATTGAACCAGGCTGTCTGATATTTAAGATCTTATTTGATAAAATTTTCAGAAGATACATAAATGTCTACTTTTAAATCTTATATTTTTCATTGTGCCTCGAGTCTAAAACTCAGTACTTCTGAATCTGATATGACAGAAATCATGGACAACATAGCTACTTTAAAAATTGTGAGAAGTTTTTTTCTCTTTAACCCTAAGAATACGAGCAGAAACTTTCTTGTGGGTACAGTCATTTTGTCTCTGGAAAATATTACTCTGGTGTGCAGACTTGATCAAGTAAATATAAGTCACAAGATATATTCACTGCTTTTGGGGTTGGTCCAGACACAAGCAAGTAATGCAAATGCATATAGCTCAGCCTTATTAAGTATTCTATTTACTAACATAAAATTTCCTGGTCAGTGAGTGATGGGCAGTGTAGGAGGTACGTCTCCGAAGAATGTATACTTCCATTACCTTCTGTGGGTTAGCCAAGTCAAGTCCCATGGCATTATTACAGCTCTGCATGGACTTTTCCAAAGATTGGACTTCCAAAGATTGGCAAAATGCTTCATGATATTATCAAAGAATGAGGTAAGGAATGATTCAGTGGATCTGGCCTCTACTCCCTCCCTCCCACCCCCGCCATGCAGAGACCTACCCTGCCAGTTCCAGAAAAGAGCCATCTATAGACTGACCATCTTCAGAACTGCATCTTTCCAGTTAGGCAAGGAAACAAAGGAACAAAATGTTCCCCCTTGAGAACAACCTCAGATTTGTTCACAAATCAGGAAATTCCATTATATTTCATTTTTATGTTTTCTTACTTGTATAGACCTAAATAAACCAGTTTAGAAACTTGATTTCACCTTGATTTCTAAGTCTTATAGACTTTATCAAAATTCAGGATTTGTGCCAAGCCCTACCTTTTCTCTCTCATTCTTATGCCCACAAATCTATCAGAGTATAAAATTCAGAATCAAAGGAAGAAAAGGACACTAGTTGTCCCTAGGCAAACAAACAAAGCCTTGTCTTTATTATCACGGTGAGAAAGATTTCCAAAATACATTGTAAGCATTTAGGTTTTGAATTTCTTCATTGGCAACTAAGTTAATTGCGGAAAAAAATTGAAAGGGAGATAGTTTTAGGTGGAAATGCTGCAAAAAAAAAAAAAAAATAGTCATATCGGAATCTCCAGCCAACAATTTCAACACAGTGAAAAAATACATATTAAAGATTGTAGAGCAAAGTTATTCCCATAGTGGGGAAAAATTCTCTGTCTCCTGCCTTCTCTTTTATCATAGCTAATCACTAGTTTTCATGTTTCATGCTTTGAAAAGCAGATATTCTGTGCCCTTTCGACTCCTTTCCAAGGCATGTTGATATTGCACAGAAATTCTTTCCAGGAAAGCCATTTGTATACTTTTATTGATCCTCATAGCCTATGCATGACAGAGAGAGATGGAATGTAAAAAACGTTTACATTTCATGATAAAAATATTAAGGTTACATAAGGGGTAAAGGGTAGTTCCTGCTTTAAACCCTAGATCTTCTGACTCCTCTACCAATACAATTAGTAAGGAGAGACAAGCTAGAGCATATCTACCAAAGATGACCCAGCGGACAAGGTCAGAAGTGTCAGATGCTGTACCTACCCAAGCCAGCTGTGTCTTTATGTAGTAGAACTAGATGCATAGCCAAGAATTCCACATATTTTGACACTTGGTTGCTCTTCATTCCTGACTGGGTTCATGGCTCCACACACTGGCAACCTTTTGTCACCCAAGCTCAGCGCTATTCCTAACCCACACTTTTCCCACCCCACCTCCTACCATCTCCACAGGGTGGCCTCTATCCCGTATAACTACCAGCTGGAACTGCCTCCAGTAAATAGCATCCCTTTCAATCTAGTGCATACCACAACCAACTGCCTGGCCACCCAGTTGTTCATAGCGGCTGAGACCCCACACCACCTCCAGCTGAGAGCAACTCCAGCTGGGGAATCCCTTTGTCATGAGCCAGCCCCACCCCTTTATCCTCAGCTGGTCTCAGCCAGTTGCCACAGCCAAGCAATCAGACTCACTGTACCCTGATAGGGGCCAAAACCAAGAATACTAGTGAAGTGGGTAGGTTCTCTCTACTTTTAGTGTCCCTAGCCACTCCAGGGCTAGCCCTGGCCCATTCTTACTCTCAGATAGCTGTCAAATAATTCCTATTTAATCTTCAATTAGGTATTTGAGCAATAATCATTAACATCTTAACATACGCCTTCTTCCCTCCTTCCACAATCCTGCCATCCCAGGTTCACCTGTATTGAAAAGGAGAGAAAGAATTAGACTTCCTATTGTTTTATACCACCAAATTTGTGGTAATTTTTACAGGAGCCCTAGGAAAGTAATGCAAGGACCTTGACAGAAACTCTTTTGTATCAGTCAGTTCAGGCTGCTACAATAAAATACCACAGACTTAAACAACAGATATGGCAAGTTTAGCATCAAGATGTCAGCAGACTCAGTTCCTGGGGAAAGCCTTCTCTCTCCTAGCCTGCAGACAGCTGCCTTCTCACTGTGTCCTCCCATGGCAGAGAGAGAAGAAGCAAGCTCTCTGGTGTCTCTTCAGTCCCATGATGAGGGCCTACCTTCATGCCCACAAATAAACACTATTCTCCCAAAGATCCCATCTCCAAGTATCTCCAAGTATTATCACACTGGGCATTAGAGCATCAACATATGAACTGGGGTAGGGGGAGGAGTACACAAACATTCAGTACAGAACACTCTTCCAGTGATGTTTCAGGAACACAGATCCCTCTCAGGGGATGACTTAGTTCTCCTTCCTCCACTGTCACGCACTCTCCCACCACTTACCACTCATGAAGAGGGGGCTTTGTATTCTCTGCTACGAGGCCGTAAGGAAAACACAGAGGCTTAGAATACAACCTCTAAACACAGTAGGAGAAAAAAAAATCAATGGAAGACATTATTTGACAAGAGGGAGTACACAGACCTGAAGTTAAGGAGATCCTGACTTTAGTTCCAATGTTTCTTCCAAACTAATAAATTCAAACCAGTCACTTAAGCTTCTTGACCTCAATTTCCGCAAGTGTACAATTACCTGCTCAAGCAGAGGATGCCAATTAAGTTATTCTGTAGTCCTGTGTGTGTTAATAAAGGTGATGCCAAGTGCTTTAAGATTATTTGAAGAGGTAGTCTTTAAAATTTTTCAGTAGACAAGGGATGGACTGATAGTAATGCATTTACAAGATTAATATAGAGTATCACTTAGAAAGTTGGAGGCTACTGCAGTAATCTAACAGTGAAATAAGGATGTGACATGGAGACTGTCAATACAAACTGAAGAAGGAGAATGATGTATTAAAGCAAAAATGTTTGTAATGACAAATGAGAGTAAAGGATCAGCAGTCACAATGTCATTAATTTTGGTGCCTGTGAAGAGGGTAACACCACTGGTCAAATGCCTAAATACTCACATCATCAGTGTCCAAATGACCAACCACCAATCTTTCTTGGTTCTGTCAGTATCCTCTAAGTCTTCACCATGTCAAAACAGAGGAGATACAACATGGATTAACTTCGAATAGAGAGTGAGATGCACTTGCCAGAATAAAAGACATCATTTTCCTTCAACTTAAAAATAGAACATTAAAGATGCACCTAGAATGATGTCCAACACATAGCAGGCACTCAATACTTGCTGAGTGAACCAAATCTATCTGTAATCAAGAAGCCCCATAGAACGATCTTTCAAAATAGCATACTCTGCAGTATATCACATTTAGGAAATCTGCAAAATCTCCCTTGGCAAACTTGCCTTATGGAAATGTCATGGTCTTTCACTACCATCAATAGTATGAGAAGGAAGGAAAATAACATCTTCCTATTACCTGAGCTTCAAAACCTTCTGACATATGCTAAGAGAGTAGATGATTTATTCATAGCAAGGCTGCAGAGCTAAGGACTAAACTTCAAGCTTGAGAGAACGATGACAGCACGGTCCATTAAAAATAAAAATATTGCCTTTCAGTAAGAACTGTAATAGACTTTTAACTACATGGGACAAATTTTCCTCTTTACTGGTGGGAGAGGGAAATTCTCAGTAAGAGTAAATAATAGCTATGCCAAGTTATATTTTTATATTCTTCCCCCCTAAAATCCAGTGGAAGAAAATACCCATTTCCATCACTTGAATCTTCAAGACCCAAGCTCCAGCTTTTGCCTTAAAATACCCATTTATCCTTTCTTTTTTTCCTGGCCTTGCTGTCTATTCAGACCATAGCAGTGATTACTATTTACCTGTACTTATTCTTCCCCACCAAAAAAAAATTAGAGAAAAGTATAAACGTTATATTACATTTTTTCCTGAGCCAAATTATCTGCAAAAATTCTGATATTTGCCAACTCATATTTAATATGATTATAAAATTTGGACAGGTACACAATATCATGTTTCTCCCCCTTTACTTATCCTACCACACATTTGCCCCATTACACTGTAATTATGAGAATTAGCATCATTACATACAACATACATAATAATTCTGAGAAATTCCCTTTAAATATTTCACCATATTAAAAATCCTACTAACGTCAAAAAGCCCTTTTGTTGAAATATTTGGATAAATGCTCCAAAGTCAATATGTTTTCTAAGAACATCAGAAAGGGGTCCTTGTTAATACTTTTACTTATGCTGTCAAAGAAGAATCTTGCTTCCTGAAAGCTAGACTAAATCGTTATTTTTTTTTTATTTTCACCTTGTTCAAATAAACAGAGCTGTTAAAATTTGATGGATCTTTCATAATGCTGGTGCTAAAAAAACTTAAATGGAAACATTAGAAAATCTCAAAATTTTCAGGCTTCCCCTGAATAGCAAGATTGTTTTTAAGCGTTTTTGTTTCTACCTCCCTCAAATAGTTGGGATTTGAATGCTGCATTTTTCTTCCAGTTATAATCCATGAATGATTCACATTATTAAAAAACCGTACCTGTGAGAAAAAGAGCCAGCACAAGGAAACTATATTTGCAGAAAAGCAGACTCCTGACTAATAAAAACAGATTTTAAAAAGCAGATGTAGAAGACTGGGACTTTGAGATGGAATCAGTGGGACTATTATGATGAGTTTAAATGTGGGACACAGATGAAGAGGCAGGTAAGTTGCAGTGATAATTTATCAAGAGTTCTGGCTGTAGGTCTTCAGCAGATGAAACTTATCCAGTTGCTAGAGGGAACAGCTGACCCACCAGGCAACTTTTCTGAGCTGATTCACTTTTCATATCAATAATTCTAATTGTAGACAGCCCAAGTTGGCCATATGAGAATTTGAACACGGCAGTGATTTCAAAATAGTGTAGAACATGTCTGTGTATCTGGCTGGACTTATTTGCCCTGTGTCTATTCTTTCAGCCTAACTGATTATTATTCAAATGGTGTTCTTTTGAAGGTAAACCAGCCAACAATTTCAATACATTTTGAATTCCAATTAGGTTGTATGGCATTAAGAGTAAATTTGAGTCTTAGAGTTATAGATTATTTTTCATATTTTCCTCATCTTATGCTTATTATTTATTTTCTAAATAAAATGAAATTTACATTTTATAGTCCAATTAATTGTGCATCCTAGGCATGCAGTAATCATTCCTCAACTCCTAAGTGTGTACTTTCAGGGGAAAAATATATTTCTGTATTTAATTTTAGTTTTTTTAAAAAATAAAATCATACTTGTTGAGCACAAGTTCAAAATAAAGGTAACTAGAGGAGAAATGATCACACATTTAGTACAACCTCCACTTTTTTAGTTATATAGTTTGAAATACATGAACTAATAAATGACCATTGGACCAAAACCATTCAGCTAAATGGAACCTTATCCATAAAAAGAATCATGAACAGAGTATGGACTCATTTGTCTATAATGGGAAAAATATGAGAAGGCAATGCTTCAGTATGGCAAAAATTAAAAAGTCAATGTAACAATGTGTTGATATTTTTCACTTTTACTCAGCACAGGATTCTACACAATGAATATGTCTGAAAACTAATATTGCCATAAAGTGAGTACGTCTGAAACTCAATATTGTTTTAAACTGGGTTTATTTATTTCAAAAAACATCAGTAATCAGAGTGCATTTCTGGGACATTTTATCTACTTTAATGAACCTTTCCACAGAGTAACCAGACCAGGCTAATTTTGAGTCATTTATCTAGAACCAATATGCCAACAGAGAACCATAAAATAAAATATGATTTGGCCATCCCTATCATTATAGAAATTGGAACAATTTACACAAGGGAAATTATAAGACTTAAATAGTAAATGCTTCCCAACTCAATATGTTATAATACCCCTAGGAAAGCATTTTTCCCTGGAACAATAACTCCCCATGATTTATTTTTCATTTTCTTTCAAATAAATGTACTTACTTAAAACTACATAGTGTAATAAAAGATTTGTACATGAATTAGACCATTAGAATTCAAGAAAATATCCTACTATTCTCCCACTGATCAGTTTTCAACAGTTTCAAACTCCATGTTAAGATTTTGCCTGAACCACTATTAATCTAAAGTATATTTAATGACATAATTTCTATGTGGAAAATATAGAAACTTTACGGATTTAAAAATCCTAAAGTCCTGTGTTTGATGCCACCATATTTTTTTCTATAAATTGAAAAACCTTCCAGGAAGTTTCTTTGTCAGTATAATCTCTGCTGCATGGGTCATTTATTAGCAGCATCTTAGCCTGAAGAGAATAAATAGTAGTTTAATTTAAGGAGCTCACAGGTCCCCTTGACCTGTAGAATGCCCTAGGCAAATTAGACAAAGTACGCAGTCAATAAATGCCCATACTTCTTCACATTAATATTTTTGAAACATTCATCACAATGCATGTACCTAATCAAAAGCTGAAAATGTAATAAGTACAGATTTGAAACCAAAGTGTTTAAGAAAATTAGTGCAAATAATGGCCTACCAGCATGGTGAGGGTCTACTATCTCAAGTTCCTAGTTCCCTGTCTGATTCATAATGAAGTATACAGTAAATACATATTGGATAAATGCAGAAAACAGTTCTTTGGGAAATATGCATATTTCCATAATGGTTATTCGATAAGGCTACAATGAGCCCTCAGCCCAACTCCTGATGAGCATATTTCTGGGTTCTATGATCCTTAACCATGTCTGCTTGATTTGACTCTGAGACAACCACATCATACTCCTTCTTTCCTTTTTTTCTTAAATTAGTTTTCTTTCCAATTCAACTCAGCAAATATTCTTGAAATAAGCAGAGTTTTCTGAAAATCTACTATGTGTACATTTGTTATGAAAATCTCTTGACTATCTTGATTTTTCAGTCTCAATACATCAACATAAAATATTTGTTTAATGACATAAATCCCAATTTTTTTTTACAAAAAATCTCTTTGTCATTTATTGATAGGCTTGTAGTTACATCTGTAACATCAAGACAAGAATTGTTAAGCTGAAGGCCACCTTTAAGGTGTCAGACTGAAGGCACTAAGCTGCTTAATTAAGTGCTTCATGAGGCTGCCAAATTGCAAAGGAATGGCAAAATAAAACAGTGTAACATTATAATTCTGCCATTGTTTTCCTGGTAGCAAAGTGTTAAGAACTGGAAAGAGTTACCAAGGATGTCTATGAAACCATTTTAAGAAATATATCTCAATAGAGAGATAGCCCTTTGTGAGATGTTCTAGGGGTAATCTAATCAGTTTAGCCTGAAATAACACTAGCTCTGATTCTAAGATCAGAATGGAAAGAATGTTTTACACAAGAATAATAATTTCATTATTTATTTAGCCCTGAGTAACTAGACCAAATCTAAATATCAGTACAGACACAAGCAAGTTCCCTCCTTTGGGTCTGTTTGTCCCTCAGTGCTCCTGAATGGGAGGAGAGATAGAACAAGCAATAGAAGTGGTAGTAACATGTATAAGTGAGAAGTGCTCTTTGCTGGCTTCCATCTGGGAGGGAGGCATGAATGGAGAGAGGAGTTCCATGTTTCCTAGAGTAGACGTGGATTCTGTCAGCTCTGAAAAGATCCCAGCCCCTTAAACAGGGCCAGTGATAGTCAACATTTCAAAGTGCCTCAGAAAGATGATATGGAATTTACATGAAGATGCTTGCAACCTACAGGACTGTCTGGTCCTTTGCTCTCTCCTGAATCTGGAATTTCTTCCACATAACTTTAACATTAACGTTTTTAGACCTGTGGGTTATAACACACTCACAGAAATTCCTAACCAAAGCTATTTAAAATTGTACTTTAAATCTTCCTACCAGTACAGACTGTAATTTAGAGATTCTTTATTAAGCAAACACTTTATGCACTTACTATGTACTAAGCACAGTTCTAAAGTGCCTCATAAACATTACCTTCTTTCATAACTCTAACACCACAATGAGTCAGGAATTATTATTATTATTACAATAATAATACAAATAAAGACACTAAGACAGGGAAAGTGAATATGCAACTTGCCCAAGTCATGCTGCAAGGAGATGGCAAAGTTAAAACTCGTATACTCTGGACCATGTCTAGGCTCAAAACTGCTCTGTTACATATCTATCATGTGTACTCTTTTTTTTAACAAATGTCACTTGTTCATGAATAAAGATGTATTCGAATCCATAATCTGTCACTTACCAACAATTTGACAAATCATTTGCTTTCTCTACCTATAAAATGGGAATGTAGTAGTCCACCATCCCAGTGGATGCCAAAAACCACAGATAGTACCGAACCCTGTGTATATAGTAGGTTTGTTCCTATACATACATACCTGTGATAAAGTTTAATTTATAAATTAGGTACAGTAAGAGATTAACAACAATAACATAATAAAATAGAACAATTATAACAATATACTGTAATAAAAGTTATGTGAATGGCTCTGGAGCAATTATTAAGTAAAATAAGAGTGACTTGAACACAAGCACTGTGATACCACAACAGTCAATCTGACACCCGAGATGGCTACTAAGTGACGAAAGCACAGGAAGTGTCTATAGCATGGATGCATTGGGCAAATGTATGATTCACATTGTGGTTGGGACAGAGAGGTACAGCATGAGATTTTGTCATGCTATTCAGAACGGTGCAGTTTAAACCTTATGAATTATTTTTTGAATTTTCCATTTAATATTTTTGGAGTGCAGTAATTAAAACCACAGAAAATGAAACCATAGATAAGAGGAACTACTATAACATGTCCTACTCAAATTAAATGTTGAAGTAAAGCTAAATTCAGCATAGTGTCTGGCACCTATACATACCACAAGCGGTGGTTGTTAGTTTCTTATCACAGCATTGCGAGTAGTGATAGCAGAATATCATCACACAAATAAAAATAATAATAGCAATTATGTTTAGAACCTCCAATATAGATGTAATATTTATGAAATTTATTGGGGAGATGTTGGCTAATAAAATCATATAAGTTTCAAGTGTACAATTCAGTAATATGTCATCTGTATACTGCACTGTGTGTTCATCAAAGTCAAATTTCCTTCATCGCCATATATTTGACCCTCTTTACATTTATCTACCTCTCCCCTTTCCTTTTTCCCTCTGGTAACCACCAAACTGTTGTCTGTGTCTATGAGTTTTTGTTTGTCTTGCTCGTTTGTTGCTTTCAATTTTATAGCCCACATATAAGCGAAATCATATGGTTTTCAACTTTTTCTGACTTACTTTGCTTAGCATGATTATTTCAAGATCCAGACATATTGTCACAAATGGCAGTATTTTGTCTTTTATTATAGCTGAGTAATATTCCATTGTATATATATACCACATCTTCATCCAATCATTATCAAAGGATACTTCAGTTGTTTCCATGTCTTGGCCATCATGAATAATGCTGTAATGAACACTGGGGTACATATAACTTTATAAATGTTTTCAAATTTGGGGTGTAGATACTCAGAAGAGAGATTGTTGGATCATATGGTAATTCTTTTCTTAATTTTTTGAGGAACCTCCATACTGTTTTCCATAGTAGCTATACTAATTTACACTCTCACCAGTAGTGTATGAGGGTTCCTCTTTCCCCACAATCTCTCCAACATTTGTTATTACTTGTCTTGTTGATAACAGCCATTCTTACAGGTGTGAGGTGGTATCTCATTGTGGTTTTGTTTTGCATTTACCTAAGATCTAGTGAAGTTGAACATCTTTTCGTATGTCTGTTGGCTGCTTGTCTGATTCTTGGGGGAAGTGTCTGTTTAAGTTCTCTGCACATTTTTTAATTGGATTGTTTACTTTTTTGTTGTTCAGCTGCATAAGTTCTTTATATATTTTAGATATCATCCCCTTATCAAAGGCATTGTTTGCAAATATCTTCTCCCATTCAGTTGGTTGCCGCTTTGTTTTACTGATGGATTCTTTTGCCGTGAGGAAGCTTTTAGTTTGATATGTAATCCCAAGTCAAATTATCACTTTTTGCAGACTACATTATTCTTTATATAGAAAATCCTAAATATTCCACCAAAAAACTATTAGAAATAATAAACAAATACAGTAAAGTTGCAGGATACAGAATCAATATACAAAAATCCAGTTTCTATATATTATCATTGAAATTTCATAAAAAGAAATAAAAAACAATTCCTTCTGGAATTTCACCAAAAATAAAATACTTAGTTATAAAATTAACAGAGGATGTGAAGGATCTATACACTGAGAACTACAAGACATTAAAAGAAATTGAAGAAGACACAAAGAAATGGAAAGATACTCCATGTTCATGAATTGGAAGAATCAACATAGTTAAAACGGGTATATTACTCAAAGCAATATATAGATTTAATGCAATCCCCATCAAAATCTCAACAGTATTTTTTAAAGAAATAGAACAAAAAATTATCAGATTTGTATGGAATTATGAAGGACTCTGAAGAACCAAAGCAATCCTGAGATAGAAGAACAAGGCCAGAGGTATCACATTGCCTGACTTGAATTTATACTGCAGAGCAATAATCATCAAAACAGCATGGTATTGACAGAAAAACAGACACACAGACCAATAGAACAGAATTGAGAGTCCAGAAATAAACTTCTGTATATATGGACAAATAATTTTAGATAAATGAGCCAAAAACATACAAGGGAGAAAAGAAAGCCTCTTCAATAAATGATGCTGGGAAAACTGGAAAGCCACATGCAAAAGAATGAAATTAAACTTCTATCTGTCACCATATATCAGAATTAACTCAAAATGGATCAAAGACCTAATATAAGAACTGAAGCAATAAATTACATAGAAAAGAACATAGGTACTAAACTTATGAACCTTGGATTTGGAGAGAATTTTATGAATTTGACCTCAAAGGCAAGGGAAATAAAAGCAAAAATAAATAAATGGGTCTAATATATTTTTGACAACTCATCGTCTAATTTAATCTTTGCAACAATGCTGCAAGAAAAACATGATTCTTGTTCACATATTTAAAATATATAAGAAACCAAAATTAAGTAATAAACATGAGACTTCATATCTATAAAGCAGTATGAGAGTTTTTGTGATTTTTTTTAAAGACTTAAAAAAAATAATAAAGCAGGGGGCAGAAAAGAGACTGCTTCTGTGTGTGGGGGGCGGAGGAGGCATTCTGAAACATACAAATGAATAAACAAGCTATAAAATTTAACGTTTCTTACTTGACCTGATTCTTTTCCATTTAATTCAGATGACTGTGTGCTCTATTTCCTAAAAATCATGGGTATATATTTCAGGTACATCAACAAGCATAATATTGACATCGTTCTATTTTTATCTTCCCAAGAGTATTTGTGTTGTAACTGATGTGTCGCTTTCATTTTATTTTGTTTTGTTTCAAAATCCTTGAGGAAGATGTAATGTAGTAGAAGTACAATATACTAATACATATTGATTCAGACCTTTGACACCACTCATAGAGTAGAAGCTAAAATCTTTCTTTTAAGAATCAGTGAACATATTAATCTTTATTGCAAGAGAGTGTTGTCTATTATAGTATCCATTAAACACAATAAGTACTTTAAAATATATATAATCAAATATGTCTCCTCAAACTAGCAAAATATATGAAAACAGAAGAATTACCAATTTGCCTTTTCTCAGACCAGTAATGCTTTGCTTAGGTTCAGCTATTAAAAATTTTATTTGCTTAATTATTTTTTCTAAGAAAAAGGCAAACTAATGAAACATTTCTTTTAATTGGCAAATTAAGAATTAAAGAAATTTTTGCATCTGCATTTTGAGTTATATATAGAATAACTGACATCCATCCCATCAGTATACTATTAAATGAATGTTTTTCATTAAATGAAATAACATATGTAAAGTGCCTAACAGTCTCCTTATCACTTAGAAACCAAATCAACCAACAGTGGCTTTCATTTTTAATATTATGCTTTAGATTGATAATATATTTGTCTCAAGTCTTTATGATCTGCCAGTGTAGACAGTATCAAAAGTGCTTAATTAAAAAAGGATCTTAACTAAGGGGTTTGTCATTGCATATTATCTGCCATCTGAATAAAGTTTAGCATGTATTAAACAGCAATTCTCCTGTCAGCATTAAGGTAAAAAAGAGAAATGTATCAGAAGCTAGATGAAGCTAGTGAAGGTAAACATACAAGGCTCTTGATTTTAACAGCCTGTTTGTCACCAACCAAAGAGTGTGAAATGTACTGAACGTGTCCTCCCAAGTACATGTGTTAAGACTCTAATCCCTGGGGTAATGGTGTTAGGAGTTAATTAGAGCGGGATCGGTGCCTTTACAAAAGAGACCATAAAAGAGACTGCAGACAGTTCTCTCGCCCTCTTTCCATCATGTGAGGATACAACTCAGAAAAGGGTCTAACCAGAATCTAACTATGCTGACTTCCTGTTCTTGAACTTCGAGCTTCCAGAAATGTGAGAAATAAATTTCTGTGGTTTATAAGCCACCCAGTCTATGATACTTCCCTATAGCAGCCCAAACGAAAACAGAGTGCACCAATCCTAAAGGCGTTGTTGTCTCTAGCCCTCAGAAAGCCTCTCTGTCCACCAGCACATATTTCCATGGGCCCTGTAAACAGCTTAGAGTAGAAGAGAGGATAGGTCTTCCACCCCATGAGGCTCTGGGGCCCATCGGGACCTGCGCGTTAGAGCCATGGCCAAGGCAGAAGTCCCTTCTCTTGGGGGCTAATGTGCCCATGATAAGTTGATGGAGGATCTAGTTCTGCTTGTAGACACCCTGCTTCAGGATCAGAACCACATGCACTTCCTACGTCTCAGAGCAGCTATCTTACTGCACTCTACTTAAAGCCAGTAAGTGAGGAAAGAACCTAAAAGCTGAAAGTAAATATTAAAACATTCAAGAAAGAAGGCATGAAATATAAAAATTATAACAACAAAGTTAAAACAAAGGGGAAAATGAAGGAAATTAGAACCAAGCTCTTCTTGACATCTTTAAGACTGGAATTTTACCTATTAGAGTTCATTTCTACACTGACCTTAGTAGCATGGAAAAAATAATCTTTAAAAAACATTAAATAGCTAAGGTCAGTATTAAGTTTAATCATTTAATTCATATAACTTGACATGTCTAGAAAATAAGTAGACAGAATCATAAACCGATTTATTATTATACTCATGGAAAACAGACTATATCCAGATATTTTCCACAAAAGTGATCTATTTTATAATTACTAGATTTGCTTTTGCTTTTTTTGGCAAAGAAGTGGACAATGATGACAGAATTATGGGAAATAATCAATGAGAGGATGAGGCCGACTGCATGGCATAAATTTTCTCCCTTTGCTACCTAAGCCTTTTTAACAACTCATGAAGAACCAACATATCACAGTGTAACATACTGTAATAGAAAGACTAAATGTATTTGCTGGCAGCAGAAACATGAGTCTACTCAACAGTCCCTGAGTAATCCTTAGCATGATGGATCTGCATAAGCTATTACAGCTTTAACTGTTAAATGAGGCATGTCATTACACTGTATTTATAACAAAAAGAAAGACATCCTCATGGACCACTTGCCTAGAGCCTCACGGGCTCTTTAAACACACCCCAAGGAAAGTTCCCCATACAGGCAGCAAGGCCAGTAAAACCGAAGCCTGGCATGTTATCAAATAGTTATCAAAATTCCCTGAAGTGGGTGGCCCTTGTTTTCATCTACTCTGGCTCCATTAACCGAAAATGCCCTCTGGTTTTCAATTCAGCTATAGTCTAAAAGTCATTCGGCTCTTTTTTTTCACTCTGCCTTGCCATCCCCTGAATTCGTTCTGTGGTCTCTGGACTCAAGGCCTGTACACTTTCATGCCTGCCCTCCTGTGTCGTCAAGTGGTGGCCCATACCCAGCACTTGCAAATAGCTTCTCATTCCTTACCTGGCCTAATCCTGGGCTCTGATTCTGTCATACACCGAATTATTGTTTTTGTTAATTCATTTGTTTATTCTCTCTTTAAAAATAAAAGCAAAAAGTAGAGTATGCTAAACTAATCTTTAGGATCAGGTTGCAGTCTATTTTTCAGGAAGTTCAGTGTTGACAGCTGAAACCTATCTCAGGGAGGGAAAAAAAGAAGCTGTTCTGAAAGAAAGTTTGGATTTTGAACTTTCACCCTTGTTATTTTTTATAATTAATATGAGTATTTATCACAGTGCTGTCGGCAGACCCACATTTCCCTCTCTTGCCCATGAGACCACTTTAATAATTTATTATCGGTATGGGGAAGCTAAGGAAACCCTTTCTCCATGAAATGAGGAGAAATAGTTCATAGAAAATCAGGTGAACCTTTTTCTTATTCCCCAAGAAAGCTTTTAAAGTTCACGAGAGAGGAAAAGCTAATGTGTTTCCCTCATCTGAATGATACTATGGCAAAAAAATATGGATTAAAAAGTGAATTCTTGGAATAAGAAACACAAATGGGAGCAGCAATAAGTACCTAATTAGACATCTGGCCCAGTGACATCACATGTAGTTATCAAAGTACATATAGGATGCCGGAAACCAGGAATGACAAGCAGAAGAGCACTCCCCATCCCAAAATATCTTAAGAATATAACTCTGTTAGAATTTTATTTTGGTCACATATTTCCTGCAAGCCAAGGGACAAGCCTGTGCTATTCTTCTATGCATTTAGCAAATAGCTAGTGAATTTCACCTTTGTGGTTTGTTTAGGAAGATCCTGGAACAGAAAGATGTTAAAATAGGACTCGATCTCAATTACAACTGAAGCCCTGCATCAAAAATACCAATTATAATCATTCTGAACTGAGTTTCTGACCACAAAAATATAACTATATTTGAAAAGGAGATGGTAAAAACTCAATTTTACAACTTTTATTTTAGCACCTACTTTATGTATATAAGAGGTTGAAACTAGATATTTGAGAATTTCTTTGGAAAAAATTATCAAAGTGCTGTGGCTATTTCTCTCTCTCCTACTCTGAGAACAAGGAGTGTTTTCTCTCCTCAACCCAAGCATGATTTAAAAAGATTCAAAAGGTCCATTTGGAGAGGTTGACGTATGTCTCCCAGTATGACCAGCTGAAGACTGACCGCCCATATGTAAAGAAACTGCTGGAGAGGGATCCCTGGCGGAAGCAAGGTCTGTAAAGATCCTACAACCTGCCATTTTCTACCTGTCAAGACTAGAGAATGCTGATGGCACGACTTGTTAAGTAAAACTTCCCTGCTCCCTTGCTCTGCATGAACCTGGTGGAGCTAGAAACATAGGTAGTAAGAAAAGGGTGAAGAGATAGAAACTTTCCCTAGGGGAAGCAGAGTAATTAGTCCCATGATGTGAATTTGAAGAAAAGGTGGGAAACAAAACTGAAGTTGCTTTATAACAGACACTAATAGTCTCATTTGTTGTGATCTGCTTACAAAAATAATTTTTCATGTTTTTCTCTCAGAATGAAATGTGTTTTTCCTACAAGCCAAAGAAATGATTTCATTGGTTGATTTTTTTAAGTAATATATAGTTAATTAATAAAAATTGTCTAGTGAAATCATTTTTTAATCTTTAAATTCCTCTAAGAATTTACGGTAGATAACACATAAATTCAGGTTTTTCAGGTCTCAGAGGTTTCATCCAAAGAGTACATAAATTTCCTCCATAAATTCCTCAAAAGTAGTCAACTTACCTCTGATTATTCACCCCCAGGTCCATGACTTTGTGAGGCATTTCAGTTTTTGTTGGAGAGTATTTATTATTAAAAATTCCTTCCTCATATTTAAGATAAAAGCTAAACTTTTAGCCCATCTACTGACTTATCTGCTTGGCAAAAATACGCTCATCCTTTTGGTTCTCACTTTGACCCCTTCGCCGCAGCACTGAACGCTTTCTGCGGTCCGCAAGAGTTGACTTGATTCCCTCCTCTTTTGTCCCACTGTGCCTCTTCTTTATTTATACCATTTATCACAGTGTGTTTCTCATCTTGGTTTATCTCACTGCCTCCTTCTCCAGACTAAGCAGATGCATTTTGCTTGTTAAGCCATTGTACGGGATCTTGCAGAGGATTCCAAGATAATCCAAACATGGTCCCTGCCCTTGGGTTGCAGTAAGTCCACAAATAGGAATAAAGCATGGACATAGATAATCTTAACATAAATTATAAGAAAATAAGTGTCTGAGGGAGGTGCAGATTCCTTAAGGAGAAATGTTATTAGTTTTTTTCTCTTGCTAGAATATCCTTATTATAGCCTCATTTTTTTCCTATCCTTTACACAATACTTTACACTCTCCACCTCAATTTACCAATAATTGGTATCTAATCTTATCAAAAAGTTTTTTTCTGTCTTGGTGAATAGTAAAACCTTAATATAGCTGATGGCATTTGAAGTAAACACTCAAGGACATATAGCATGTGACAAAAGGTGAAAAAGGGTCCCCCCCCACACCCAGAAAATAAAATAATAAGGAAGAAAAGTAATCAAATCAGATGTCACATAACACATACAAGGACTAGCACGTCATTCGGTTCAGCAGAAGCCCTGGATACGTGGTTGAGATAACTGGGTGATGATGCTGAAGAGGAAAGAATCCGAAGATCTCAAACCAAATGAAAGAGATTTAGGGCCCCACCTCTCACCTTAGATCTCGAAGAAACTGATTTCTTCTCCTGAACCTTCAGCAATTAGGCCAAAAGCAAGAAAATCACTCTTGGCTGGTCAAGTGTTCTCCAGCAAGACCCTGATATATTTGGGAGTGACCCTAAGATGTAGAGACAGTTAGAAATAATTAAGGTTTTGGTGAAAGCTGAGCCAAGAGCCCAGTTGCACAAGAGTTGGGATTCTTATTTTGTATTATTTAAAAATGTGATTCCCTCAAAAACACCAAAATTTCTTAAATTAACTCTCAACTTCATATACAATTGATATTTCTAGAATCCAACATTCTTAAATTCAGTACTGAAAATCACCTAAACTATTTGAAACTGTAGTGAAAATGTTAATACACAGTCTATAAAGATACAACAAAATATTCTTACATACCACAATGTTAGTTGAAGGCAAACCTCTCATTTTCTGTGCAGGAAGAAAAAAGGATATAAAAGAAAATCTATATAGTAGAATTGATAGGAAAATATACATCATATGTTTTGTGTTGAATTCCAATAGGTATCTGGCCAGCATTACTCTTCTCCAATGTATATTTATGCTAAACCTTTACAAAGCACAGGTTAGAACTTTCCATAGGAAATAATAGCCAAAAGCCAACTAGCTGTGTCCAGGTTGATGAGGTAGGCCCAGCTTAACATGAAGCCTGTAAAGTTAGTGTCGAACTGTATCAACAAACTTAGCAAGATTCATGACTTCCTGCTTGTGAATTATTTCTAAAATCACCAAATGTTCCATTTTTCTCATGACTTCAAATACCAAGAGGATTCAGGTAAGGCAAAAGTTAATGCTTTTTGCAACTGCTGGAAATTTTTATCCTCTACATTGTGCCAATAATACTGCTTTATAATTATATTTTATATTATATTTTGGGGGGGGGGAGGGGATTTGGAAGGAGATAAATGACTTCCTTTGAGGCCAGATGCCTTGTATTCACATCAAAAGGTTTGCCCCAGTGTACTCTCCTCCCCCAAATTGTGTCTTTCTCAGAGTCATGAAGCAGGGGACCGGTTCTAAGTATAATGTCAGATGGCTTACAATTTTGTTTTAATAACCAGCAGTGGGATGCTTGTTATTCACATTAAGCACATAACAGACACAGCAGGTGGTACAGTTTTTGTTCCTGATAGATCATAAGAGACTGAAATATAATGATGTTTTCTATAGTACATTTCTCCTCAAGCTCTCTCTCCAGAATCAAAGAAAATTTGTATTACTGTGATTTAAAATACTGCAGGGGTACCTCTTTGCTTTGCTTTTCTATTAAGTCAGTGTTAGAAAAAAAACAATTATGAATACATATTATCTTTTAAATGTTCTCCTTTGGCAAGGGTTTGGATAGATGCTCTGGTTACCTAGGAGATGAAGACAAGATGAAAATTGATTGACTTATCAAATTGATTGTGAGCTGAGCTTCAAGTGGCAGCTGTGTGCGCTGCATATGAAATGTAGCTGCTTGGAAGTGATTTTTTTGGGGGGCGGGGGGGTCACATCAGTAATGATGCCACATAGATTACCACGTAGAATAAAGTGGCTATATTTTCTTAGAAAATACAATACTGAATTATTATCCTAATGATTACACTGGGGGGAAAAAA
>CM053507.1:14604481-14673528 GCA_028627145.1 Eidolon dupreanum
AAAAAAAAAAGTGACCTGTTTTGGAAAATGTGTTAGGAACTCAAAAGTAAAATCCTGATTTGTTTCTCCCTCCATGTGATGCAGAATTACCATAAAATGTCCTAAAGTGAAAACTACCTTCCTATCAACCAGACTGGGAGATATATAAGACCATTGTTAAATAGTAAAAAATAGAAAAATCTCCATGAAGACTAATAATAAAAGCCCTCCACAGAAATACTTGGGCCAATGTCAGATGAACACATCTGTCTTTATAATATGGCTTTTATAAATTTTTATTTTATTTTTTATCTTTCACAGTCAGTTCTATGCTAGTAAATAATAGGATAATTATGTGATATTTTATTAATCCTCACTCTTTTAGCCTCCCCCAATATTCCCACACTCAGTGTAACAAAAATACATTGCAAATAGGTAAATTGCTTAGCCACTCAGATAAAGGTGTTTTATAGTATGAGGTAAAATCACATAGTGTCTGGCTATGAATTACATCTATCCATCACATGTGCTTTTCTCAAACTTGCAGCACTTGAGTATATATAATTTGGTAAATGTTTGGTTTATTGTTCCTTCCTTTTCCCCAGAGCTCAGCTGACTCTGTTATTTCTGTTGGCTCCTCTAGGTGCCTTGGGACAACTGACATTTGCAAGACTTAACCTGTGCCCCACCAGTTACAAGAGCTTAGAGGCCTCAGCTGTCACTTCTGTTTCCATGGAAACTCAAATCAGATTGCCAAAAATGAGGTTAGTCACTTAAAAATCATATTTTTTAAAAGAAATACTGCCCACCACCATCATATTATTTGAAACAGTGCTTTGTTGAAAGCCGTCTTGTTTTTAAAGATTAAATACCGTTTCCATGGTAGCAGATTAATAAACTACAAAGACAGAGCTGAGCTCCGAAAATTCTTTTCTGGCAGCACCTACACCTAAAGCCTATTGTACTCATGAAGCCACCCGCAGTATGGGGCTCGAAACATGTTTTTTTAAACAATAATAAATAACTATGTTTCTATGCATGTCTCCCATAGGTGGAATACATTAGTTAAATGTAGGAACAGGAAGGGTTTTGTAATAACAATAATAACTACTATTTATTAACTGTCTCCAATGGAACTGAAAATGCACGAGGTACTTAACATCAATTATCTCCGGTCCTCAGTGCAGATATTATTATCTCCACTTTAAGTGGAAACCTGGACTCACTGAAAGTCACACAGGCCTTGCCAAGGGTGGGAGCTGTGTGATTCAAATGCAGATCTGGCCTACCTTGAGGCCACAGCTCTTCTCTCATTCTATTCACAGCAAAGAATGGAACAGAAAGAAAAGTTTGTCCCCATCCTCACTGCCAGCACAGACATGTGTACATCTAGTCACGTACGCACGGTGTATTTGGGGGATTCCATCCATTCAGGTGAATGAGGTGAGAGGGAATCATACTCAGAAGTGTTTAGGACTGTTAGCTCTTTCTCTGACCAGGTCATAAAAAGAATGTCCAGGTACCACTACAGCCCAAAAATGGAACCTAATCTCAGGGCCTTAATCTTTCAGTGGAATTTGATGCAATATCCCTTCCCTCTTCACACCTCACCCTCTACCACCAATCAACTATTATATAAACAACAAAGTCTTGGAGTATGGGCTTCACAAACATAGATGCACTGATTTAAATGAATGAACTTCTTTCAATTTCTTAATCAAGTGATGAAAATATTAGTTAATTTAAATGACTGTAGCAGGAATTGAAGAGATGCATTATTTTATCCAGCAATAATATTCTTCTGGTCTACTTGAGAGTGGACATTTCTACTGCATGATCGAAGGCATAAGTGACCACACATTCTTCAGAAAATTTGATAGGGACAGTAAATGGTCATTTATATCTTATTCTAAATTAATTCTGTCAGGGTTAAAAATAAAACCCCAAAAGCTCTGATGATGTACATAGTAGAAATTGGATCCATTTCTACATTAAAACAGCTGTCTTCCACATTTTCTTCTTCAGGCAAAATGTAGATGGAAAACTGATATAACAGATTTTGTCTCCAGGCAAAACAAAGTGGATGATTTTAATGTCAATATAGAAAAAAGGGAAAGGGCAGGTCCCAAAAGAGCAACTCAGTACTCGCTTTTAATTTATGTCAATATTATTCCACTGAAGTAGGAAAAGAAACCATGAAATAGAACATTTTTTAGAGGAATAAAGCTGAGACATCCCTGACATCACAATGACACACTGTTTGACCTTGAACTACTTGGATGCTTTGGAACTGCGCAAAGTTATTTCTAATTTAAACAGCTTAGAAAACATGGCATCAAAGGCTTTAGTGACACTTAATTTGAAGATACAATTACAGTGTTTCCTAAAATTACGAGTACCTCTCCAAAGACTAAACTCGAAAACCAATACAAAATATAATTTTTCAAGGAAGGAAGTAATATTCCAAATGAAATAAAAGTTGCTGTTTGCAACTCATTACTGCCAACAGTCTGCTTCTTCAAATTTCAGATCCCTGGAAGTGATACTTAGAATTCCCAATGCCCTATGCTTGGCCATAATGTTAATCACCATGGCAATCCAAATAAAGCAACAATAAACCAAAAATCTGCAGTAATCAATGAAAATGTATCCCAAATGTACAAGCAAAAAAAAACATTTTCAAAACTCACTTAATCACACCTGCAAAGTAATAAATTAGAACCAAGAAATCAAAGTAAAATCAGCCTTCATGAGACAGGGAAGATGAGAAGACCCTAAACTATAGTTCTGTATATTTGTTTATCCACAAGTTCCAACTAATTGAGAAAACAATCATTAAACGAGGAATTCTATACCTAAATTTTATCTAACAAAAAATTAATAATTTCCTCAAATCTTCTTCTAAATTGAGAAAAAGTTTTTCCCTCTTCTGCTCCTCATGTGTCTGTGGTAGGCATAATGGTCTCCCTAAAAGGTTCATGACCTAACACGACCTAATCCTTGGAATCTATGAGTATGTTATGGTACACGGCAAAAGGTGACTTTTAGCTACAATTAAGGTTATGGACTTTAAATAAGATTATCCTGGATTATCTGGGAAGACCCAGTCTAATCTTATGAACCTACAAAGCAGAGAATATTCTCCAGCTGGAAGAATACAAGGAATGCAAAGGAGATCAATGCACGAGAAGGATTCAACACACTGTTGATGGCTCTGAGATGCAGGTGCACATGTGCAAGGACCAGAGTGGGGCCTGTTGCAGCTAAGGGCAGCTCTCAACTGACAGCTATCTCAGTCCTACAGCCATAAGGAATTGAATTCTGCCAACAATATGAATGAGCCTGGAAGTGGATTCTTCCCAGAGCCTCCCTATAGGAATCCAGAAGTTGGTACCTTTTTTATTATTGAGATATAATTGACATATAACCCTGTGTAAGTTTAAGGTGTAAAACATAGTGATTTGATACATTTATACTGCAATACAATTACCATTGTAGCTTTAGCTATTACCTCTATCACATCACATAATTATCATTTCTCAGAAGTTGGCATCTTGATTTTGGCCTTGAGAGACCCAGAGCAGAGAACCCAGCCAAAGCCATTAGAACTTCAGATCTACAAAACTCTGTGATAATAAATGGAGTTGTTTAAACTACTAAGTTTGAGGTAATTTGTTACATCAACAAAAGAAAACAAATACATCACCAACCCAAGAACCTGCTTTCTCTCCACCTCTTATCTTCCATTTACCCTCTTAAAAAATAAAAATCAGTAACACATGTCTTAGGATAAAATCTCAACACATTTCATTTCTTCATTGAACAATCAGAGTATGCAATAATGTCTATTCTTAAAAAGCATATCTTGCTCTTCCTGGAAGATGCAAAATGGCAAAGTACAAAGAACTAAAGAGAGAAGATGAGCAAGTTCTTTAATCTCTTCAAACTTTAGTTTCTTCATCTATACACTGGGGAGAATGCTAGCTCTTTGACAAGACTGAAGAATGAATAAATGGTTTAATGAATGTAAAAGCATATAGAAAATGCTTAATCCTAATCAGTTCCCTCGTCCTTTGAAGCTTTCTGGAGGCAGCAATGCCAAAATCGAGAAACACTGTTTCCACCACTCTATCTATAGATAGCTGGAGAAAGCAATGAAGGTTTATGTGACAAAGCTGATAAGTATGATTTAAATCTTCCTGGAAAGCATTGCCAAGAAGCATCCCACAAAAGTCAAGCCTGATGTCATATAACCACTAACTATGCTTACCAATGACTCAGATGATTTTATTATTTCAAGTTTATACTGGTTTTCTTACAGCCTGAATGACAGAAATAGTTTGAAATGCTCATAATAAATTGGGGGGGGGGGAGGAAGAATATATCCTCCCTCCCCCCCCCAAAAAAGAGTATGAAGAGAAAGAGGAGTAATTAAGGACCAGGGCACAGTAGTACAAGTTGACCAAAAAAATATAATCTGTCCAATCCTAATGTCAAAAATTACAGTGTAGTGTGCACACTAACAATTTTGCAGCCAAAGAGTTGTTAGGAAACAGCACCGAGAGTTTCGAACTTGGTAAGCTGGTTGAACTTAGTAAATTATTAGATGAATTGAGTAATGGGAGAACTGATTTTCAGAGATTTAGCCAGTTTCTCACTGGCTCATAAAAGGTGCTCAATAAATATTTGTTGAATGAATGTTGAGTACTGGTATTATGTTTAACCTAAAAATTAGTTCTGAAATTCCTGGAATAATACAATATTATGATTAAAATAAAAAAGACTGAGTATCTACCTGCCCCTTTTCCAGACATCTAAAGTGTAGAAACTGAAAAACAATAAGCAAAATGTTTTTCTTTTAATCCATCAGTTTTACAGTTTTGCCAAGTTAACAAAAAGCTCATCTCTCACAGAAACTGCAGACGATACAATATAATGTAGTCTCTGTGAAAATATAACTCATTACATTAAATGTAAGAATCATTCATGACTCAAAATTATTTTAAAATCTAGATTTCATGAAGAGTCAAAATATTTAACTCTAATAAGGGTTCTAAAAAGGAGTGTAAATTTTGAGGGCCCTTTGTGTCCCTTGTATTTATTAATGACTGGTTGTAATTCAGCCTAAGAATCACAGATGTTGGAGCAAGGGAGCCATGTGAATATGAACAGAGAAAGACATGACTAGCCCTGAAGGACAGAGCTTCCCAGCAAACAGTGCAGGAGGTGCACCCCTGGCAGAACACTGCATAAGGAACATCAAATTCAAGGGCTTGAGGTCAGGAAAAATTGAGTGGGTTTGAGGAACTGAAAAATGTCCAGTGTGCCAATAATTTGGCATATGAAGGAAGAAAATACCATAATAATATTCAAAGTTAGGCAGGAGTCAGCCACTGAAAGGCTTTGTAGGACATTTTTAAGCAGTTGGATTTTTTCCTAAGAACAGTGGGAAACCTAGGTTTGAGGTATATGTATTTCTTCAAAATTTTTCTTTTATTTTGTATTTCTATTTTAATGTTCTTACTGTTTCTTTTTTAAAGGAGTCAGATATAAATTCTTAATAGTAATAACATATCTATAATCTATTAACATATGTTACATATTAACTAACATGAAGAAAATGTTACTGGTCTTTCTAAATACAACTTCAAATATCTGTCTTGAACAATTAATAGAATAGATATTTTACCTGCCTTAGCAGTAATCTAAGTAATCTTCTTCATAAAAACATTTGATATTTGGCAATCCTCATTCTCCTGATGTAATTCTTCTTCTAGCTAGATTTATGCACTATTAATGAGCCTTTCATTCGTGATTAAAGATGTTTTGTTTTGCAAGGAATTATCTCTTTGTATGTATCTTTTACCAAATTAATCTTCAAATGCTTACCATACGATATTAAATAATCCAAATTTCAAGATTTTAAAACTGATTTTTACAGACAATTATATCAAAAAAAATCTTTGAAAATATGTTTATTACCTTTTCCAGTGGATGACCCAAGTTAGAAGATATTGATATTCTATTTCAGGAAAGTATATTTATACTAAAAATTCTATAGGCCAGAAAAGCATTCAATCTACTTGATTCCCTACTAATCAGGTAATTTATTATAAATGTTATTTCAGATCATTTGTTATTATTGTTTTTGTTTTGCAAAACCTTACTTACTTTTCAAAAACTTTTGGAGGATTCAAAGTGGTATGAGACTGGTAGGAAAGTAATAGGCCACCAGAATGAGAAATTAAGAATGAGGAGCATGTGTTCCTGGAGGAATCTCACTGTGAGGCATAAGAACAGATAGGTCATTATAATTTCTTACTACATTCATTTAATCTGGATTTTAATTGAATCTACTCTAGACACATTTTCCTAATCCATCCTTTACATTGATCTTTCCATGGTTAGAGACTGACAAGAAGGAAAGAGGAAGAAGGAGAAGAAGAGGGTAGGAATAAAGAAAAGTGTTGCTAATTCTAAGTATTATTTTTGCCAGGATGTATTTTCTGATAGATAATAACCTAACAAGGCAACTTAGTAAGAAGTCTGTGTATTTCTAGGGACAGAATCTTTGGAAGATGCTTATCAAGGAGATCTTCAGCTTCTGGATAAGCATCAGTAATGCAATTGAGCAGGCGTGTCTTGGTCTGGGTGGATCAACATTTTAGGAAAAGCTTTGTTCTCTGTAAGTAAAGCATTATTCTCTACGTCATTTCTGAAATGGATGGTGATGTCCCACACACTTACTTTATTACAGTCAGTGCGGAGGTTTGGCAGAATTCCTCTCATCTCCTGTTGACTTAGGAATGATCTTGGAAATAAGACAGAGAAGACAGATAGAAATAGAAATATTAGATTTATTATTATAACCTAATTGGAAAAATGTAAATTTAGTTCTATGGTCAAAAGGCATACTATCACCACTGTTCCCACACCACCATCATCCACATGTACATATACACACCTTACACTAGAGGAAGTCCACCAAAGAAAATTCCGAATCTACACAATGGATGCACTTATCACTCACACTGGTGCAGCGTAATTTGAGAAGGAAAAGAGAGTTGGGGTCCAACTCTCCCTAGGGTTCAACAGAGAAAACAAACACAGATGTCACTTATCAATTAGGAAACTCACTTTGTTTCTCGGATCAGAATGAACAATGGGTAGGCGAGAGTCCAGGAAGAAGTCCCTCGACATGGAAACATGAGACAAATGAGAAGGAGGTTTGCTCCATTTGAGGCCCAACAGTAGAGCCCAAGAATTCTCCAGATATTAAAAATTAATAAATCATAGGGTGGCATCCACCTTTAGAACATCAAAATTCATAATCTAGATTTAATATCATATTAATGCCTCAATGAACTCTCCCACATATTGTATGCCATTATTTAAACAATCGCACTATACACCCAGGATTTAGAAAGAGAGGAAAAGCCACTCTGTATTTATTCTAAACCACTCAGAAAATAATAATATAATTAGTTAACTTTAATTTTCTTGTCTTAAGATTTTTATATACTATCACTAACATAAAGACAGCATTTCCTTAAAAAGGCAAATGTGAATGTAACATAAGCCAATATTTATTTCCTTATAAAAACTTAATTCACCTTTTACTTCTGAGCTGTTTGTGAATTTGTTTCATATAACATTTTTATATAATGGTTATTTCAAATGGTATTGATAAAGCAATCTTAACCTATCCCTTTTCTTCTTTGCCTCACATTATCCTCTTAATTTTTGTCCTTTCACATATTCACTCTATTATTTCCTTATGATAAAAAATGTGAATTCATAAAATTCAAAACATCAAATGAATGTTTACATTTAATTTCTATATTGCATAAAGTGTTCGTAATAATTTGTGCAATGGAGTGATCTATTTTTCTTTTTGATAATTTAACTTAAGAAATTGCAAGTGAATGTTTACGATAAAACAAATATGAGAAGAATATTACTCAAGACTTTGACATTGGAAGCAAGTTATTTATGCTTTCAACTTATGAACTATAAGATTTCAGGGGAGAAATGCCTTCATTTAATCACATTGAGCAAAAGAATAAATTGACGCTATTAAAAGGAGTCACTTAAATAGATACCCTAGGTGTCCACGCTCCCAAAATATGTCATTTTCTGAACAGTTACAAAAACATTATTGATGGCTCCTGGCAAACCACTCACTCTGGAGCATAAAGAAACTCTTATTCCTAAACGTCTTTTGATCTCTAAAGCTGACAGGCATTCAGTAACGTTCCCTGAGTTCTGAAATGACACAAGTACCAGATGCACGGGAATCAACAGTGAAAATAAAATGAAAATTTCCTATTTCATCTATGAGAAATGACCTCTATGGTGAGAAATCCCAAAAGAACTCTGTACCGATCCCTTCAGTTACAATTTGGTAAATGCTTATCAGGTATCCATCATGTGTTTGTCACTTGCTAGATACTTGGGAAAAGGGGAGGGAAACTCAAAGACTGACAAAGCATGGGTCTTCCTTCATTGAGTTCATCTCAATTTTGTTGAGGGTAAATATGATAAATAATAATATCATATAAATGATACCAATAATGTGCTCAGTTTCGTATCTTTGATTTTTAAACAAAGCTTGCAAGACTACTTATAAGAAAACTAGGCTATGAAGAGGAAGGACTGGCTCCCAAATATTAGCATCCTTTAGAATGAGCTTTGAGGGTTAGTTAGGATTAGATATAAGCTGACTGATGACAGAGATTTCAACAGGTAAGACTCATGATTCAAATATCATCACTGAGGCAAAGAGCCAACAGTAATGATTTAAGAAGCAGAAAGGTATCCTAGAAAATGCATAGGGAAATTGAGACAATAACAAGGAATTCGGGAGAAGTTACTCTAAATGGTGCAAGGAGACTGGCAGGCAGACTGCGGAGCACTGGGAAGTCCACAGCTCCCAACATCCTAAACCATGGGTATGTGGGGTTCAGAAGCACATGATCTTCCTTCAAAGACAGGCAACGAAGACAGATCCCAGACCTTGACCTCTTGCCTTGTCTGTGCCTTTGAAGTCAGATTCCTAGAAATAGTACTTAGAGCTGGGAATGGATCTGTCAACGCTGAGCTCTCAACAGTGCCTACTTGCAGAGGAGTTCTGAAGCAAAGGGGTTCTAAGCCTAAAAGGTGAAAAAATTAAGGGGAATTAATTTTTAAAAGGGAAATTGTAGGTAAAATAATTTTCTGCTTCTCACAGTTTGGAGCCAAGATCAATTGCAAACAAATGCACATCAATTTCAGCCACATTTTAGGCAAAAAAGGAAGAGACTATATGTAATATCTTTGGGTTTTATACAAAGCCACTCTAGCACAGAGAGGAGATGGTGGATCATGGAAAAAGACATACTATTAACATCAAAAGAAGCATGAATGACAAGGAACATGGATAAATGCCTTGTTATTAAATAGCAGAGGAGGCTGACAGGGCAAAACTATGAACAAGTTTCCAACAGCTGGCAGGTGTTTGAAGGAAGCTCTATAACTTCCCCAACCCAACATACACAATTGCCAATGCTTGAGAGTAAACACACATTCCCAAAAGACCTGAGCAAAAGACAGAATGACCTCAAAATGGTCTGAGACCAATTCCAATGTGTGGTTCCAAGCAGGTGTCCCACAATTCAATGCAATTCTGACAGTATCTGGAGATGGCATTAGATTCCAAAGGTTAAGGGCTCAGTCCCGCAAGATTGAGCCCCCGCACACTTCAGGTGCTGGTCACAAGTCCAGGTTATCACCTGTGCTTCTGAGCAACTATAGATCAGAGGTTTGCAAGGTATATGGGAAGGGATGTAGAGCTCCAGGCCACTGTCCCCAAATCTCCATGTGTTCACCAACCTGGCAGGTCTCCGAAGAACGCTGTTCTTTTGGGTTTTTTAGAGGCTTCATCACATAGTCATGATTGATTAACTCATTGGCCATTGGTGATTAATTCAACCTTCAGCAGCACTCCCCTCCTTGAAAATCAGGGGTTGGGACTGAAAATTCCTACCTTTGAATCTCAGTTGGTTCCCCTGGCAACCAGCACCCACCCTTAGTTGACCTAGGGGCTTTCCAAAAGTCATCTCATTAACATAACAAAAGGCATCTTTATCACTCTCCTCACTTAGGAAATTCCAAGTGACAGAAATGGGACAAGGACCAAATATATATTCCTTATCATAAATAACATCACAGACTCACAATGGAGAAATTCAGCAATGAATGCTACCTGACATCACCACTGGAGCATATGGAGATTTTTAGGAAAATTCCTGCAGTGACGAACATTGTTTTAATGCAGACCATTGGTTTACTCATGGGTTCTGAAGAATTGAACTACATAGTTAAGTGACATCTCACATGTGTCAAGCAACAAGATGGGCACTGGTTCTGCTACGATTCTGCCCTTCAAAGAAAGGGTAATTGTTGGGCCCATAGTAACTACATAAAATATTCCTTGAATATTCGAATATCAATTGATTGATTGATTGACCCTATGCCACTAGAAATACATCAGAGACTGCTTGGAGCAAGACTCCAGTTCCAGAAAGAATGAACAGAATGAACATTAGCTCTGCACTTCTTTTTCCTTCTCCCTTCTCCAAACCCCAACTATAGGTCTCCTGTTGAAAGGAGAGGAACCTTTGCAAGTAGCAGTGATATCGTTAATGGGAAGAAAGCATTTTGAAAAACATAGTGGAACCTACTGGGCTCATTTAGTTCAGCAAATCTTAGAGTCTGCGTTTAGTCCCAGAGTCTAGTCTCTACTCGCATTAAGAAAACCCAGGCTCTGAGTAAGAAACTGTGATGAGAAATCTGGGGGGAAAATATAAAGATACATGAACCTAGAATTAAAATTCCTCACAAAGGTGAGAATATTATAAGGTGTGCCAGGGAGACAAGGGATTTTTTTTTTTTTCAGTACAGAAGAGTAAAAGGAGATGATTCCCCTTTGGATAGGTTTGTCGTCACGGAAGACTCACTTGCATCGTCAACAAGTGCACTGCACTAACAGTGTCCTCCTTCAAGTCTTTGGCATAAATACCTCAATAGCTGGAAACATAAAACTTCCATGATCAAAATAAACTACCGTTAATTGCCAGCTACATAAAGAAGTTCAGAGGCAAATAAATCATATCACTATTGGACACAAAGTGGCTTCTTTGGGACTTTTTGTATCATCAGAAATGGAACTGGAACGAATGGAAATCAGCAGCAATAGAGTTCCAGGCAAGAGGCATTCCTGGGAGTTGCTAAAATGAAGCCAAGTACCGAAAAATCTCCCTAGGCCCTTTTTTCCTCTCAACAAAGTGGATTACCTTGGCTCTACAAAAGATGATGGGAGAGCCTGTGAGACAATTCTGGAATGGTGGAAACATACAGAAAACAAGAAACAAGCGTAGTACTCGATTCAGAGGTGTACACCCAGTCCTGTACTTCTTGATTATAATCCACGATTTTAGTGCTTTTCCTGTGGTCAAGGTGACCAGAGAAACAAGTGAGGTCTCAACCACTTTCCATATAAATAAGTTAATCAAAAGGCTTTCTTGATCTCTAAGGAATATTGAGAAGCAAACAATTTTTCCCTCTTCCTTCCCGACACCCTGGTGCTTACATACTCCTTCAAATTCCTCTTCTTCTAGTATACCCCTGTGGCCCAAATCTGGAACTGTATTTCAACCATCACTGCCAGTACTGAACACTTTCTTCATGGCCCTCTAAATTTAATTCAAGACTAGAGTCATGAGCCCAAATCCGAAGTAAACTGCCTAAGACCACGAGTGCCATTTCTCCATCAAACACACAGAATGTTAAAATGCTTAAGAAACTGTATTTTAATAATGTTGTATACAAGAACTAGAAATTCCCATATTGTGTCAGAATGACAATCCAGCCCAGTTTTCTGTTGCCAAAACCAGTCCCCCAAAAGTTTTTAAAATCTGAGCTTCCCTTGATAGCCATTTATAGCTTTGTCAATTGGTAAAATAATTAGGTAATTTTTAATTTAAAATTGGTCATGTACTTCAATTTTTTTCTTTTTGTGGTAAGGTGACCCTGGGTTTTTCATGCATTCAACTTTTTTTCCCTTTACTAATTTTTATCGTATTCTTCTTTAATGTTATGCTATTCTCACCACTACATCTCAATGCCAGGCATTGTGAGATATGACAGTAAATAAGGGATGGGCCCTGTACTCAAAGAACTCAAAATCCAGCAGAAGAAAGTGACTTGCAACAAGTCACTAAAAATTGGAACACCTGCACTTTAGGAGTATGAACAGCGTGTGACAGAAGCCCGAAAAAAATGGCAATGTGTTTGATGGAGGAGCTGTGACAAAGGCAGTATGTGAAGACTGAATAATCCATGAATAAAAATTAAAATTGATGATGATGATGATGATGATGATGATGATGATGATGATGGAAGAAGAAGGAGAAGGAGGAGAAGAAAGGAGGTGGGGAGGGAAAGAAGGAGGGATGAGGAAGAAAAAAGGGAAGTAAATGAAAAGCATGTATAGTGAAGCAGAAGGATGAGGCTGGACAAACTACATAATGTGTGAAGAGATGGGACAGAGGTGAGACCAGAGGATTCTGACGTATGTTGAATGTTGAATTTGAAACAAGTAAACTTGAATTTTTTCAGCACACCATTGGAAGACTTGGAAGGTTTATGAAGTGGAGGGTGCAGGGTTTTCCACTCCAAGTTTTAGAATAAAAATTCTTCTGAGTAGAGACTGGTGGTGTATGCTCTGAAGAGTGAAGGGGACTAAGTACAATTATTGCTAAATTGGGACAATGACAATGTAAATGGGAAATTAATGGTTTTAGAGATGTCATGTAGATGAACTTTCCAGATGAAATTAAAGTGTAAATTTAATCATTCTATGAATAGTCTTTTTTGAAGTATGAGTCTAAATGAAGCAGAAATTTTCAAACTGTTGTTTACTGATTGCTTCCAGATGTCTTTGGCTTCTATTTTATTTGTCTACATGTAACAAAGGAACGCGCTAAACAGGACGAAGGGGAAACAGCAGTTGCTGACCTAACACATCTGTGGCACCATGACATATATTTAAAAAAGGCGGTTGGCAGCTACTTGGCTACCTTGTTCAAAATAGATCAAGCAAACGAGAAATAGATCACGTAAACTAAAAGTTACCTAAGATACCCAGACTGACAGTCACCAATGAGTATGTAAGACAGACCACAAAGTAAAGAGAGATTTTGGCAATGTGTATAGACATTCACTAATAGTTAAACCAGGAACTCTGTTTTGAAAATACCCCTCAACTTGTTAGAAACAAAGAATTAAAAACAAATCTTTTTAAAACAAACACTGAAACAAACTGGAACCAATTCTTACATAAAAGACCACACTATCCACAAAAGTACACCCACTTACTCTGAAAAGAAGGAAAATCATTCTCCTTTATAGCTACTAAGTCACTTCCACTGAACTCTTTGCTAAACTAAATTGTTGGCTTCTTTATTTTTTAAACAGAAATAAATGAATTCTCTTCAGCTTGGGCATTTTCCTGTACGCATTTTAAGTAAGTCTATGTGTATGCTTGTATCTGTGTATGTGTATATATTCATTTTCTCTGTACTTCTAATTTCCTTTTATTCTGTTTAGATAAGTGCCATGGCTTTTTCCATGCCATTCACATGTAAAATATGAAACACGTGTATCACTCTCCAAGTGAGATGGATTTGATACATATAAAGCAATTTTTTGTTATTTCAGCTTCAACCGTAGCTTTTCTCCCTTGAAGGAATTTCAAAACATGAATGCGATGTTAATTTGTATAATCTCTGATTTAACAAGTCTCTTGATTTAATACCTTCAAAGTCAAAGACAAATAACAGAGATTATGCACTGTGAATACATTTTCCCATAACTGTGTATGTTAGTGAATTTTTTTGGCAAGTTGTTTCTATTGATGGGAGAATAAAAGCCATTAAAAATTAAATATAAAGTGATTTCATTTTAACCAAGTGCTTTTTATTTTTCTCCTGCTTTTCTCCAAGCATTAATATAAAAGGTCATCAACAGGTGAAATGATAGGGACACAAGAGGCATGCCTTCAGCTGCATCATATGGAGAAACTTTAAAAAGATGCAGACACCAAACACAGAAAAGAGAGGGGAAATGTCTGTTTTCTGGCCAGAGAGAAGATGATTAGGATAGTGCTATCTTCTGGAATTTTCCCAATCTAACACTTTTCTGTGTAAATATCAGAAAATTCTATTTGACAAATAGGTTAGCAAATTAGAAAGGATTTTTACTACCTCAATTTTAGGATATAATCTCTGAAGTAAATGGCTGTGGATGCCTAGAATGGCATCCCTGACACATCCAACTTGAATAAAAGAATGGATGAAGGTAACACTTTTGTGAACACTTTTGGAGAGAAGGATTAGCTGAGTACCTTTCCATGAAGGGAGTGTTACTTCTCAACAACAATTCACACTAGATTTATTAAGTACTCACTGTATTTGTGATAATGTAATTTATTTTTGGGCGGGGGGGGGAATATTACTTTAAGAGCTGGGCTTCCCTCCAGTTTTTCTGAAAGTTTCCTTTTAATGGTCACATGTGGCAATAAAATAGCTCTCAGGTCCAGGTATTGATATTATACATAATTACTCACAGATGGCGAGTGAGTCACCCCACCCCAGACAACAAAGACACATCTCCAGGGTCGCTTTGCTCATCTGCATCAGACCACTGCAAGAGAACTTTAGAAAATCCATGTATCAGGATCACTGCCCACATCTACCTTCAGCTCACGAGAAAACTGCTTTCAGATCAAAAGTGTGAGTAAATTAAAACCTGACTTCTCATCCAGCACATTGAAATAGAATTGATTATATCCTCAATTCTTCACTTTGGAGAAGTTCAATTTATTGGAGGAGAAAAATAAGCTGTTTGGGTATTTATATGTTCCAAAGTACCGAGAGAGAGAGAGAGAGAGAGAGAGAGAGAGAGAGAGATATTTAGGATACCTGTATTACTTGATTCCACATTTCTTGATTTCACATTTTTGAAAAAAGTGTAGAGAAAATACAAGTTATTTCTGCTTTCCCATGCCTTTGAAAATAGGTCCCTAGACACCTAGCCATTAACCTTAGAGGTAATCCAGCCCCACATATGGAAGACCCTGAATTTACTGGTGTGGTTTGATCTACCAGGATCAGGAAAACTCCTAGAAACCTGTTCATGGAATTGAATTTGTTTTGTTTCCAATTCTTTCCAGCATCTCCAGCTCTTTTGATGTGGTCATATAAAAGACAGAAGAAGAAACAATGAAAACCTTAGGGGGAGCAAACACTACTCCCTTTCCTCTTCTCCAAATAAGTCTATTCTCCGTTGTCCATTCTTGTATGAGCTCTCAGATACTGAGCATTTATCATCCAAAGCTTGTTTACATTTGAGAAGTACTATGTTACCATCTATTAGTCTTCCTTTAACAAAAACCGTATTAGCAATATAATCCCATCTCTAAAACATATTTTAAAGCTTTTGTTAAGAGATGTGTTTGTAGCCTGCTCATTGGAATTGGTTCTTAAGGATTAAAAAGAAATCAGTTTAGGAATTGTGATAAGTCAATAAATCAGGCTTCTCTCTGCTCAGAAGCAAGCATAAGGATCAACTGGGGATAGGTAAATTAAGTGATATACTTCCCCTAGTCGCTAGTTCATTTACTGATCTTGTTTGAATACTTTCCCACAATATTTTCCCCGGACACCTCTGAAAGGATTTTAAATAAGGATGCTTCTCTGTGAGCCATCTGGCAGCTTTCTGGAAAGCAATGGCACAAAATGCCCCTACTCACAGAGACGGATGAGATTCCCAGGGAACCTTTCAAAGCCGGTCATTTACAACAAGATGCTCACTGTGGGCCAAACTTGCTTTTAGGTAGCTCTAGCTGAACCGATACGAATACAGGCAATTGACATTTCAAAGATAATGAGCTCAATTCTTAGACATAAAGAAGTGGTAAAAGAATGGACTATAATAACACTGAAGTCTTACACAAAGGGAAAAAGAAAAAAGAATTTCCCCCAAAGAAGGTGACCATTCAGATACAGTGTACTGTTCACTCAGCAAGCATTTATGTAGCAGATATCAGGAACTAGGTATATGGGGATGACAGGGGCACAAAACTTGTACCCCAGAAGCTCATGGTCTTATAAAGCAGAGAGCCATACAAGCAAACATACTGCAGTTTAGTTTGAAGGTTATTAAAAAAATACAGGCAGTAAAACATAAAAGAAAGATGTCTGAACTAATCCCAGTAAGAAGTAAACACAACAGAAAAAAGAGTAGAAACTTAAGAGATATAAACAATTACATATCATTCTTGATGACTCACTGGATATTGAAGATGTGGAAAGAAAAGCATTCAGGTTTGGGAGACTGAGCAGAAAATGCAGGAGGAAGACAGAAGAGAAATCTGGAGGAGAGATACAGATTAGGGAATCATCAGTGTATCGGTATAGGTTAAGGTCATTATAGGGCTAATAGTCTACTGTGCTATAAGAAAGACCAGGAACAGATTCTGAACAACGCCAAGTTTTAGGAGAGAACAGAATAAATCTGGTGAAGGAAATTGAGATGTAACAGTTGGTGAAGAAGGAAACCAAAATACAGTAGCTTCTAGGATGCCAAAAAAAAATTTTTTTCAAAACAGGGAGCAGCCAATTGTATCAAAATGTCTCAGAAAAGTTAAGATGGAGACTGTAAAATATTCCTGGGATTTGAAATTTTTTTAAATGTTATTATAGTTTGCCAGAGCAGTCAAAAAATCCTTGAGAGCAGTGTTGCATGCTGGGCATTTGGTGTTTGAGGAGCTATTTAATCTATCATCCAATATAACTAAAGAGCTTAACAAATCACATTGGCTGAGAAACTGGAATATATATTCAGTCGGGCCATCTATAAGAGACAGACTTTTTGTCAACTTGCCCAAAATATTCTGGATCCCACAATTTTAGATAGCAGTAGTGCTGCTGTGCCTGTGGCCAGATATTAACCCTTTGTTTGCCGTTACCATGGAGAAGTATAGGGCATCTCCAAGGGGCAAGGGCTGGGGCCTTGAGTTAGAAAGATGTAGTGGCTTTTTACCAACAGAGTAGAAATATTTTACCAGCCTGTAATTTTACCAGCCTGGAAGGCCATGTCAATATGTTGAGAGTGATTATCAGCCCTCAGATAATAATCAAAGTTGGCCATGCAGATAATTTCAACTTGAGGTCATTAGCTTTTTAATCATAGAGTGGTAAGTGGTAACATATTTTTTCAATTTACTGTGCATCCTTTATTCAATATATACAAACTGAATATATTTTGCATTGTTTCAGAATCCAATATTGTTTAGACAATGAGAGATCTAAAACAGGTGGAAGGCCATACCCCGTGACCCTAAACTCCATTCAGGGAAACAAATTGTATACATCTAAAACAACTGGAAGTAATTACTAACATCTAAGCAATAGTGTGGCAACGAGGAAAATATAAGTAAATTTTATATAAATCCTAGTGGAGCCCAGCTCAAGGGAGTGATCAGGATGGTATAATGTTATTTAAGAAAAGCTTCAGAGCTGAGATTTCTGCTAAAAAAAAAAAAAAAAAATAGAGCACTAATGGAAATACTTTCTTAGTAAATATAACAGAAACTCTTTACTAGTCCTTTGTGCTCACATTTTGTCACTAATTAAAGAGGAGTCATTGGTAGACTAAAACGAGCTCTTGACTCAATAGACCAGAATCCCACACCTTTGAAATACTTTGTGGTGGGCCCTTGAAAAAGCAATCTGCCACTTTTTTTTTTTTTTTGTCTCAACTGACATTATAAGTAAAAGGACTCTTTGGATTACCTGCTTTCTAAATTCTCCTCCAGTTCTAGGAGTCCGATATTCCACTTCTAAGACTCTAAGGCCTCTCTGGTTGAAGAACAAGGCCAGTGTTAGCACAGAGCAATTTGTATGTCTGGTCCACCAAAGAAGAGATTAAGATGAAGAATTATTTTCAGGGCTCTGACAATGGCATCTTGAAGAGTGGATATGCACATTCAACTATGCTACATCATCCAACACAGATGGCCTTCTCTGTCAACTCCTCACCCCATAATCATCTGCTCCCCTATCATTTCCTTACTGCTCACCAATCAAGACATCACTGCTGATACCACTAAAGTTTTTGATAATACTTTACAGTGTAATCACTAATATTTTTTAAAGAGCAATAATTCCATTTTAATTTCCTGAATTCTAAATGGAATATATTTGTTATAACATTGAATTACCTTTTTAAAATTAAAACTGCTATTTAAAAATAACATCAAAATTGTCCTAAGTATGGAAATGTAGGAAAATAATTTTCTTTCTCTTTCTTAATAATACCTACTTTCTGAAAATTAGAAATATAAATGCCAATTGGCTCGATTGGTTAGTTTTTGGAAGTAAAAGGGGGAAATGAGGTAATTTCCTAGGAGTGAGTTATACTTGTCTTCTTTACAATAATAGAGTTTTCTTACTTGTATTAAGTAGTAAGCATTGTAGTCTATGATTCTGTACTCTTTTCTTTTTTATTTACCTCACCTTTATTGATAAATGAGAATTTTCTCAAGTTAATACTCATGATCAAAGCCATGATTTTAATCAAAAGTCAGAGTACAGAATTTCCTAAAAATCTTTTCTGAATTCCAAATGGCTCACTGATTTAGAAATGGGATCTCAAACTATGTCTTCACATTAACAAACATTTGTATAGATACTGAGAGATGCTAAGGCAATGATAAAACCAAAAACAGTGAACCAAGTAAACTTGATTGGGAAATCCCAAAGACACATATATATTCTGTCTGAGCCAAGGATTTACCATTGTTTTATTTTGTTGCATAACATGGACTTCATTACTTCTAAGGTACAATCAGAAAGATGCAGGAGGTGTGGGATACCTCATAGGCAGTACTAAAAGCTAAAGGCAGATATATTTTGTAGAAACAGTTACCATCTTAGTGGCTAATTTTAGTTAACTTTGTTACCTTCCTCCATCTTTTTTTAATCTTCTTATTTTTTTTATTTCCTTTTAGTGAGGGTGATTAGATCCTTAACAGAGAAATAGTGGATGTTTTTGTCTTCATGAGCAAGAGAGAAAGGGCAAATTAAAGAGATTTAAGGAAAGGGAAAAAAATCCATGATACAGAATAGTGTCAGCCAAAAAAAGACAAGGAAATCAGGCTAAATACCTCCATCTTGCAACAAAACAGAAGTAACATAGTGAACCACTCTGGGCCAAAGCTGAGCATTGAAAGACCTATGAGCAGTTTCTCCTATATTCAAAGAATGGACTGAACTTACCAGTTTAGAATCAAGGGCTCAATGCTAAATAAACCTGCCTTTGTTTCATTTCTCTCTCCTTGTATTTATTTCCCTCAAGTTTACACAAAAATAGTATCTTAGACTCTTACTTCATCACTTTCACTGAGAAAATCTTAATTTTGGTTTTTCAATCTTCCCTACTTGTATCCCCTTGGCTCTCAACACTGCATGCTTATTCCTATGAGGAATCTGATGGAAACAGATGAGCATCTGAATTTCTTTTGATATTTTTGCAAGCTGGCTCCGCACACAGACACTGAACAAATGCCTCTGAAGATCATATTATTGGAAGAGAAAAATATAAAAAGTAGTAGGACACTAGGATATAGTAACAGTAGTTCAACTTGCCAAGTGTCAGGAAGCAACCTTCCCTTTCTTCTTGGCAATGGTCTGACCTTAATAGAAGACTGTAGCTAGTGTTTGTCTTTTCAGTTTAAAATAAATGTGAAGAAATTTGAGAGAAGCTAGAGGAGAGCAAAAGAGTAAAATATAATGAGAAAAAAATGGAAAGCTGTTATTTGGAGAAAAGATTAAAGACACCAAGATTGTTTAATCTGGAAAAGAAAAGCCTACAGGGAAATTTAATGGGAAGTGTCATAGTGAGTAAAAAAAAAAAAAAAAAAACCAACACAATGCAATATATATATATATATATATATATATATATATATATATATATATATATGCACCTTACTGTTAAATTGTACACCTAAAACTTACTGGATTTTGTTAACCAATGTCACCATAAAACAAACAAACAAACAAAAAAAACCTTTAATAAAGATAAATAAATAAAATAAAATAATCAACCAAATTATTTTTCATCCTGACCAAGGAAACAATGAGAAGAAATGTGCTAAAATTAGAATAAGGGCGAGAGAGGCATAAGGAAAAATCTCTTGGCCTTGACATTGAAACTTTGGAATATACTGCCAAAAAGAAAGTTGTGAAACTCCTTGGAAACATCAATAACAATCTGTACTAACTGATGAAGGCATTTCTCTGCTGCAAGAAAAAATTTCAATGAGAAAAGTTCTTGAAGTCCCAGTTCTGGAACAGAATTTAGCTACCTAAAAAGTAAGGTTGAATAAAAATTTCCATGCCCAAAACATTTTGTTCATAAACAATATTTAACTGTCTGACACCTCTAAGTTTTATATTAGATTTTAAAAGCCTGAAGTTTTCGTTAAATTTTTAAAAATTATCTTTATAATGTATCTTTGTCTCTGTTTCTTGCAACAGGTTTTATTTTTAGTAACTAGGACCTTTTAAGGCCTTGTGGTTATTAAAAAGAAGATAAGGACATTCTGGTTTATAGAATATGAGACATACAAATTGACTTTATGACCAAGGCTTATATTAAAAACGTAAAAAATAAAACTATCTCCCATTTCTACATTTCACAGTCCCTTCCAAGATGAATTCCCTTCACCACATTAATAACAGCCTATCCTATTTGAACAACAAAACATGGAGAAGAGAGAGAGAGATAAAGTCAAGAAAGCAAAAACAAAATCAGAAAGTATGAAAAAAGAAGAATGAGAAGTTTGAACTTTATCTTGCTGGGGGAGAGGAGTAGGCATTGAAAATATTTAGGTAGAAAAGGTATATAATCCAATGTTTACTTTATTGAAATCATTCAGAAAGTGTAGAGAATGGAACAGAGTGAGGTGAGACTGGATGTGAGATATGAGTATGGCTTAAATATGGTACTGGCAGTCAAGATGGAGGAGGTCCAGGGGTTCCAGAGGTACTTAAGAGGCAGAGTGATTGACTGGATGAAAGACAGGCTTGGTGAATGAGAGAAGAATCAAGGACAATTCTCAGGTATCTGACATAAGGAAAAACTAAGAGAATCAAAGTGCTTCCTTTCCTGACTCAGTCACTGAGGCCCACGAGCTCCAACGGAACATAAGAGAAGACTCTCCGGAAGTTACACAAACTCCTCAAAATCCTTCTCTTCCTAAATCAAAAGTATTCAGTTAAGCAACTAGTTGTATTGCCTTTAACATATTTCTGAAGCTCTTTTCTGAGATATCTTTGCTTCATTTTGAAAGTAGTACCATAAATTATTTGATAAATGAAGTACTGGAGACACCAACTCTAGAATTTGTAAGCTAGTTTGCAAGCCCAGAGTCCAAATGCCAGGACTTGTTTCAATAGCACTTTAGATTTTTGTAAAACTCTATTCTCAAAACTCAAGTGATTTTTTTTCCCTTAAAGTATATAATTTCCAAGGACAAAGTAAACTCCAACTACTCTGAATCTTATGTGCAATAGCAAATCTACTCACTATATGTTTTCAAGTTTATTTGGCTACTCTAAGATAAGCTGCTCTGGTGGTTTTTGCATTAGCAGTCTCCTGGTGGCTGTCTAAAGGGTCGTCATGCAGAGTTTTAATTGAATCTGCCTAACACTCTCCTGGAGATTATAGGTAAGTGTTTCCAAGAAGAAAGAAAAGTAATAAAACAGAAGAGCTTAAAATCAGGCTGTAAGAGAAGGGAGCAGAACAATCATATAGCATTTATACCTATAATGATAATAGCACAAACCTTATAAAAGAAATACTTAATTCGGGATTTGTTCTCCAAGAAACTTTCTCAGAGCCTGACAACAGGAAATGAAGAGTATTCATTTAATCATTCACTGAATGCTATATCTAAAATCATGAAATGAGTCTCCAGGAATATTATTTGACTCCATGACTTCAGGTAGGTAAGGTTGTTTAAGGGAAAGAAAAGAAATTGTAATTATTTTTAAAGTGGCTGAATGTTGAGTCAATTGGTCAGCTAAAAATTCTTAGCTGGTAGGCTAAAAATTCTTAGAAGAAAATTGCTCTTTGTTTACAACACCTTAATGACATGTTTATTTATGAAAGATAATGCCAACCAGGCATAGAGAAGATGGGAAGAGTTTAAATAAAGATTAAAATTTTCAGCATAATGAATTAACAAAAAGTGTTCTATTTTCCCTCACCAGGCAAGGAGAACTTGAATTTTCTTACACTTTTGAATGTTTTTTCTATTCCATTTACTCTCTTTCTTTTTTTAGGGTACATACACACACACACACACACACACACACACATACACACACGCACATTTCTATTCTTTTTTCAGTATTCCTTAGTAGACTATATCCTATAATCATTTCTATGTCTGTGTTCTATCTCATCTCTGAGAGAATGTTCACCATGAAAATTTCAGTCATGTGTATTTTCATTTTTAGTTGCTTCTAAATATGTCTTTCATCTCTATAATATACTTTTATGATTGGAGAGATATTATTTATTTATAATAAGACGCACCAATCTTTATCTACAGTTTGATGAATGTTATCAATTATATCCAGCCACGTAACATCATCCCATTGAAGATATAGAACAATTAATTCTATCGGCTCTCGTACTTTCTTTTGTGCCTCATGTTAAGATGCTATGGGATGATTCCCTTACAAGGCCTAGAATCCCTTTTGTCTAGCTGAGAGGGTCTACTATGCCTTAAATATCTCTGAGGTTTTAACAAATGTCTAATAGTTACATCTTTGATCTTTTACCCTCAGGTCATTTCTTACTTTGAGAAGATTTTCCAATCTGGAGAGAATGGTGACTAATTTTATTTTCCAATCAAGCAAGTTCTGGGCCTTATTTCTTCTAAATTCTGCTTGTAAACTAGATAATCCTTACTTCTTTTTCTGTCTCTCTTCTCATATTTTATTGTGTACAGCTCAGAGAAGCCACTTGATAAATTCAAATTTTTGCCTGGTAATCTCCTTAGCCAGAACCATAAACTTATTAGGCATGTTCTCTAATTTTTCAGCTTGTCTCAGGAAAGAATTTTGCCAATATTTTACCTAGTACATAAGACAATTCAATATTTTTAAACCTCCAACAAAAAATTCATTATTTTCATATCTTTACCACTTTTTCAGTGCCTGATTTGCTGACCAGTACTAAAAGCAATGCCACATTTAAGGTTTTGTTACAGTAGTTCCCCACTTCTAGTACCAATTTTTGTATCAGTTATCCAGTGCTACATTTTAAACAATTCTACTATTTAGATTTTAATTTAGATTTTAATCTTTTCTTTATTTAAACTCTTCCTATCTTCTCTATGCCCGGTTGGCATTATCTTTCATAAATAAACATGTCATTAAGGTGTGCTAACAACCATTCCATTGTGTGTTATGCCGCGAACCAATAATGTAGGCTGAGCTCAGCTCAAAGTTTCTTCTGCTGGTCTTCCCTGGGACTGAATGGAGCTTGGTATCTAAGATGACCTTATTCATATGATTCACATGTTTGGCAGTTGGTGCTAGCCATCTTCTGTATCTCTATCTTCAACTCACCTCTTCCTTAAGGAGGCCAGTCCAGACAAGGTTCTTGACCTAGGAACAGAAGTCTCACAACATCGCTTTCACCACACTCCATGAGTTAAGGAAAACAAAACACAAGGCCAACTCAGATTCAAAAGGTAGAAAATAACTTTACCTTTTGATAGGAGGAAAAACAATGTCATATTGTAAAAAGGACATTCACAGAAAAAATTATTGCAGCCACACTTTACAAATAATCTACTACTTCCCACGAATGTTCATAAGCTATGTTTTCATTATCATTCACTTCAAAGTATTTTCCAATGTCTGTTTGGATCTCCTTTTTGACTATATTATGTTTAGAATAAATGTTGCTTCATTTACAAATATTTAGGGATTTTCTGGTTATCTCATTTTATAGGTTTCTAATTAAATTTATCTGTGATCAAAGTACATATGTGGTATAATTCTAATTCTTTGAAATTTATAGAGACCTGTTTTATGGTCTTCCATATGGTGTATTATGGTGAACATTCAAGGTGCACATGAAAATAATGTATTTCTACACTTATTGGGTTTAATGTTCTAGAAACATCAACTAGGTCAAATTAGTCGATAGTGACTTTGAAAGCTTCCGTAACTGACATTTTGCCTATTAGTTCTATCAGTTATTTGGAGACAGAATGTAATAGTCAGGATTCCCCAAAAGAACCAGTAGGATAGAGACAGAAACACAGACGGAGACAGAGACAGAGACAGAGACAGAGACAGAGGCAGAGAGATGTAGAGACAGATAGAGATGAAGAGGTTTATTACGAAGAACTGGCTCACACGATCATGGAGGATGAGAACTCCCATGATCTGCATCTACAATGTGGAGACCCAGGAAACCCTCTTGTGTAGTTCCAGCCTGATTCTGAAGGCCTGAGAACCAGGAGCACTGGTGTCTAAGTCCCAGCGCAAGGTTAGAAAGCCAAGGTCCCAGCTCAAGCAGTCAGGCAAAGAGATCAAATTCTCCCTTCCTCTGCCTTTGTTCTATTCAGGCGCTCAATGTTTTGGATGATGTCCGCCAACATTGATGAAGGCAACCTGCTTCACTACTCAAATACTAATCTCTTCCAGAAACATCTTCACAGAAACACCCACATATAATGTTTAATTAGATATCTGAGCACTTTAGAATTTGATTAGGGTTTTGTAATATATATACTTTTTCATCAAACCTGTTTTTTTGTTTGTTTGGTCTTGGGATGAGTCTCTGTATTGTTCTGCATTTAAAAAGTCACTGTACTTCTAGGTTGTTGTCTGGAAATACCCTACTTTCACTTTGTTTCTCCCTCACATTTTCCCTTGACAAGGAGCTAGAGCTCAGATATAAGAAACTATCTGTCTTCATGTTTCCCCTTTCCTTTGCATCTTTATTCCATTCTCTGGTCTCCTATCTATCTCTCTGGATCACATCACTTGAGTTAAATAATAGTTGAATAGCCCTTTCAAGACTATAACATTTACTTTTACTTTTTCCTTCTAATGATCAGAGAAGACAGATCAGCACTAAGCATAATAGCTCTCACTTCAGTCCACAATTCATATTATTTGGCAGGTTTATAACAAAGTTTGAGGTATAGGGATTTAGGCATTTCTTCTTTCATTGAAAAAAAAGAGGACTCTCACAATTTCCCTTCCCACATACTGGTTTTGTTTCTTTGGTGGCAGTTTCTGAGTGAATGAAATGGAGAAAAAATGTCTTTTATCCACAATTTTAACTAAAAGTTATTTCTTAAAAGAGACAAATAATATTTAACTTGCAACTGAAAAGCCAAGTATGTGACACAATTAGGTTTCACTTCCAGAATATATGTGCTTTTACACTTCTCACCCAGACAATTTAATCTGGAAAACTTCTTGAGGCCAATGTATTATCTAGGATTGCTCTGCAGCTTTCTAGAAATCAGGTCGCAAAGTCAGCTAAATTACAACTGAGAACTGGGAATCCATTTCCTTTCAGAAATTATTCACAAGAAACAAACACTAGGTTGTTTTAAGCAGCTTCATGTCACTACTGCAATCACCATTAACACTGCACTCAGGGTTCATAAAACCAGTGAAATCAGTTCTCAATAAGAGGTAAGCTGAAAGTAATCAAACTGTTACATAATTAGACATTCTAAGTCTATATCCAAACTTAGCATCCCATAGAGCTATATGTACCCTGTGAAGCATTTTTAAACATACAATAATAGTTTACTCTCTGAGTGATTTCTCCACATGCATACCCTGTAATGCATTCACAAACTAAAAAATGCTTTTCATAGGACTTTCCAAATACATACAAAAAGCACCTCCCATGAGAGGGTGAAAGCACCAGGATGAAAGCCATATGAAACCAATTCCATAATTCCAATTTAGTGTTAATTATAGTCCTATATTATGCTCCCACTTTAGCAGGCAAAGAACTCTAAAAGTTTCCAATCTGTTATGAAGAAGCTGTAACTAAATATTTTTGAGGTATGAAGGGCCATTCTCATTGGACAAAAAACAGTAGTTTCTAAAACAACAGTCTAAGATTCCTTTTTCATATTCAGTCTTGGCCAATACATACCAACTAATTAACTTAAGTTCACCTCATACAAAATAATGTTAATAATAAAGAAATCATTAAATCTCTGTTTCTAAGAAGTTTGTGTATGTGCCCACCACTTTCACCCCACTACTCAGTGCCAGATGGGTATCAGCAAAGAAAATAAAACATGTTTCTTATCAGGAATGCAGTGGGGGCAGGGAGGGGAAGCCACTGACAGTCTACAAAATGGTTATACAAACACTGGTCTTGAAATTTTCACTCTTTCTAATCTTGGAAAGGTTGAGCATCCTTGTAACTCAGAAGCAAACTGTAGGATTATCATAGCCCTTAAGAACACTTATTCTGCACTAACCAGTCACAGCCATTTAAGACTAATATCCACACCAAGATAAATATACATACATATTAAAAAGAAAATTCCATGATTCTCATATCAGGAATTTGTGATCCCAACTGGACAATTCAATTATTGGCTTAAGGAGGGGTCCTTTAAAATAGTTACTTTGATAAGACCCTAAAAATTGATTTTTTTATGACAGGAACATTTTTTTCAACATTAAGTCACATAAATCATGCATTTTATGTTCACCTCCCATAGTTAGATTTCTGTCACCACATATTTGATCCCTTTTACCCCATCTACCTCCTCTCTCCATACCACCCTGTGGTAACCACTCATCTCTTGTCCATGTCCATGAGTTTCTGTTTGTCACGTTTGTTTGTTGCTTTTAGGTTTATATCCCACATATAAGTGATATCATATGATTTTCAACTTTTTCTGCCTTTATTTTACTTAGCATGATTATCTTGAGGTCCATCGATGCTGTCACAAATGGCAGTATTTCATCTCTTCTTATGGCTGAGTAATATTCCATTGTATATATGGAACATACAGTCAAATAATCTATTGCAGGACACTTCATTTGCTTCTATGTCCTGGCCACTGTGAATAATGCTGCTATGAACATCGGTGTGCAAATATCTTTTCAGATATGGGTTTTCAAGTCTTTGGGGTAAATACCCAGTAGAGGGATTGCTGCTGGATCATATGGTAGATCAATTCTTAGTTTTTTGAGGAACCTCCATACTGTTTTCCATAGTGGCTGTACCAATTTGCAGCTACATCAGCTGTGTATGAGGGTTCCTTTCTCTCTGCATCCTCTCCAACACTTGTTACTACCTGTCTTGTTGATAATAGCTATTCTAACAGGTGTGAGATGGTATTTCATTGTGGTTTTGATTTTCATTTCCCTAATAGCTAGCATTGTTGACCATCTTTTCATATGTTTGTTGGTCATTTGTATGTCTTCTTGGGAGAAGTGTCTGCTCAGATCCTCTGCCCACTTTTTAATTGGATTCTTTGTTTTTTTGTTGTTATTGAATTGTATGAGTTTTTGGTATATTTTGGATATTATCAGAGGCGTTGCTTGCAAATATATTTTCCCAGATGGTTGTCTCTTTATCTTATTGATGGTTTCTTTTGCTATGCAGAGCTTTTTAGTTTGATGTAGTCCCATTCATTTATTTTTGCTTTTACTTCCCTTGCTTTTGAGGTCAAATTCATAAAATCCTCTCTAAATCCAAGGTCCATGAGTTTAGTACCTATATTTTCATCAATGCAATTTATTGTTTCACGTCTTATATTCATGTCTTTAATCCATTTTGAGTTAATTTTGGTGTGCGGTGGTAGACAACAGTCTAGTTTCATTCTTTTATAGGTGGCTTTCCAGTTTTCCCAGTACCATTTATTGAAGAGGCTTTCTTTTCTCCACTGTGTGTTTTTGGCTCCTTTGTCAAAAATTATTTGCCCACATAAACATAGGTTTACTTCTGGACTTTCAATTCTGTTCCACTGGTCCGTGTGTTTGATTTTTGCCAATACCATGTCATTCTGATTATTGTCACTTTGTAGTATAATTTGAAGTCAGAGTGATGCCTCCAGCCTCATCCTTTTTTCTCAGGATGGCTTTAGCAATTCGGGGTCTTTTGTGCTTCCATACAAATCTGATGATTTTTTTCTATTTCTTTAAAGAATCCTGGTGGGATTTTGATGGGGATTACATTAAATCTGTATAATGCTTTAGGTAATATGGTCATTTTAACTATGTTGATTCTTCCAATCTAAGAACACGGAATATCTTTCCATTTCTTTGTAACTTCTTCAATTTCTTTTAATAGAGTCATATAGTTTTCATTATATAGGTCCCTCATGTTTCATTGGGTTTATTCCTAGATATTTTATTCTTTTTGTTGCATGAAAATTGATTTTAATTAATTATTTATCAATTTCTACACCTTATATCAAATAATATCAGGTCCTTTATATATACATATATATATATGGCTATAGCTTAAAAGAGAAAAAGATAATTTTTATTTTTTATGGTGATATTGGTTAACGAAATCCAATAAGGTTCAGCTATACACTTTAACAGTAAGGCATATTATATGTATGTTTGTACTGTGAGAAAAATACAATTTTTAAAAAGTTCATTTTCATCTCATTCTGCAACCTGCTCATTATAAAACAGGGAGAAATTCAAATTTGTCCTTCACATATATGGTCACCACCCAATTTTTCAGACATTCATAAGTAGCATCTCTACTAGAGGAGGATCCTGCTTCTGGCTGCTATTAGTATACATCATCACTGTTGTGTATGTGCTCGGTCAGGTTAATGACATTTCACAGCATTCTTCAGGATCCAAGACTTTCAGATGCCCGTAAAGTCACTTTTTCCTTTATGATTCTTCTCTACTAGGAGGGTCCTTGTTTGACTCGATTTGAGAGCTCTAAGCAGTAGCCAATCCAAGCTGCGGTTGTTCCCTTTCTTCTATGCCATCTGGTCAGCTGTCCTTCATCCTCCACCTCTATAGCGACAGCTTTCATACCCCAGAGAATCATATGGTATACCAGGTCAGGTTCACCACGAAAGACATCATTAAAAGGTTGCTCTCAATGGAGAAAGGAAAAGCTGTTCTTTAATGTCCACCCAATCTACCACAGTATACTTTCTGACGACTTATAAGAACTTTAATACCATAATTTGGGGTCCAACATTTGGATATTTTGCAGTCTGGACTGGAAAGCTGCTTACAAGGCATCTATTTGTTCTTTGGGCTCAGAAACTGCCCACGGGGCAAACAGGCCCCCCATACTGAGGGTGCTATCTGATAAATCATACTCCCTATACGGCTGATAAGCAACACCCTCTGTACCAAAACTGCTTGACCAAGAAACAATCTGTTCTGCAAGACCTAAACTGAGACTACGATGTTGATAAATACTTGATCATATGTTACTGTCAATCATTGTTCTTATCTCCCAACCCAACTTGCTGACTACTGAGCCAGCTGAACGCTGAAGGTCCGTTTGTCCCCACCAATCAGAAAATGATATAAGCTTATGACGATGTTTCCCTAGCAATCTATCTCTTTGTTAGTCACCCCATTGTAATTTGCATCTTTAAAAACCCTGCCCCATTTCACCCCATCTCAGAACTATGTTCTTGGTTCATGCCAAAGACTATGTTCTCTGAATGCAAATTGCATCAAAATAAAACTTTTTTTCTTTTAATTTCTCAAAAGGATCTTCTGGACTTCTGCTTATATTCCCATCAACATTTCTGTGCCTAGTTTTCAACAAGCCCTATCCTAATACCATTTGTGTCCATTTCTAGCCTGGGGAGAAAAAAATTGGGTACACATCTTAATATTAGACCACCTCTTTTTCAAACGAGGAATATTTGCCATTGTTTATATATTTGAAATGCAGAAAAAAACACTGCCCCTTTTTAATTGAAATAAAAGAATCCCCAAACACTTACTATGCCAGAAACATAATGCACAACAAGAGAAATGAGTCTCAACTTATGGTGGCCTCAAACTGCCTACCGTTTCTCACAAGTTGAGGCCTAGTATCTATAAGTCTGACATCCAAATCTCAGAATGCAACAAAGAAGATGGAGTTCAGAGACTAATGGATGGTGAGGTAACATAGCCCTCTACTGTCAGTGATCCCCAGAAAACACAACAGTGTCTTGGTTTAAGCCTAATGTATAGTTTTGGCCTTAAAAAAAAAAACTGTGATCCTAACACCAAACTACCCTTGAATACTTCCTCATTTATCATCCTAAGCATCTCCTGTAATTATTCTTCCAATTAGAAGCTTGGCCAGAGAATGGAGTACTCTATTATTGAAATAATGTTAGGTAACGAAGGTATGGGTCAGTGTAACCTAACTTTTTTGCAAATTTAGTTGAAATGACAAAGACTCAATATACGCAAGGAAGCAGATTACTGAAAAAGAAGAAACCTTGCTCTCTCTTTCTCCATATATATACATATATATGTATATACTTGTACATATATTTTTCTTAGTCCATTCAGGCTGTTATAACTGAATGACAAAGACCAGATGGCTTATAAACAGAAATTTATTTCTCACAGCTCTGGAGACTGGGAAGTCCAAGACCAAGGTGGCAGCTGATTCAGTGTGTCTGGTGAGAATTCACTTCCTATTTCATAGACAGCCTTCTCACTGTGTCCCTACTTGGCAGAAAGGGTGAGGGAGCTCTCTGAGGTCTCTATTTCTAGGACTCTAATCCTATTCCTTAGGGCTCCATTCTCATGACCTAATCAGCTCCCAAGGGCCCCACCTCCAAATGCCATCACATTGGGGATTAGGTTTCAATATATAAGTTTTGAGTGGACACATTCAGTTTATAGCAATATTTATATGTGTACATATATTTTAATTACACAGGTACATCACAACTGCATGTTAAAGTGTTAAAACATGTCAGATAAGATCAAAACTCTTCTTTGAGTAACACTCTCCCCTAGTCCCCCTCCCCTTCCATCATGCCCCAGGGATAACCCCTATTCTTGCAGCTTCCACTCTCAGCATCTTATAACCATACCACCTCAATGCTATGAAAAAGTCTAGTCAAACCTACCAGAGAGTGAGAGATCATGTGGAGGCAAACTGAGGAATCTCAGCCAATATCCAGCACCAACTGCCACACATCTGAGTGAGGACAATCTGGACACCTTCCCCAGCCACAGTGGAGCCTTCAGATAATTGCGCCTTGGATGATCCCTGGTGACATGAGGATATGGCCCTCCCAGACTGCCAACCTATAGATAATGAGGAACAATAAACCACTGCTTTAAGCCATCAGGTTTCAGACTGGTTTGTATACATAGCAAGAGATAACCAAAACATATCCTTTGTCCATTTTTCTATTAGGCTAGCAAGTTTTCCTTTTTCCTAAAATGTTGTTTTAAATTTTTATTCTAAAGTCTACTCCTTTTTCTAATTTAGATATAACTGACATATAACATTATATTAGTTTCAGGTATACAACATAATGATTCAATATATGTATGTATTTTAAATGATCAACATAATAAGTTTAGTTAATATTCATCACCTACATAGTTACAACACTTTTTTCTTGTGATGCAAACTTTTAACATCTACTGTCTTAGACTCTTTCAGATATAAAATACAGTGAACACACTGTATATTACATCCCCATTATTTATTAAAATCTACTCTTTTTTAATGATAGCTTTCACAAATATTTTCTTCTAATCTATCAGTTATCAGTCAGCGTGCCATCAAGAAAAACAGAACCAGTAGGAGATATATATTAACTGGGTTTTTGTAAGCAATTGGCTTATGCAATTGTAAGGGCTGGCTAGGTAAGTCCAAAACCCATCAGGCAGGCCCCTCCCTCCATATGAACCGAAGCTGCAGTTCATGGGGCAGAATTATTTCTCTTTCAAGGAAACCTCAATTCTGCTTTGAAGGTCTTCCAACAAACAAACTGAATCAGGCAAAACTACATTATCCAAGGTAATCTCCTTTACTTAGTGTCAGCTAATTATGGTCTTCTTCTAAGAGTATTGGTTCTAGAGATAAATGTAACCTGAAAAAGGAAAATAGAACTTTGCCTTGTCAAAATAGAAGATCAACCATCTTTAACACTCAAGGGTTTCAGAACACCAGTAGACATTTTGAGACCGCCTGTGAAAGTGGCAGCATTTCTGCACAAACATGGCAAAACCCAGTGGAAAAAATATGATGACTAATGAGATGAGACAGTGTCAACAATAAGTATAATACCATCAGTAGGTACCAAAGCAAGATGGGAGGAAACGGTTTATATCAGATAATGATTAACCAAATTTAATGAAAAGCAATCCAGTAAAAAATGTATGTGTGGATTGGGGAGGCTGGGGGAGAGATTTTTTCAGAGAGCTAGATTCCTCAATAGCAAGTAAAAGTAAAAAGTAAAAGTTATACAATTTTGGGAACTTAAGAAGCTTAAAAAAAAAATATATATATATATATATATATATATATATTTTTTTTTTTTTTTTTTTTTTTTTTGGTGGTGTAGGTTCATTCTATTTATATTTCCCAGCTAGGGTTCTGACCTCTAAAAGCACATCCAGGACATGTGCTTTGTTTCTTTGTATCCTTGACCTTTAGCACAGCACCTGGCACATCTTAGGCACTTAATAATCATTGTTAATTATCTAACATATGAATTAAATGGGATGACAAACTGATATTAAAAATCCCCAGAAAAACTTTCCACCAATACAGGTTATTTGAAAGTCCTATTAAAATAAAAAAAGTGAGAAAGTAGAAAAGTTTTCCAAAAACTAAAATCATAGTTTATAAAGAGCCAGGCGTAAAAAAGAAAGCTGGGCTTCAGTGATTAGGGAGATGAATTTCAAGCCAATGTGAAGATAATCAGAACCACCAAAATATAAAATGTATCCATGGGGAGACACTATTTTTATGAAAAAACAATGAGAAGGGATAAGAGAGAACTATAAGTATGGCCTTGGGCAAATAATTTAATCTATTTTTTAAAAATCGCAAACCTGAATCACCCTCACTTTGAGCTTTTTCTGCCTGTTCCCAGGACACTGAACACTATTGAGAGAAGACAGAGAGCTATTCAGACTTAGTACAGCATAAATTCTTGCAATCTAACTTCAGAAGGGTCGTCTGTATTCAGCAATTCTGTAACCATAACCAGGTTTGCTCCTCTTCATGGCTAGTTCCAAACTTCCCTTTTTTCATTCTCACCTGCCCCTCCACCTATGTTCTCAGTCATACCCTGTCCTAATTTCTGTGGACTTCAAATCCCATACTTATCAACTATCTCCCCAGTATCTTTTCCACACTGCTGGATTTCTACACTTTTTATGATTTAAAATATGCAAATATATAGTCTAACTTTAAAATAAAACATAATAAAACAAAAATCATCTATGAACTCTGTTCACCTTCTAAGTACTGTAAACTTTCTCTGAACTACCAAATTTTTCCAAGTAATCTCTGCCTGATAACTTCTTCTTTACCCTATTGTATAATATCCTTAACTCTTTGAAAAGAATTTAAGGGTTTTCTCTTCTGTCTTTCAAATCTACCTTCCAGAATTACTTCATTATTTTGTATAAATGATTTATTCTCCCAAACCAAAAACTATTAAAGTCATTTTGCCAGTTTCTTCTAAATCTTTCTTCCTCACAACCCATCAGTCACCAAGTCCTGTCAGTTCTTCCTTGACATTGACTTTTAGATTTATCTCATTCTTCATTGTCTAAATCTCTAACCATTCATGCTTAGGATACTGAAATTGCCTACTAGGTAGTTTTATAGGCTAGGAAATGATTCCAATAAATGATTCCAAAATCTCAGTGACTAATAGTATCAGAGTTTTATTTCAAGTTTAAGATATGGGTTGTCAGGGAACAATGTTTCATTCTTCTTAACTCTGGAATTCAGGTTAATGGAGTAACCCTTATAATCAAGGACAATTCTTAACAGTTGCCATTTAAATCAGAGATTTTTGCTGATTTCTAAGCAATCCCTAATGTCTCTGACATAAATAAATTTGTAATATCTCTAAGGCACACCATGAGACAGCCATGCCCCTAACTAGAATGAGCTTGGTGGGCAGTATAGAGGAAATGAAGTAATAAAAGTAAATGTGGTTAAGATAAACTATCTGAGTTCACATCCATTATTTCACTACTCACTGGTGGGATAACCATTAGCGAGTTACCAGAACATTTTTTTAATGATTATGTTAATATTTTATATCATATAGTTGTTTTAATAAATAAATGAGTAAATACATAAAAAGTGATTATAAATTGACTAGAACGTATTAAGCCTTCAATAAAGATTAGGTGGTGGTGTTGCCGCTACTGTTAGTGAGGAGTCTAAAATCTCAATAGAGCTTTGTTATTTCATATTCTCATGATCATCAAAAATAAAGTATATGAGGAAACATATTCTCTATCAGTACTTGCAAATCTGATGTCAAGAAATACTTCTCAAATATTCCAAGTATTTATTATATTTCTTTTCCTTAGCACTGAAGGCTGTCCAAGATCCATTCAAGGTATTTAATAAATATTTGTTGATTGGTATATTTCTTATCTCTCAGCTTCTAAATCTTAAAAATAGGAATAACAGCTGCATATTTAAATTAAAAAGTTATTTTAAATATACAATTTGAATTTGTTTTAGAAAACAAGATGAAACAAAACATGTGCACAAAAATTTCTTTTGATGGGATATTTGGTGTGAGAGGAAAAAGGAAAAAGAAAAGATATAAATTTTGCTAGTCAACATTTTAGAATGTAGAGGTAATATAAGGATAGTTCATGAAAAAAATGTTATAACAGTAATAATTAAAAGTGGCCAAATAATATGACATTCTTGCTTTGAAGTTAGAAAAGCAAAAGGTGACATACTTTGAGACACTATAAGGAAAAAAATCAAGTTCGCGCCATAGCTTGAACATAAAGGGAGACAGAAAGGACGGACCATGGTTAAGAATTAAGCTCAAGTTTAAAACATTTATGAAAACAATACTGAAAATCTGGAAGATTTAGAGAACAAGGATACAAGTGGCAAGAGGATACATGAGGAAGAGAAAAATGAATGAACTGTATTATTAACAAAATAGCTCCCCATTGCCATTTACCAAATTCTGTTAGGTGCTAAAATATCTTTATTTTGTGGTATATTTTTGTTCATGTATTCTATTTTATTTTACTTATTTGTACTTTTCTATTATAAAATTAACTTCCAGTGAAATTGAGTTTAGAATTGATAATTAGTGATATTATTCCTGTTATGAAAGTATACAGTAGCAACCTGACAAAGAGATTAGTTTGATGAATATAAACATCCTGTGTCTGTTTCTGCAATACATGTTCATTTCAAAACAAAAACACAAAAGTATTGCTTCTGCAGTAGATTTCCATTTGGAAATAGTAAAATGCTCTTAACGGAATGTGTTAGCTTTCTAATAAAGGCTATATTTCCTTCCACCAAACCCTCAGCTTAGTGGCACTCGATGTTAGAAATAACTCCTTAGTGAAAAATAAAATTGTACCATCACTGGATCTCATCTTTTATGTTAAATGGGTTTCTAATGACTATGATACATGCATGGGGTTCAGGTTGGAATCTATCACTAATACTATCTTAGTATGGAAATCGAGACATAGATTTATTATGACTAAGCCTACTTTCTTAAAATACATCATAATACATAACATAGGTTTGAAAGCAAACTCAGCATAGTAACTGTAAATTCACAGTTCATAAGCAAACTGTCCTTCACCCATCCCGAACATTCCTCCTCTTCCACGGGCTCTTGGTGGTTTCTACAGCAATGGAAGTGGAGAGAGCTTAATTTTCTGGAAATATGCCTACCCTTTCATTATTTTCCTACTCAAGAATGTTATGTAGTTCATCTTTTTCTATAGCTTCAGCTCCAAAACTTTTTATATTATGGGCCCAAGATAACTTTTCCAACTTTTAGCCCTCACTATTACCCAATTTGTATTTCTGCTCTAGTCTGCTTTCTGGATGTACCATGTTCATCGCTTCTACATCTTTATGCAAGCTGTTTGCCCCAGCACATCCTTCCTGTCTCTCTGTATCCAAGCCTCGCCTGCACTTTAGGAGTCAGCTCAAGGCCCCCTTTCTGTGTGCAGACTTCCCCAGGGTCTCGAACTCAAACTGGCCTCCCCTTCTTCAGAAGCTTTTTAATCCTGGAGCATGCCACTCACTCATTTACATTAGTGATCTATACCTTTTACGGTTACTGATGTTTTCACATGTGCTAGTCTTGAGACTCCAGGGAGATTATAAATTCATTGAAGACAGGGGTATAATTTATTATTCTTTTAATACTGTGTACTAAATTTCAATATGGTAGAACTAGCGCAGAATTTCCAAAGAATTGATAAACATGAATGTTAATTCTTACACTACATTTAAAGAGATGAAAGGTTAGAACCCCTTAAATTTAAGTTCATTCATCATGGACATCATGCTAAAGAATCTGTTTTGATTCATAGTCAATTTATTCAATATAATGTGACAAGAACCATCAAATATTTCTGCCTGACTCTCCCTGCACTCTTTCCAATAACAATAAGCTAAATTTCCCCCCGTCAAAGTTAGCCTCACAAAAAGGAAGAGAATTTTTATTCTATACTTTGGACAGGTAGAAAAGTAGCTACAGCTTTCATTTATCCTTTTAGATCTTTATTCATTCATTTAACAACTATTTATTGAAAGCCTACTATATACAAAGGACAAATCTACTAAGGACCAGAAAGCTATCATTCTCTGATCCATTCCTTTATGCCTTGAAAAATCCTCCAATCTTCACAAATCAAATGCAAATAAATGCAAATACACCAGAGAGAAGAAACACTCTGAACCATTATTAGGTAACACCTTTACCAGGATCACCTGACCTTCTCAGTTTAAGAATGTCACCTGGAGAGCAAAGGACAGAGAAAGCACTGAAAGAAGATGTATGGTAAGTGCTAAAGAAAACCTCACCTGTAATCTAGTCTAGGAAATGATAAAAACCCCTTCTATAGAGGTAGGTAGAGGTGTGTTCAACTCTCTTCCATTTCCCTATTTTCCTAGGGCCAATATTCAAGTTTTCTTTGAGTTTTTGAAATATATATATTTCAAATATATATACATATATTTTTTGAAGGGCTTTCTACCTGAGAGATTACAAATGGAAAGGCAATTTCCAAAATGGCCCCAATAAAGTCAACCACAAGCGTTATCTGGTTACAAATCAAGTAATTTGAGGAGGGGGAGCTCTTAACTTTGTTATCCATAGTAGCTTACTTAAACATTTGTCCTTGTTAAACAATGCATTTTGAGACCCCAAGCAAGTTTGGCTCTTGTGTCTAACCTAAAAGAAAAAAGAATTTTTCATTTTACAAAGGAAAGGCTAAACTTTCATAAAATGCCAATACAAATTTCAACACTTTGTTTCATTAGTTGAACTAATACAAATAATCATCAGGTCAGGGACCATCTGAGAACCTGCTTTTCAAGATTTTCCTCCTGCTCTTTGAGAACTGAGCTATGCGGTTTTGCTGCCCTCTTGAGGAGAGTCAAGATTCCTTACATCTACTAATTGGACATTTTCTGATACTCTTCATTATGTTTATTGAAACAGATTAAATTACTGACTACATTAATCAAGTCACAAGTTAAAATAGTAACTATTGCAATATAAATAGTCTTCTAAACATCTCAAGGAATTTATAATCTCTACATTATTAAACTTCCAAACTAACCAATACAAGTTTTGAGGTCTACTAGTTATGGACAACTAACATGGAATAATTACAAAGTGTGTTACCCACTTAGAGTCTGAGATTCCTTATATAAAATGCACTGAATAAAATAACCCAAAAAGAGGAATCTTTCAAATTCATTATAAATTTTCTTTTATTTGCAGGTGAATTTAAAATTTGTGGATATTTTTCTAGAAATACTGCCATTTCAACAATTTAAATCTTTCTCACAACTCACAAGGGCAGAGAAGCAAATCACAAAATAAGTAGTTCCCAGTTTATTTATTCAACAAGATTCATTCAGAACCTTCTATGAGCTCTTCATAAATTATGCCAAAGGCTGGATGAGAAACTGATGAATTATTTAATTCTCTTCTGCCTGCCCTACAATACGCCCTCTGATACTTCAAGTGTGTGACAAAATTTACACACAGCATGAAAGTCAGCTATCAGGAAACTGACCTAGGTGCATTCATCCTCACTTCTTCTCAATCTGAGCAATCAAACCATGACTATGTATAAAAACTCTCTATATATACAGTTCAAAAGCTCTAAAATTTTAAACTGGAGGATAGAGAATCAACTTCCAGATTTTCTGCCACAATCACTACCCTCATACACGTGTTGAGTTATGGCACCAAGCAACCACTAGAGGTCGCATCAGGTGCGCTTTACTGAGGCTGCCCCTGAGCTGAACAGATGAAACAGAGCACCTGGACTGTCCTCAGGGCTTTCCTTTCCCCTTTCTTCTACCCCACGCAGGTTCCTAGTGCCCCTCCCTTCAGTTTGGTTGCCCTAATCTCCCACTACTGCACTCTTTACCGGAGACTTCCCAGTGTCTTCGGCTCTAGACTATCCTTTTTTATAATTTCTACTCCTAGAATGTCTTAATCCTGAGTCTCAGTTATAGATGGGAACCTGCTTGACAAGGTGGTATCAAATTGTATTAATTAATTCAGACTATGAGCTTAATGAGTGATAACTGGCTGATATCTTTATCTTCTTACATAGCATTTTTTTAACAAATCAAATAAAGATCTTCATGGCAATATAATAATTAAGAGTGCACCTAGTTGAGTTTTCAAGATGGATATGATGGTGGACAGAAAAGAAAAACAGATTTTAATTTGCTCTCGGGACCCACTAATTTCCACCCTGGACCTAGATTAAAGTAAATAGCAAGCAAGCATTATCGCTCTGCCTTTTTTTTTTTTTTTTTTTTTTTGACTTGCTCAGCTAAAAAGTTTCAGCCTCTACCAGATGGTAAAAAGTCCAGTGCAGTTCCCCTGATCACATAGCTGCAACTGTCATTTCAAGTTATAACTTCTCCCCTCTCCCAGCTCCACCAGCCTCGGAAGCCTGCATTACTAGATAAGTAGAACAAGGTTGACTTTCTTTCTCTTCCCAGCTCACCCCTTCTGTGCTAGGTCAGGCCTAAGTATGAGAAACTGGCAGGAAAAGGCAGCGTTCTTATGTGATGGTACAATTGTGATACTGTACCACTGCCCGCTGGTCTCCAAGGCTGATTCTTCTCTAAAGAGTGTTTGGGTCAGGCCCTTAGAGACCCTCTCATTGGGGTACATCAACTCCCCCTCCTCCAACAGACCATTTATTATTCCTCTACCCCTAGTCTGGGCTTCTGACTGTCCATTCTTCTCATGTTTACTTTCACCACTGACAGCAATACTTCATAGTAGATGAAGAACGGTGTAGTAAATTCCGTATGAGATGACCTTTACCCAGCGAGAGACAGTAGACATGAATGAGCTGGCAGATAAATTTCCCTTCCAGACCTCCTTCTGATGGACTAGTCTGTGGCCTAGTTTTTCTTTATGGCCATGGAGCAGTGGCCCACTTGGCATATCACCTTGAATTTGCCTCTTATTTGTCTTCATTCTCACTACACTGGGGTATACCTCTTAATGAAGTAGTATCACCTCAAATTTGCCTAAGACATTTTTTTTAATTGGACGTGACTAGGAAACTAGAAAGTATCATATTTCATAAATGTCCCTTTATTGTAGAGTGAATCCAAACAATTTTATCCAGGAAAAAAAAATAGCAATTTGGAGTTTGCACTGAGATAATTTGGTAAAAGACTAAAAGTCTATTACTAGTCGCAACATGATTAATTTAGACAGCTGCATACCCACTGTACCAACCTAGATCAGATCAACATCATCTCTTGCCTAGACTTGTCTCATCAATTCCTAACCTGCTTCAAACCATTCTTACTGCTACGAGAACCACTGCATCTGGGTACCTAAATGTGTTTGGGACCTGTTAAAGAGGTCACTTTCTCACCTTAAACTCCTTAGGAATGAGTTCAATATGAGTCCCTGTATGGCTCAAACTCCACAAGGCCCAAGTGCTCCTAAACACCCTTCACCTCTTCCAAAGAAGGGGAGGAACCGCATGCCAACAGCACTTTCCAAAGAATTCCTGACTCTCAGTTTAATTTAATTAAAAAAAAAAAAAAAAAAGCTAGACACTGCACATGCTTCTCTCTCACACATGGCACAGTTCAATGAGAGCCGGAGTTAGCTGAAATGAAGGCTCCATTCCATCTAGGCTTTCAGGGACCCAGCTTCCTTCCACCCAGTGGCTCCCTCATCCTTCAAGGCATACAATCCTATTCTAGATTCTCCACTTCCCACCTGCTAAGAAGCAAAGAAAGAAAATATAGAAGATAGTGCACAAGCGGTTCAGGGGCCCAGCCTATAAGGAGCACACATCACTTCTGCCAAACAGCCCTGGTGATGGTTAATTGTATGTGTCAACCTGGGGGGTGTTATGGCTAAGATTGATGTTTAAGCTCATGAACTCTGAGAAAAGCAGATTCCTCTCCAAAATGCAAATGGGCCTCACTCAATCCGTTGAAGGCATGAATAAAATGAAAAGAGCAGCCTCCCTGAGTAAGAGGGAATTCTCCAGCAGACTGCCTTTGGACTTCATCTGTACCATTGGGTCTACAGCCTGCAAGCCCTCATTGCAGAGTTTGGACACAGCAGCCTCTGTAATCTTGTCAGCCAACTCTTCATAATAAATCACATATATCCTGATGGTTCTGTTTCTCTGGAGAACCCTGACTAATACCTCCTCTTGCCAAAATGCAGGCATATGAGCCCTAACTGCAAGGGAGCTTGGAAACATGGCTAATATGCCCTGGAAAAAGAGATGAGAAATGAACAGTGAGCACCAGCCATTTCTGAAACAGACATTTGATCATTTAACTTCCCTGTGTTAAATCCGTCAGAGACTTCCCATTGCCCTTGGAACAATGTCCAAACCTATAATCAAGTCATAGGTTCTCCAAATTCTTACATTTATCTATATCTGTAGCTGAGCTTCTAATCACCTCCCACTAACAGTATACACTGTTGAATTTCTTTTAATGTGTCTCATAATCTACTGACTCCAGGTCTTCCTATACACTGTTAATAAAAGCTACCACTTGTTGAGCACTTACTGTCTGCCAAGCCCTATCTATCCCAAAACACTCAAGTGTATTTTTCATTTAATTCTTACAACAACCCTGTGAGATAAGTTATGACTATTTTACAGATAGAAAAATTGTAGCACAGAGAAGGCTAGTAATTCATCCAAGGTCAGACAGCAAATAAACAGAAAAAAAAGAATCTAAATTCTTCATTTAACTTGAAAATCTCCTTCACCTCTTTACTCTACCATCAGCCCTTTCCTCTACCTAACACCTTATCATCCTTAGGATATCAGTTTAAACCTCACTTCTTTCAGGAGCCATTTATGACCCCACAGACTTCACCAGGTCTACCCGCTAAAGCTTTTGTGGCATGCTTCATCTCCCATCATAGCACATTTATTGTAACTACTTGTCTAATTGCAAATCATCTCACTTAGAGTCTAAGTTCAGGAATGGAATAAGTACACACACACACACACACACACACACACACACACACAGGAGACAACAAAATATTTTATCTATAATTGTAAAAAAAAAAAAAAAAGATAAATATGTAGAGTACTAAATATCTCTCATTTACCCCTCCAAATCCACTCTTTATCCTTACTCGGTTCAGGCTGTTACAGCGAAGCACCATAGACTGGTGGCTTATAAACAATAGAAATTTATTTCTCAGTTTTGAAGACTGGAAGTCCGAGATCATGGTGGCAGCCTGGTCAGGTTCTAGTGAAAGTACTCTTCTAGGATGTAGACTGGTGACTTCTCATTATCCTCACATGATAGAAACAGGCAAGAGAGTCTACGGCTATGCCATCCTGAACAAGCCCGATCTCGTCTGATCTCAGAAGCTAAGCAGGGTCGGGCCTGGTTAGTACTTGGATGGGAGACCACCTAGGAAGACCAGATGCTGTAGGTGTAATAAACAAACAAACAAACAAACAAACAAACAAATGAGGGATTGTAAGCTTACAAGGTCCTTGCAATCTGTGAGGTCAAACAAGGGTTGCTTCACCTAAAAAAAAAAGAAAAAAAAACAGGCAAGAGAACTTTCTGGGGTTCCTTCTATAAAGGCACTTACCCCTTTAAAATCTTCCCTCATGACCTAACTACCTTCCAAAGGCCCCCACCTCCTAATACCATCACATTGGGGGGTGGGATTTCAACATGTTTGTTGGGTGGGCACAAATATTCAATGCATCACACCCTTTTCTTACTCTGTGCCCAAGAAGGCTGACATTTGCAGGCCATATCAATAACCTCCCTTGCCCTCTGGCTCCTGTTGGGTTCATCCAATGGGAGGACACTCACAGGTAACCAGATGACAAGACAAGAGCAAGGTCTGGTTATCTCCTCCTTGGGTTTTCTCTGTCCTTCTACAGATGGCCACAGCTCTTGTAGGGTACCTCTCCTGTAACTGTCTGATAGCCATTCCTTCAGCACTCTCACTATTCTCTGCTGTCACCAATATTTCACTGTCTCTTGTTGAGTTTTCTTAAGCCTTTCTCACACCTCTGAAAACATGTCCCTTTATTAAACTCTCTTCCATTATTCTGAGTAGTTGTTATCTCTTTCTTGCCAAGACCCTGATACACATAGTAGAAAACTTAATAAGAAGTGTGCAAAATTTGTATGAAGAAACTCTAAAACATTATTAATGGACACAAAAATAGGTATGAAAAATGGAAAAGCATATCTTATTCTTGAATAGGAAAAAGCAACATAAGAAAGGTACAAATCTCCATTAATTAATCCATAATTTTATATTGATTCTAGTAAAAATACGAGCAATACTTTTAACTAAAGAAGCTAATCTTAAGGTTTATATTAAAATATGACAAGCAAAAATAAACAGAAAAATTCTGATAACAAGGAGGAACTAGCCGTATTGATTATAAAACATATTAGGAAGCTATATTAAGAATAGCACAGTACCTGCTCAAGAATTGATGAAAAATTCATTGGGATAAAAGAGAAAGTCCAAACATAGACCTAAGTATATAATTTAATATGTCATAAAAGGGTTATTTCAAATCAGTTAGGAAAGATGAATTATTCAACAAATGATTTGGAGACAATCCAGATATTAACTGAAAAAAAGTAAGATTCCTTCTCTTTTTTTATTTTTATTTTGTTTTTTTGTAGATTTATTGAGGCATAATTGTTTGACAAAAACTATACATATTTAATATAATTTCATGAGTTTGGATATATGTATACACCTGTGGTATCACCATAATCAAGGTAATAAACATATCCATCACCTACAAAAGTTTCCTTGTGTCTGTTTTTTTCATTTTTCGTTGTTTGTGTTTTCATTTGAGGGTGAGGAAGGGTTGCAGGACACTTAATATGAGATTTGCCCTCTTGACAAATATTTAAGTACACAATACTATATTGTTAATTACAGGTGCTATATTACACAGCAGATCTCTAGAACTTATTCATCTTGTAAAAGGTAATTTTATACCCACTAAACAACACCTAATCCCTTCCCTTCTCTCTGTCTTCTGGCAACTGCCATTCTATTTTTCTGCCTCTATAAGTTTGACTATTTTAGATACCTCATAGAAATGGAACCATATAATATTTGTCTATCTATGACTGGCTTATTTAACCTACGTGTTCCAGATTCGTCTATATTGCTGCAAACGACTGGATTTTGTTCTTTTTTAAGGCTGAATGTTACTTCAATGTACGTACATACCACATTTTCTTTATCCATTCATCTGTAAATGAACATTTGGGCTGTTTCCATGCGTTAGTTGTTGTAAAGAGCTGCAATGAACATGGGACTGCTAATATCCCTTTGAGATTCTGATTTCAATTCTTTTGGATGCATACCCAAAAGTGGGATTGCTGAATCACATGACAGTTCTATTTTTAATTTTTAAGGAAACTCCGTACTGTTTTCCTTTTCTCACTCTCAGTTAATTTGTTCTCGCTCCCTTGTCCCTTTTTCCTGAGGCTGTATTTAAATTCAGTGGTTATTTGTAGTACCTAGGCAACAAAAGAAGATCATCTAGTTCTGTGTGTCATCTGAGCCTAGTGGCACACACTAGCATATCCACTGCCTCCTTCTGGTCATTGGTGCAGGCAGAGCATATGGGGACAAGCCTTATCTCTGGCGCAGGGCCCCTTCAATTCCAACACAATCTCTGCTGTTTCTGGGAGACTTCTGAGGGTTAAGACATAGGCTACATCAGTATCATGCTGGGGTACAAGACAGCTGTGTGACTGTCTAAGGTGCCACATCTCTAGTCAGGACATGTAGTCATTTCCTCCAAATACAGCACTTCAAGAAAATGGTTGTGCTAAGTGTTCTTAGTCATCTTATATACATATACCATTAAAGATTACAGTATTACTAGGTTCCAGATTTCTAGAGATCAAAGATGGGCAACAGCATGTTTATAAGTCGGGATTCAACCAGGAAACAGAAACAGATGGGACCTTAAAATCTCCCCAGTGCTCTTAATCACAGATTCCACAAATTCATTTGAAATATTGCTATTTGCCTGGAGAAACTCTACCCTCCTCCTATCCCCAGCTCTGCATTTTTATTTTCTGGGGTCTTAGCATTTTGGAAAAGAAAAGTCAGGGAAAGAATAGAAACCAAATTGATTTCACCAAACTATACCTTCCACATCCTATCCAGCAATGAGCACAGAATAACAAGGCTGTTTAACAGAGGAAAGTGAAAATGAGTGAAGTCAAAAATGGGGGTGAGAAGGAGGGTTTGGATTTCTAAGATATACACAGTGCCATATTTATCATATGAAAAGATCCTTTAAACAGAGGATGCCACAAAGAAAACAACTAGAGAATCAATTGATCTGCTTGACAATAATAATAATACATAAGCACACCTAAAAATGAAAGAGAGAAAACAAAAAAAGTAAATTCTTTGGGCTTTCCTGGGAAATTCATCTGCCTGACTTTTACTATAAACTTCTATTTCCAATTGTATATACTGCAGTACTTTATTAAATCTACGGTAATAACCATTCTCGACTAACACCCGCCCTTTTATTTTCCTCTTAAAAAAGAAGCTCTCCTCCCCGTCTATGTTCTTCACTTCAAAGTGTCACCATTGTGATCTTAATTCAATCAATGACCCTCCCAGCATCTCCACTGGCTCCTTCCTCTCGTTATACCAACATGCTAGCGCCTCTTGTCTTGTATGTACCTTCAGCCCATCCCATGTATATATTCCAGATTCATCTTCCTGCCTTATCAAAACCTGCAGCCTCACACCAGCCCTACGGCCATCTTAAACCTCAGTTTCTTCATTTGTAAGTGGACATTTTAATAGTCCATCTCTTAGGGAATTATCATATTAAAACAGATAATATATGTAATGCAATTTCTTTTTTGACTATAAAATATAACATGTACCTCTTGCTCTTGAATTTAAGCTCTACAAATTACGGCACTTTAAGAGAATGGCCACGCTAAGTGGTCTTAGTGGTTCTATCCATGTATGTCACTCATGATTAAAGTATTACTAGGTTCCAAGGCTTGTAAAGGTCAAAGGCAGGCAGCAGAGTATGGAAGTCCAGATCTAACCAAGAATCAGAAACCACTCTGAACATTTAGGTCAGAAGGAATTTTGTGCAGGAAGTTGATAATACAAGTGAGGCAAGGGCTGAGAAGCCAAATAGGGTTGGTGAGGCAACCCAACTGATACCAACAGGCTTGAGGAACAAGACAGGAGGCGGTGTTACGGGAGCTCCAGGCCTGGGTCACCCCGGAGAACTTAGAACCAAGGTGAGCTTCATCACAGACAGTAGGAGCCACAGAGGAAATGCAGCCACACCCAGAAATGCCCCTTGGGGCAGAGATAGAGGGAAAAAGCCCCAGTTCCCTGTGTATTTCTCATCCCCGCAGACCCCAGCAACCCGCCTTGCTTTCCTTTTGCAGCCTCACTCTTGCCCTGCAGTCTTGACACTTGGCCTTCTTCCCCGTTCTGAACCCGGCTCAGGTGGCCCTCACATCCCTGCATCTCCAGATCCCAGCCCATCCTCATAACGCAAGCAGCCCAGCTCCCAAGATCTTGCTTGAGTGGGATTTCTGTCACTTGCAAATGAAAGAGTCTTGATCCAATTCACAAATATCAACGTGGTCTGTCATTTGCTCTGTGAATCTTCCACTTTGTGCATAAGAATAATCTTTTTTTTTTTTTTAATGCACTTTCTGACTTTCAACTCATTTTCATCACCAGCCGTATCTGTTGACATTCTTTTTGGAGTTATTTTTCATAAAGAAACATAGTTTTAATACTTTATCAGCCATTATGTTCAGAAGAACAAGTAGGAACAATAAAACCACTGTAAACTAGAAAAGCTACACAATCTTCCAGGCTTAAGAAAAAAGAAAAACACACTTTTAAGCTGGGGGAAGGGAGCATCAGTGGAATGCATGGTGAGGCATCAGGACACCTGATTTGGCAGTCTGACACAGTGAGTAAATACACAGGCTTTGGAGCCAAGGTGACATCTGACAGCCCTGTGACCATCTTAAGACTCAATTTCTTCATTTGTAAATGGACATTTTAATAGTCCATCTCTTTTGGTGTTATCATATTAAAACAGATAATGCATGTAATGCAATTTCCAAAGGTCCTGGCACATAGTTAAATTGATAAAACACTAGCTATTTTTTCAATTGCTGTTAGAAGTGGCAGAGGGTGAGAACAGATGGAAGATAGAAACTGGCATTACCTAAGACATTAGAAAATAAGTGAAGCATGAATTTATGGAATTGTTGGTCAAAACATATGTCTGTCATTTTTAGCAAATTAATAAAGGATTCTCCCCATAGCCACTTCAGTGCCTGAGGCAAAAAGGAAAACTTGGTAATCCTAATCTTGCATTCACTTCTAATTCTGATATTTTGTTCATCATGCACTTTTACATTAATTTTGAGTTTCCAAATATTGCATGAAATATTTTTCTTGATCACTGAGTTTTTTTGGCACCCCATTAAATTTTGCACCCAAAGTGGGGGCCTCACATGCATTGCCCTAATTTCAAGCCTTCTGAGATCAAGTTTAGGTTCCAGGAACTTATACAGTTGTGCCAAGATATTAATCAGGATGGAGAGAGTGGACTGGAGATATGGGGTTGTCATCTCATCTGTCAACACCAGCATTCTTTGAGATGCATGTTGCAACCTGATCCACCTAGATTACTGGCAGGTCATCAACTAACCTCAACTCCAAGACCACTCAAACTTGGTCCATACTCAGTCACTTCCATACCCTCTCCAGGATGTTCAGAAAGCACTGATCTATAAACCCATGTCTCTCTGGGACTGCGGGTCAATTACTGGGATTCTCGTAGATACTTTACCACTTCTGGCCTGCTCTGGGATGCATGGAAGCTCCCACCTCTTCGTTCCCATGGCACGAAGAGGTGGGAGCTATGGGAAGCTGACTAAGGCCCAACCCCCGCCTGCACCACACCACAAACTTTACACTTGATGTGAAATTTCAGAAGATGTCTGGTCCTTTGCAGTCCATCTAGTTTCCCAGGCCCCTTCTGGGAATGGAGGCACAGGTCTAGCAGACACTGATAAATATTTAACAATCAGCTCTTCTGGGTGGATTGGAAGAGCATTTGCTGATTTCCAGAGAATAACATTCTCACTCACCACAGCCAATTTCCAATTACCAAAGTAATACACGCTCACAAAACTCCTAAACATCAAACAATTGGCTCTTGAAAGCTGGGACAAGGCAGGTCCAGCACACTGTGGCACAGATCCCTTCAATTTCAGAGCCCCCACACCTATCCAAGGTCTCTGTCACCCTAGGATAGCAGTCAAGGAAGGCCAAAAAGCAGTGTCGGCCTCTAGTTTTCAGTGACAGCCTCACACCTGGACTCTTGTTTACTTTCTTCCTTCTGGGCTGAGAGTCTGGAACAGAAAAACAACGCTTTATCTAATCTTTCCAATCCACTGTTCAGGACAAACTCCTGGACACAGAGATAGATTAGCCAAGCATTTAACTCTTTTCATGTCTGACTTATCTGTGTTGTCCCTTCCCAAAGGCAATGAATGCATAACTTTTCAAATGGAAGAACCAGTTCAGGAGATCTGAAAGGAAAAAAGCATCAGTTCATATCTCAATATATATTATTCCACCACCTAATCAAAACAATCTCCAAAAGGTAAGTGAAATAATGATCTCTTATTTAACGATTTATAATTTATTTGCTCAAAACAGATTTCTTGCAGCTATGACATGCTCATCAAATGTCAGGGTCTGTGCTAGGTACTAGATATATAAAGATGAGTAAGGCCACCAAATCTTGAGTTCACAAATCTCACAGATATAGTCTCTAAGTAGAGTTTTGGTTAAAATTACACATATATACACACTATACATATATATAGATGTATAGTATACAGTGTATATAAACTTAGGTGTTAAAACTTAAAAAAAAAAGTGATTTATCGTAAAAAAAAATCACCTTTAGAGGAGCAAGGGGCAGTTTTGTGTAAGGAAGAGGCTTCTAGACACTGGCCATGCTCTATTTCTTGATCCAGGTAGTAGTTACATTGGAGTTCACTTAACTGGTCATTACACATCTACAGTTTCACGTCCCTTTTATTCTCTTAATTTTTTATTTATATTTTATTGTTTTTTAAAAATCTCCCCTAAGTGATTTTGCCATGTGACTATGTCAAGAATTTTTCTTTTTATACCATATATTTTTCAGTCCTAAGAACAATCTTATTCTAGGTTTCTGGCAAGTCGAGAGTTTTTAATATTTTCAAGGGCAGCTGTTGAGAAACAATACCTTTGCATTTCTTCTTAACAACGATATACATGCAGCCTTGGTTTTCTTTTCTAAATAGCAATGGATATATTTTATCCTTCTTACCAAGTGGATGTTAAATTACACTGAGATCAGTGTTCATTGTGGCTCAATCTTTCCCACTGGTCTAGGATTAGGGCTGGGGGTCTCCTTGCAGACCTATGAATAAAGGAAGCCTGGACCAGCAAGAATAGGCAGTGACCCCAAGAATCAGGGCATAGGGCAAGGACATTCCCATAAATGAAAAGGGACATTAACAAAAGGGAAATCTGCAAAAACTTTTAGTCCTTAGATCAGAGATCAGTGCCTAGATGTCCAAAAGGCTCGTGTCAGACTCCTGACTCAGCTCCTTACTAATTATGCAACCTGAAGCAACTCACTCCACCTCTGAGCCTGCATCCTTGTCTGTGAAAATGTGGAATAATAACAGTAACTTCTTTGGAGGGTTTTATAGGACTATGGTAATGTATGTTGAGTGCCTGGTAAATGTAAGGATACATTATCACAGCAATATGTTCATTTTAAAAGAATTTCACACTAAAACAATTGGGGTGTTTTCTAGATTTATTTTGTTGGCATTTTATTTGGAAACTCCCCAGAAGTTAGCAATGTATTTATTATTTGGGGATAGAGAGATGCTTTAGGTTATCTAATAGCTGGTGCTAAAAGAAACAATTATAATCAACTTACAGGTCCCATCTAGAACACACATTATGCAATATCCATTTATGCCATTAAAAATAACTGAGTATAAAAATATTATTTTCAAGGTTCTTTGAGTGTAAATTCTAACATACATTTCTAAAAACCCACAGAAATACTTAAACGCACACTTGTGGAAGACACAAGGAAAGTTTTATATTCCGCTGTTCTGCCTTTGCTTTCAAGTCTCAGGCATTCAACGTGGCTGTTAGGGCAACCTCTCATGAAAAGCTCCACATTTTATAGGACAGTAGAGAGGTCTCAGATCAATCAACCAGGAACTTGGTTTCAGAAACATTTCAGTCCTTGAGATAGACTAACTTCGCTGTAACCCTCAATAGTTAGTGTGCCCATACTCCATGGATTTTACTACCTAATTTTCAAAAATAATGGTTAAAAGAAAATTTGTAAACTTCAGGCAATTTGTCCCTGACTTATATAGTCTCACCTAGGAACACAGCTGGGGCAGGTACTGATGCAATCAGTCTATTTCCCTCCCTACGGCCACCTTTTCTGCCCTCTGCCCACTGCACTGAAATTACTCCAATCCAGCGCTCAAGTATCTGTTCCAGGGATTTCTTCAAATCCCAAATCCTTACATAATATTTGAAATTTCATGTGATTCTAATGCAGGAAAGGGGCAGAAATCCCCCATCATTACTTTCGCGGTCTGATGACTCCCCCTCCTCCCCTTTATTAACTTTAGTAATGAAAAAAATAACCCCACACCCAATCTTAAAAATCCCCTTCATTAATCAATCAACAAATTCTACTTTCTTACCTGTCAATCATTAATTAATGAACAACTACTACTTCATTATGTCACTACTGTCTTTACTATTTTACTTAATCACCCCTTCGTCTCTCAGTCCTAACCCCCTTCTCCTCGCTCATCCACCCACCAGAAAGAACTTTCCCAACGACCTGTGTGAAACAGACTTCTCTCTAGACCTTCTCATTATTCCATTGCAACACCGTCTGATTCTTTCTTAATCCTTATGCCAATATAATTGCTTAACATTTCTTCTCTAGTGTCGACAATCTTTGTTAATAATTCCAAAAGGTATTTTGAGCACCACAGGGCAAGATCTTGTCTGCCTTGTCCACCTCATCGTCCCAGCACCTAGCCCAACACTTGACACACAGTCTGTCGAAAATGGGGAAGGATCAGAGATTCTACCCCATTTGCAAGCTAATAAAGTAGCCTGCCACAGTTTCATAGATACTGATAGGAGCCACAAGACTGTGGATCAGAGATGTATAGTTTACTAGTCACAACAATAGCAGTAGTCACAGTATTGGCATTTTTGCACCAGGTCCCTGAGCCCCAAGTCCTACAGGGTAACACCAACAGGACCAGATGACACCCCCACACACGGTGGGTTGTGATAAAAAAAAAAAAAAAGAGGTTTGCTAAGTATAAAGAATCCAAAACATTACAATGGGCAGTAAGCGTTACTAGTCTTCGTTCTAGAGGGAGACACGATCTCTATCTTCCTAGGCCATTCACTATATGAACACCGTGAAAGGACATTCTGGGACAAAGGCAGTCAGTGCCTCCCTTGCAAGATGTGCAGAAACACAACAGAGCCTGGAAAACTGCCAACAAGTAGAGAATCGAAAAATATTTGTTGATTGAATGAATAATGAATCAAAGGTAAAATTAAAAGTATAAAATAAAGGAAAAAGTAAAGTAAAATAAAATAATAAAATAAAATAAGAAACCTCTTTTTTTCTCAAAGACACCTCTTTACGTAATGGTATGCTGGCAAAATGTTTAACAACTAACTCTTGGAGGGAAAGGAGGGCCTTGATTTGTAGCATTTTTCAATTTCCTTGGCAAAAACATTCCCGCCATGACCAACTACAAGCTGCTGATATCACTGAATGCAGAGCTGGTGAGAGCAACACACCATTATATAGTATTTCCACTGTACAAATGCCAAACACCTCAATCGGTGATTTTACTACTAATAATATAGTAAAAATGCAGTAAAATAACTAGGAAGTGATGAGTTTGAGTGCATTCTCCTAGTTTTAAAAACAATTGTAAGTTTATACGGTTTAATTTTTAATAATGTCTGTGTTTAACAACTGGCTCACAAATTCTTGAAAACTTAACAATAGGCTCTTCTGAGTGGGTACAAGCCAGCTCCAACAGACCACAGCTCTTACCATTGTTCTTTACTATCCCCTCCCTGTCTTTGGTGTCATTCTTGTCCCTCCGGCTTCATTCCTAGATCTATTTCTCTCACACTTGGCTCCTCATCCTGCTTCTCAAGGCTGAGCTCAGCCTCACTTCTTTTCACCACTGCCACCCACCTGGTCCCATTCCTGAAAGCCTTCAGGTCTGTACTTCATCACTCCTGCCCCTCTCCCACCCACACACACACAACACACACACATACACGTCCAGCCCACAGAAGGACCCTGGAGAAGAATCTGGGAAATTCCACCGGCCTTCCTCAGTAGTCACGGCAGCAGGGGAAAGGGGCATGCATTCCCAACGCATTTTCTCATGGAAACATTGGCACAACTTCTTGTTAGGCTCTATTACTTTGGGTGCCATATTTTAAGTACATCATGTATTATAATAGGGATTTATAAACAAATCTGAGGTGCTGATCTCTCTTCTTATATAAAAAATGCATTTGGTTTTCCAAATTTAGAATGAAACTTTAGGAACATACTACTTGATATGTATTTATATATACATTTTATTTAGTGAACTATGTCCACCAGAGGGCAGCAAAAAAAAAACTGTATGTAAAAACATTTACTCAATACTGAAATTAAGAGCAAACCTGTATTACTACTTGCTGATAAACAGGAAACTATTAGAGTCCTGGAGAGCAACGTGACTTCAAATTTATGTGACCAAAAGCAAACAAACAACAACAACGAAAACATCTAGGAGATTTTCTTAAAACTAAAGGAAAAAAAGCATGAATGCCTGAATGTTCCAATTTCTTTTTTGAGAGATTCAATATTATAGAGAAATATCATTTCCCTTCTTTTTTTACTTCAAAGCCTGGTGGTTTAATTGATCCTTTTAACATATATTATTTGAACACTTTTTATGTTCAAAACATTGTGCTAGCAATTACTACTTCTGAAGCATAACTTGAGGAATACAGAAATGACAGCCTGTCTTTATCAGGGTTCTCCAGAGGAACGAGCCAACAGGAGATATATATGTATAAAGAGATCTATTTTAAGAAATCAGCTCGTGTTATTACAGAGGATGGCAAGTTGGGAACCTGTAGGGCAGGTCGGCGAGCTGGAAATTCAGGAAGGAGTTAACACTGTGGTTTTCAGGCATGATTTCTTCTCTAGGAGACCTCGGCTTCTGTTCTAATAGCCTTCACCTGACTATACGAGCCCCGCCCACATGATCGAGGTTAACGTCCTTTACCTGAAGTCAGCCGATGGTAGATGGTCACCACATCTACATGAGGAGGCTTCACATCAACACCTAGCTAGATGAGATTTTAACGAAGCACTGGCTACTACAGACTAGCCAAATTGACACATACAATTAATCATCACATGGTTCCAAAAACATTTCCCCTCTCCAGGCGCCCTGTCCCAGAAATGTCACCCTTGGGAAACCATGCTTTGAGTCATGGATTACTCCTCCCACATACCATCTTTTAAGACACGTACATCCCTGGTAGGTTAATAGACCTAGTGAGACACTAATATTTGCCTTCCAGGTTATCACATACACTGCTCCAGAGAGTCTGTGGAGTCCTGAAAGCAGAGTAGCAGGAGGTTCTGAATGCTAAAAGGCAAGCTGTGACTTATCAACCACAACCACCAATTTCCTAATTTTACATACAATTTCCCCTCTCTGATTATGTTCGTATTTTTGGTGTGTTGTGAGAAACGATATTGTTGTTTTTAGAAACTAAATCTAACTTGTAACTCGGCAACTAAGCAATGACAGCATTAGGCCTCTCTAACTCCTGTTCTGTGTGCTCTGCAAAGTTTCAGTTCAAAATGCTTTGCTTGTTATTCTTCAATAAAGAGTCCTCAAAAGAATGTATCACCTGACTCTGATCATGAGGAAACATGAGACAAGCCTCAAATGAGAAATGTTCTACTAAAAATGGGCGGAGTGTGTTCTTTAAAAATGTCAATATCGTCAAAGAGAAAAAATAAAGGCAAAGAGGAATATAGACAGTGAATTGGACAGAGACGAGGGTTTGGGTTTTTTCTTTGGTTGGTTTGATTTTTGTTTCTTTTTGTCTTGAGTTTTTGTTTTGTTTTGAGTTCAATAAATGCTGTGATTGTATATGGAAGAGTGTCCTTACTGTTAGGAGTAGACTGAGTTCGGAAAAATATATAAAGAATATGTATATATGAGAAGAAAGAGCAAGAGATGAAGCAAGTGCTACAAAACGCACATGAACCAGGGTGAGGAACATACAGATGTTCTTTGTGCTGTTCTCACAACTTTTCTTGTCTTAAAATTATTTCCAAATAAAATTTTTTTTAAAAGTTTACTAGAATTAGCTATGCTCCATTGTAAGAAGGTCCTTCATATGCTTTAAATTAATAGTGATACTGCTTTGGGAAATCAACTCATCAGGATTCTAGCTTACATCATATCACATCACAGTCCAATTGAGTGGCAATGAGAAAAAAAAAGGCTCTGTCCTATGCCCACAATTTTGGGACCAGGGTCCTTGCCTCTAGAGAGGCCTCATCTTCCTTTAGATCCCTAGACTCCTCTCCAACCAGCCAGGGAATAAAAGAGATTTGCAGATGGGAGGTTCTCTATGTGCCAGTCTGGAAATGGTTCCATCATTCCCACTCACAGGCCATTGCTCAGAATCCTCATATGGCTACATCTACCTGCAAGAGAGTCTAGAAAATGTCATCTACCTGAGGGCTCAGGAAGAAGATAATACAGAGAATGGGGAGTACTAGCATCTGCCACGATTAATATTTTATTTTACAGAGATTTGGGGATACTTAACTAAAAAAGAGAGAATAACTTCTCCTGAGTCAAGCAAGCACAGAAAATTATACATGTAAATCTTGAGAGATCAAATACCGTGTTTCTCTCTCAAACTCTTTCTCTTCAAGGAGGACAAATAGTCAAGATAGTAGAGTTGAAACTGGAGGGAACTTAATATCACAAACCGGTTTTTAAGAAAGCAGCCACGAAAATCATTCTATATGTGGGCACCACAGCGTTAACAAAAACACAGAGCGACTGATGCCTGCAACACTTAGGTTCAAGCTCAGGGATGATGCACGCACCTGGGACGAGTTTGTTAGGGCAGTGGACTTGTTCCCCCATCTGCCTATCCAGTCCCCTCTTTCCCATCCTTCTCTTTGCAGGAACATCTCAAATTATGTCTCTTTCATGAAACCTCTTCACTCCAGATCACATTAATTTCTTTTTATTTGTCTCTTTTTGCCTCTATAGCCAAAATGAAATGTTTTAGACTGTGAAAACTCTTTTGTGTGTAATTATTGGAGGTTCAGGAATATGGATGGTCTCTATTTTGTACACTTTACACTTAGCCCTGTGTTGGGCCCATAAAAAGAGATAACTAAATATTTGTCACTTGATTTGCTTCCATTTCTGGAGTTGGGCAAGAGGGCTGTCTCCTTAGAACACCTGGATCTTAGTTGTGAATGTAAATCGTATGTGTTCTCCTTTAGCACACTCTCACAAACAATGCAAGTGACACTTAGTAAGAGACAGAGCACCGTCACTTGAATAAAATGCCAAAGGGGGCATTCTTCTTAATTGATTCACTTTTTTCCAAACCCTCTTATAAAGACTTTGGTGATTGCTTTAAAAAAAAAAAAAAAAAAAAAAAAAAGATGGATACTATCTAGTACCCCAGATTAAAATAAGGATGGCAAAAGCAACATTCTGGAAAAAGGACCGATTTCCAGATTTTGCTCCTCTGGGTCCCAGATGCAGACAGCTATTTTCAGGTAGTGTCTTCCCAGTGTAGTCACCTATAATAGCATGTAAAGCATACTCTCACTCAAGAACTTTGTGACAATAAAAGGATTAATTTAGGCTGAATGGATCTGCATTGTAAAATAAAAGATGACATATTCTACTATATAGTCCACTAATAATAAATATAAATATAATCATAATTACGAACTCAATACAAATAATAAATAACATACAGAAAAATTCTAATATTAATTCCCAACATTTTCCTCAATATGTCTTTGGTGAAAATCCTTAGATGATTCTTAAGAGAATCATTATTGTTGGGGTTTAATATAGGTCAACTTTCTCTTGTCTTCTGCTTTTCCAATTTCTGTTGAAAGCCACATACTGTTTGTGGTTTTTATGGGCATGCATCAGAGGTCATTTCCTTCTAGCAGAATCATTATTTTTACTATCTGCTCATGGGCTTGTTCAATGTTCCATTTAATATCCACTCTTAATAGTTACGCTGTTAACATAGTTGTCTTCACTGCTCTCCACTATTTCTACAAAATGCCATCTGCCACTTGTCGCCATTCTATGCCCTCTGTGTCCACTTTGAGTGCACTCTACGTGAGGTGCTATTTTCCTCACATTTGAAGACAAAAAAAAAAGCTACCTATAAGAGCAGAGTTGGAAAGAGAGTAACAAGGAGACCATGCTTACCGCTCCTGAAACAGCATCAACTTTCGACCTAGAAGGTGAGCTCAGGAGTATTTATCAACTCTCAATATCAAGTAGGCAGCAGTAGAGCATGTATTATAATTTTCAATATTTCTATGGGAAATCTAGCAAAGTATTAGGGAAAAAAATTACTTCCTGAAATGCATTGAAATATTAAATCAATGGCAAATACAGATTGCCAGACATTTCAGAGAAGAATTTTCTTCCATGACTGTCAATTGATGTTTCTGCTTTCTGAAATTTCTCAGCTGAAATGTCTCACCTCTCTTCTCAGGAGGAAAGAAACATTTCACATTTTCGTAAATTATGTTTCTAACATTCACATAATAAAGACTATTATAAGTGGTCTCAATAACCATAAGAGCTTGCAACAGTCTTTCATGTGAGGACATCCACACCATCACCCTCTGAAGTGAACAGTGTCACGGTAACTCATGGCAAATGCAATTCTCTGCTCACTTAACTCTGGTTTATGGTTTGACACATTTCCTACATTTAATCCATTCAGTCAATTCCCACACAAGCCCACTGAGGTCAAGGCCACAGAGTTCAATTTAACAGGGATCAGTTATAGCTTCACTCCTCTGATTTGTAACAAACCACTAAAACTTTCCTCTTGATCAGTCCTCCTACAAATTCACCTCAAGGGCCATAGGCGAAATCAAACAAGATAGTCATCTCAACTATTTGAAAAACAGCTCCAAATGCATGCTTTGACATGGGTCAAAAAAATCCAGTTGCTCCAGGAAAGATGACATGTCTTAACTGGTTTACAAAACTTACAAGTGATAATGATAAACATAGAGCCTTTCTTATGCCACTTATAATATCATATATTTTTCAGAAGATATACACAGGCTTTTTTGGCTAAGGTTAACAAGTTTAACCTACCATTTAAATAACATATTTCATGATGAAAATCATGCTGTATAATATACTGTAATTACCATTTGTCATTCAAATATAGAAATTCAGCACATTTTATACCACCTAATCAAGATCAATACTGCATTTCTCACTGTGTTTATTTCTACCTATGTCAAAACTGACAAGTACAATAGTACGCTTATAGCACTCAAACGAATAGGAAATAGCACTCAAGGATTTAGCAAATGGTTAGTTGGGATTATGTTTTAGAATAACTGACTTTTAAGTTTCATGAATCATTTTGATCAACGATCACACTACTTCTAAAACTCGATTTTAAGTTTCTAATATAACCATGGTGTGTAATATTGGGTGTAACATGAAATGAGTATCAGAGACATGACTCGTTATATTGGTCAGGGTTCTTCAAAGAAGCAGAACCAATGGAATATGTGTATTTAAGAAATCTATTTAAGGAACTGTCTCACCTGACTATGGAGGCTAAGAAGCCCCAAGATGCAGGCCTCAGGTTAGAGACACAGGAAGAGCCAATATTCCAGTTTGTGTCTAGAGACAGAAAAAGATCAATGTCCCAGCTCAAAGCCATCACACAGGAGTTCCCTCTTACTCAGTCTATTTGTTCTATAGTCTTCAATTGACTGGATGAGGTCCACTCACATTAGGGAAAGCAATCTGTTCTCCTTAATCTACTGATTCAAATTAATCTCATCCAGAAACACCCACACAGACACAACCAGAATGTTTAGCCAAACACCTGAGTGCACTATGGTCCAGTCAAAGTGACACAGAATTAACCATCACATCCATATATACACAAAAAGCTTATCATTTAGGGAAGCAATAAGACAAACGCAATAGTGTTTAACAACGACGAAATGATATAACTAAGTGCTATATTGAATGATAATGCCTATAATTCCTATAGAATTTCAGAAAAAGAACAGAATTTCTGTTTAACTAATTGTATAATAAATGTTTTCATTTGTCTATAGGTGATTAAGTCCAAAGAAGTAAAAGGGTAAATAATAATTGACTGTTCGTCAGCAAAAAGCAGAAAAAAATAAAATGCCTAAAGTGACTTAAAAATGAAAAAAATAAAATAAAATAAAACTTCAAGCACAAATATAAGGGAGAAAAATAACACATTGCCTCAACATTTTTCCTGTCTGAATCTTTACCATTTTCCACCTCCATGTGAAAGACTGCTTTAGCTATGAGAAAATTACTTTTGATGCCACATATTCTAAAAACACCTGCTGGTCTTAAGCATCACAGAAAATTATTCAGCCTGCTTGGAAGTCTTAGGTTATAAATTTTATATTCATAGATTCTCAAAAAATTTTAGAGGTTTTCAGCAGAAGGGATAAAGCAAGTGATTCCAAGTCAGACAATCTCTCAGAGTAACAGGTATTATTCACTACCTTAGTGTGCTACCCACTACCCACCAGATTCTGTTCTCTCACAGGCAGTATTTTAATGAAAGAGGTACAAAGAAGTATGTCACATTGAGTTATTTTTCCAAGGATTAGGCAATGACATATAAGCAATTTCTTAGCTAATCTTCATAGCAGTTTTTACTAGGAACTAATACTAGAAACTATTATGTAAAAGTTTGACAATATTTCTCTAATCTTTCTTGAAGATAGCAATCCCAAACAGCTTTGGAGTCATCAAAGACTCTGCAGCTGAAAACACATCACATTTGTTCAGCTTAAACTTCAGTATTTCTAGATCAACTCACTAATCTTAAGTAACCACAGTTTTCCAACAAGGCTCAATAGCCTAGCAGAGGCTGACTGAATGCCGCCATTACACTGACAACAATGGCAAAATCTATTCCATTTTTCTTGATTCTCCCAGCTGTCTTATGACAATGATTTCTCACTGGTTACTCTCTTTGCTGGCATCAGACTGATTGAAATTATGTCTCTCAAATTTTTCCTGTAAAAACAAAACAGCCTTGCTCAGTGGTGGAGGATTAGACGTGAGCAGATGGAAGCGAACATCCCTATCCCCCATGAACAACACTCAGCAACTAGCAGAACCCCAGAGTTCCCATGGTTTAAGCTAGGGAACTGGGAAGTCTTGGTGCTGAGAGTTTGAAGGGTCTGGTACTGGGAGAGTGAGGCCATAACAAAGAACTTTAGAAAACCCACAAAAATGGAAGAGACTACAGACTTCAATAAGGGGGTCCCACCAGGAAACCCAAGTAGACGATATGGAATTACCTATGCCTCACTGGACACCAACCAAAGAAAACTGAGCACTAAATAGGCTAACCACTCTTCAAAAGAAACCAACAAGAATCCAGAAGGCTGCCTCCATGCTGCGTTAAACAATTCAACCTTTTCTCAGAGCAAACATGCCACCTTGGAGAAAAGGAGGCAGAGAGGAGACCACATGAGAGGCAGGGAGAGAGTCCTGATAAGGAGTCTGTACTCTGAACTGATGGACTATTATATTCTACCATCCCCTAAAGACTAATTAAAAAGACCATATCCATCACAAAGATACTTTTGTTAAACCAGAAGAGGCTGAGTTACCTCTAACAGGCAAATTAAGTGTTTTCTAGCATGTTCATGTTCTCACTAGCAGAAGAACTGAGGTATCCAGAGCTAAATAAGATGTATAATAGCAAATAAAAGCACCATGTTTGTGAGATATGTATTGTAGTGTAAATTTAAACCCCCGAATTCAGAAATGAGTAAGATGTACTTCATACATTCCTTGAACTCAGGCTTTATACAGGGAAAAATTCCATAAGAACATAATGTGTTAAATGGAAAAATAAAATAGGTCTAAGCACAAAAGTAGCCCAAAGAATAAACTGATAAAATACATGTGGAAGGTAAAAGGAGTATAAAAAAATTTCTGGAGAAGAGAACTACATGGGGCTTAGAGGTTAGATAGGAGTTCATCACGCATTGGTGAGAGTTCCACGCAGGTTCAGAACAGTAGGTCAAAGGCGCTGAGGAATGTAAGAGTTAGAAGTGTCCAGATTTGTCTCACTGGAGTATAACAGAGAAACCTAATCTTCAGACAGAATTTCATTCTCTGGTGACAAATACTGTAGCTTAGAGCAGGGGTCCCCAACCCCCGGGCCATGGACCAGTACCAGTCAGTGGCCTGTTAAGAACCAGGCCACACAGCAGGACGTGAGCAGTGGGCAAGCAAGCGAAGTTTCATCTGTATTTGTAGCCGCTCCCCAGCGCTAGCATCACCACTTCAGCTCTGCCTCAGATCATCAGGCATTAGATCCTCTTAGGAGAACCGGTCCCTGGTGCCAAGAAGGTTGGGGACCACTGGCTTAGAGGACTGAAACTATTGTTTCAAGATGTTAAAATTCGATTTTTAAAGAGAAAATATTAATAGTGTAGTCAGTGGAATGGGGAGAAAAACTGTAGTATGTTCAACTACCAAAAATTAGAAGTGACATTTCAAAGATAAATTTGTGAGATTATTGTTCCTATCCTCAATTCAGAAAATAGACTCCAAATGGTTACAAATATTTATTTCTAAGGTGTAAAAAATAGGATCTGTTTTCATTCTATCCAGTCTCAAGATCTTTAGTAATTTCCAGTTTTAAAAAATAACAAGCCTCCACACAGGAGATGCTTGACGTCACTAATTAACCATTTTGTTTTGAAGACTCTTAACAACTATTAAAAGTGTTTATCCTAGTGATTTTTGTGTCCTATTGACAGTAATTGGGTATTTTTTAAGCCACCATTTTATATATTTTTCATAATTCTTGCTCAAAGGTTATTATGCACTATTTTCTTTAAGTGGTAGTTTAAAAACCAGCTGTTTCAAATGACCTCAACAGTATTTTTATTGGTTACTTTTTTCAGGTGAAAGTCAAAGATTAAGCTGAAGAACAGAATATTGATTTCATATGAAAAGCAGCACTTTTAGACCATAGCCAAGACTATGGGGGCTGTTTTAGAAATACATGATATGACCTAGCAGTGGTCCCCAACCTTTTTTGGCACCAGGGACTGGTGCTCCAATGAGAATCTAATGCTTGATGATCTGAGGTGGAGCTGAGGCACAGCTGCTAGCACTGGGGAGCAGCTGCAAACACAGATGAAGTTTCGCTTGCTTGCCCACCGCTCAGCTCCTGCTGTGCTGCCCCGCTCCTAACAGACCATAGACTGGTAGCAGTTGAGGACGCCTGACCTAAGGGATTTAGCAAGGCCCACCTTCCCAAATATATTTCATCTATTTGCCAGGGCACCAAGGATGCTCTTCTAAAGATAAATGGCTCTGAATTTCAAAATTTGTTGACCATCATCAACCCTGTATTATAGCACCAGTACCCTGTAAGGACTAACACTGAGACATTATCAAAAAATAGCTTTTAGCAACATTTCCCAACATGTGTTTGGTGCTTCCGGAAGGGATTCTATGCCCAAATAAGGTTAAGAAATACTGAACATTATTTTTCTTAAGAGAGTCACAATACACATCAGTGTTTTAAAAGCTCTGAAAAGACCAACATTTAGAAAAAGAAGTCCTAAATTTTTTAAAACTCAGCAATTCCAAAACTCAGCTGACATTGAGATTTTTCTGGCTGCTGAGAATTAATAACAACAGTAGCTGGGAAGAAAAGCAAGACATCAAAAATTAAATAAAAAAAGAGATGATTGGATTGGGGCCAGGAAGGGAAGCTCAGGTGACTGATAGTGCTGACAATGAACATGGACTGTTCCCAAGGGAAAACTCAACATATCAACTCTTTCCCTTGGACAGGACCTAGGGATGATCCAGTCCTTAAGGTGGATAAAATTCATTTGGTCTGGGCAGCTTTCATTTTATCGGAGGTGGGTCCTCACAAAATCACCTTCGTTAAGATGTTTTTGAAGATCACGTCACTATCATCAACAGACCACACAGGAGATGGTCACAGGAAACCGGCTCCTGCACTTGCTATGTGGAGGAAATCAAGAACATTGTCTTGTTCAATGCCCGTTATATAAAGCACCACACTGAAATGCTCTTTCAGAACTGAGTGCTAAAAACAGACATTTTTGCCTTCCATAAGGAAATGAGATATTTCCTCTTTTCTGAAAAGAAGTCTTATGTCTTTCTACTTGCTTTGAGTACCAGGAAGCCCAAAGCTAAATGTCAGAGCAAATATAACAACCACATGGCCTTTATGCCCTGGATGTTTGGGATATTCTTACTGATGCCTCCTCAGTCATGACTCTATTTCTCATTCCCCATTAGTTTATTGTCTTTGCTTGTGATAAACCACCATAAACCCATCTGGGAATAGGAAAGAGGACAGGTGAGGAAATGGAAAGATAAAGACAGACAAACAGAAATGACTGACTCCTGCAAGATATATATGGAACACACCACCAGTACCTTGCATGGGGCCTGGAATATCAATAATATCTAATAATTTCTTATATATTTTCAAGTGATAAAGTGTTCACCAATTATATTTGCCCCATCAAGATCTCCAGATACATGTGTTTCTTATTGAAAGTTGTGTCAAGGATACTAAGCACAGGTTAAGGCTGCCAGCTCCCACCAGTGCTTGGATTGAAGGGATTCTGCTGGGGTGGGGGTAGGGGGGTAGGCTGAGGCATAACTTCAGAGCGGCAGTGAGAGGGCACCGGAAATAGGCCAGAGGACTTGACCGGTAACTAACTCCAAGGGAGACCCTTCCTATGGCTCTGCAGAGGGCTGAGAGAGAGTCCACCTTTTCTGCTGAAATCAGGTTGATCCGCCAATAAAAGGATGAGGCATGACTTACAGGGGAGAAGATACACACATGCATGCACACGTGCATGCACACATACCTTTCATGTGTTTGGGTGAGGGGGTGTGAATTTGGAGGGCAAAAAACCTCGTACTATCTACTCAGAATACATTCTGTAATGAGAAGAAATTGCAGGACAACATTTGTATTCCAAAGGGCTCAAAAACATGTCAACGTAGAGTTGATTGGTCACATTATAGAAACCACATTCAGATATGGCTCCTGAATGTCACATTGCTGACTTTATTATCTATTAATAAGCTGAACCACAAGTATTTTAATGTTATAACTTGAAGGTTAAAAGCTCCCTCTCTCACTCCTGAGAGACAAGTGGGCAAAGAATAAAAATACCAGAGAATCTATAGAGTTGGGGAAGCTGTGACAGGACCTTTGATTCTCATTATGGTTTTCTCAAGGCACAATTATGGTCTGACCTTAGGGCTCCTTTTATGTGAGACTTTGTAGGTTAGCTATTATGGAGAAATTACTGGAGGGGGTAGCATTAATGCTTATATAATTTTTCCAATGGAAACTACATTGATTTATTCTTTACAACAAACACAGAGAGTTCTCCATGTCCTGCCCCTGCAATGGGGGCTGGTGCTTATAAAGTCCAATAAAACAAGATCCCTGCCCTGATGGGGGGAGTTAAGGGTCCCAAAGTTCTGACTTTTTTCTTGTCAGTTGACATTTAGCGTCTTTCAAAATCCCTGACCTTCTGCAGCAAGGAGAGAGTATCAGCAGGAAGGGGTGTGGCACTCCTAATGAGTGTACTTGCTTTGGGCTCTTTATTGATTTTCTCCTGAATTCCCTCTGAAATCTGAACTGAATAACCCTGGCAGCCCACCGTGCCTTCCTGATATGTGAGTTGTATACTACTGCCGATAATTCTGTTATTTGAGATTCGCCGGAGAATGGAAGTAAGAACAGGAAGTCAGGTGCCCGCATTTCTAAACAGGGTTTTGGTTTTTTTTTTAATGTCTCCTAACCTCACATTTCTATTTCAACTCGATTTCTCTCCTCTCATTTAGCCCAAATTTCTTTAAGATAGATCTACCCTCACCACTTTCGTTCCTCTCCCATCCACTCCTCTACTCACTGCCCTCCTCACTCCATCAAAACCACCTCACTAATAGGCACACAGCCTCCGTCAGGAACTCTGAAGAAAATCTGGAATCCTTTTACTTGAGTCCTCAACAACATTCAACACATGCGGCCACAGTCTATTCTTAAATATTCATACTTCTTGACCTCTGTTAGACTAGACCCTCCTAGGTTTTTTTTTTTTTTTCCTATTCTCTAGCCACTTCTAGAATGTTCTTCTCATTATATTCTTGATACCTCTTCTATCTCTACCTAACAATTATACATTGAATTCCATCAGAGAAGTATTCTAGACACTCTTGTGAATCTTACTCTTCATTCTCACACAGGGACAGGAGTTGGATGTGAATAGTACCTCTTTGCCAATAATACTAACTTGTATTCCCAGCTGAGAGCTTCCTTTTAAAGCAGATCTATAGGTTCACACCCTACGCAACATCTTCATCTGTGTATTTCAATAAACCTCGGTACCTTATATATTCAAAACTGAACTCAAGACTTGCTTTGCCTGCAGTGTGCTATCTCAGAAATTTTTCAAGACAAAAACCCAGGAGCTTTCTCTGACACCTTTATCTCCACTACTGCCCTGATCCAATCACCCGTTAAAGGCTGCCAATCCTTTCTATGAAATCTTGAACCACATCCACTTCTCTTTACCCGAAGGCCGCCACTATAGGCCAAGTCTCCAAATGAATCCCCACCTGAACTAGTACAGCAGTCTTCTAAACCAATGGTCTCCAACCTTTTTGGCACCAGGAACTGGTGCTACTATGAGAATCCAATGCCTAATGATCTGAGGTGAAGCTGAAGCAGTGATGCTAGCACTGGGGAGTGGCTGCAAATACAGATGAAGCTTAGCTCATTTGCCCATCACTCACCTCCTGCTGTACAGCCTGGCACCTAACAGTCCACAGACCAGCATTGGTGGTCACGCCACAGCACAAGGGTTCCTAAGGGCTCAGTAAGGACAGTGCCTAACCAGGGAACATGTGTGTATGGGGGTAGGAGTGTTGGGTCTGAACTGGAATAAAGCAGTTGGTGTTTTATTAGGGGGGTGGGGAAGTTTCTTCCTGAATTACTTCCAGCCTTCCATGAATCCACTTTCCACACATCAGCCAGAATACGATTTTGTAAATGTGTAAGAAGTATGAATTCCATACAATCAGAGAATTCTACTGTGCAGAAATGTAACATTCTTTAGTGCTCTAAAAATCAACTTAGTTCTAAAGCCCTATATATTCTCAGAAGTGGAAAACTGAATCTTGAAAAATCAAGGTACAGTCCATCATTTGGGTTAAATGCAGCAATTTAACCAATCAACCAACTCAAGAGTCTCCTCAGGATTCTCTAAACTGTTTCTTCAAACTAACAATGAGGTGATACAGTGATTACATATTCTTCCAGCCTCAGGAGGGTAGGGTAAGAAATAACTCCTTTACAATTATCCTTTATTCTTGGTGACTTCTATTGAGCTTTGCCTCATCCTGACTGACCCCAATCAATGAAGTCCTCTGTCCTTCCACAACTTGACAGTCAACTCAATGATGATGATGATGACTGGCTTTCACTTTAAATCCTCTACATATATCAACTCATTCAATCCATAAGCCTTTGTGTTCATCTACTGTATCTCAGAGTGTTGCATACCCCATCTTCCCTTGAGGAAACTGTTGCTCTTTTTACATCCCACTGCATATGCATGCTGAACTCTCTCATCTGCCCTCAAGCCTATTCAGCCCAGCATCTCACTTAACCACCATTTTTCTATCACTTGGGTGTCATGGTAGGCATGAGACTTCTCTATGACAGCTGTAGTTTCCCATGCTCCTCCCAGAAAAACAAGATACGGGCTCTCTCTGCTTTCATATTTACCCAATAGGTCAGATGTTCCTGTAATTTTCCCAATCTTACCCCCATTGAGATCTAAAACTTGGGAGGTAGAAGGATACCTCAACCCTTTCTTAGAAACCCACACCAACTGCTAACCCTCTTGCTCCCTTTTCTCAATCCTGAAGCTCTGCTCACTTGCCAATGTTAAAAAACAAAAAAAAAAGCAAAAAAATATGTCAGAGGAAAACTGGTTTTGACTCTATTCTCTCCCACACTCTTGTTTATGGATAAATTCTCTGCACCCTTTCTTCAGGCTTTGACAATCGATGTTAGTTTTGGGGAGAGTCATAAAAATTTTTCTGGCTCAAGAATCAAGCTCTTCACTGAAAACTTAGGCTTTCAATTATACCTCTGTAAAGCTGAAATAAAACTTAGGGCTCTCAAGATCCTTATTGCTCTGAGTTTCAATCAATCAATTGACTTCTTTTTCTAGGCTGAATCCATTCTTCCTTTTAGGTAATAGATGCCACTGGCTGAAATAGTAAAGATCATGGAACACTGAAAGGAAAAAAACATAGAAAAGGAAAAAAATCTCAGTTTTAAAAACCTCCAAATTTTATCCTGAGACAAATGCAAATAGGATTAGGCTCCCATCCCAACATACACATGTCTCTCTTGAAACTCTATGCTTTTTAATTGAGATATAATTGACATAAAACATTGTGAAGTTTAAGATGTACAATGTGTTGATTTGATACATGTATATATTGCAATATGATTACTACCATAACACTAGCTAACATCTCTATCAGGTCACATAATTGTTTCATTTTTATGGTGGGAACAATTAAGATCTAGTCTCTCAGCAACTTTGAAGTTTATAATACAATATGTTGTCTATCATCACTATGCTGTACATTAGATCTCCAGGACTTATTTATCTGCAGCTGCAAGTTTGCACCCTTAAACAGCTCCCCTATTCACCCGTCCCTCAACCCCTGGTAACTACCATTCCACTCTTTGTTTTTATGAGTTTGGCCTTTTAATTATACTTTCTATTGATGTATAACTCATATACAGAAAAGCGTACAAATTATAAATGTACAGCTTTATGGATTTTCACCAAGTGAACACATACCTTTGTCAGGGCCATAGGGCAGGAAGTAAAATATGACCAGTATCTCACCTATACCCTCAAAAGATACCACTATCCTGACTTCTATTACTATCCATTAACTTTGCCAGTTTTTAAACTTTATATAAATGAAATCATACACTGTGTTTTTCCTTGTCTGGCTTTTTTCCCTCAAACTTATGTATGTGGGTTTCATTCAAAAGTGTTGCCCATGACAACACTTATTCACTACCACTGCTTTGTAGGTTTCCATTGTATGACTATATCATTATTTATTTATTCATTCTGTTGCTGATGGACATTTTGGTTTTCCCCATTTAAGGCTATTGTGAACAAAGCTGCTTAGAACACTCACGTACATGCCTTTTGGTGCACATATGTATGAATTTGTTGGTATACATCTAGGAATAGTATTATTCATGCATAGGGTTATATGTTAAGCTATGTAATAGACATTTCCAAACAATTTTTCAAAATAGTTGTACCAATTTAAACTCCCACTAGTAACATTTAGGAATTTCAATTGCTCCACATCTTCACCAACACCTCACCAATACTGATGGCCTTCTATATAGTATATAGTATATAGTATATAGTATATAGTATATAGTATATAGTATATAGTATATAGTATATAACATATATTATAGCTGTTCTTATGAATGTATAAAGGTATATTTTTGTGTTAAAATTTTCATTTCCCTGGTGACTAAGTTAACCTTTCATTTGCCTCTTTGCCATTTGGAGGAAATTTGTGAAGTACTTATTAAAGTCATTTGTCATTTTTCTATTAGGTTTCTGTCTTTTATAGTAATTCTTTATGAGACATACACATAGCGATTACCTTTCCTTCCACTCTTTGGCTTGCCTTTTCTACTTCTTAATGAGGTCTTTGGATAACTGAAATTCTTAATTTTAATGTAGTCAAAATCATCAATCATTTCCTTTATGGTTAGTTCATTTTCTATTCTCTTAAGGAAGTTTGGCCTACCATAATGCCACCTAGATATTCTCCTATGTTATATTCTCAAAGCTTTAGCTTTCACATTTAGATACAATCCACTCGGAATTCGTTGTTGTATATCACATATGGTAGTAGTCATTTTCATTTTTTACCATATGGCTATCTAACTGACCAGCACCATATATTTAATAGACTATCTTTTGCCCACTGTATTACAATAGGACACTTTTGTCCTAAGTTATGTCACCATATATGTATAATGCTACTTCTGGGCTGTTTTGTTCCACTGGTCTATGCCTATTCTTATGCCAATACCACTATGAGATAATAGGAAATACATATATTTGTCTCTGCCCCCAGTTCCTGGCAGAGAACTCCTAAAACCCTTGTGATTTCCTAAGTGATAAGATCATCTCTTGATCTAATATCTGGTCTTGGACCCTGGCCCTAACACAGGGCTCCTAAAACGCTTGTAAATTCCTGAGCGAGAAAAACACCAGGAGCATATCTTGTTCTACTGAGACAACTCTGAGTGGACTCCTGAATGGCTCTTGGATGGGGCCTGGTCACCAGAAAACCAAGCCATGATAAGAAGCTTGGAATTTTCAGCCTCAACCCCCATTCTCCAGAGAGAGGAGAGGGACTGGAAATGGAGTTAATAACTGATCATGCCTACAGGATAAAGCATCCATAAAAATCCCCTACATACAGAGTTTGGGGAGCTTCCAGGTGAGTGAACACATCCGCATACCAGGAGGGTGATACACCTCAACCCCGCAGCGACAGAAGCTCCT
>CM053507.1:14674028-14689492 GCA_028627145.1 Eidolon dupreanum
TTAAACCCCTTCCAAGGCTTTCCACAGTCTTGCTATTCGGTAAACCCACCAGGGCCTCTGTAACTTGACTCTTTACTTTTTCACTTCTACTTTCTATTTTACACCATAATAATCCCTAGCTGCTTTCAATTCCTATTAAACAGTGATGTTTCCTTCATCCTTAGCTTCCCATATGGTGTTCCTCAAGCCTAGAATGTCACTTGGCTCTTACCTATCCTTTGAGATTATCTTCTGGGAACATCTCTTCCAGAAAGCCCAAACCTCCAGGTTGGACTAAGTTCCTCTCTGCTCTCCCATAACCCCCCAGCAAACCTCTCATTATTACCACAAAATTCAAGACTAGTTGTTCACAGTCTGCCTCCTCCAGCAATCATATCCTTGAGAGCTGACCTAATATCAAATTTGTCTTTGTGCCCCAGGCTGTAGTGGACAGCCTGGCACGTATTACCTATCTAAAAATAGGTAATGCACTGAAATTTTTGAGATCGTTTTGAATCTCTGTGACAGAACTCAATACCCACTTTGCCCTTTCTTCCTTTCTTGTATTCTCTTAAATTTTATTCCAGCTGACAATATGCTAAGCTCAGTGAGTACATTTCCTACCCTCCCTTGCCATGATAGAAGACCAATGAGATGTAAGAACTCACAGCTGGCTTTCTGGAAACCTCTTTAAAGGTGACTGACTCAACTAGGGACAATAATCTTGTCACTTGCTATCCTCTCCTTCTTCCTGAAACCTGTGATCAGGCTTTTAGGTCCTTGACAATCTGATTACAACATTAGGCATCAGCCACCAATCAGTACAGCGACTTACCTCAGGCTTTCTACTAAGAAAGTGAACAATCAGATAAATTGTTTGAATTTATGTCCACTGGAAGAATTTTCTTTTTTCCACTGTCCTACAAGGCCACTCCAAGGGGAGGAAAGGATGTCACTCACAGCCATCTACTCCTGGTTGATGCAAATGTGTGCAGAACCATTTTTAACCAGACTCAAACATTTTCATCTTCAGTCAATAGATCAGAAAAAATTCTCCCATGAGAGAGGGGTGCAATGCAGGAGGCGGAGGTAAGGTGAGAGTTAATGAAACTACTTACGCCACTTATTTCTGCCTTCACCACTGGATTAGACCCAGACCTGGATACATCACTTCCACTTGCTGATGGAGGACTTCAGGCATGCCTAACATCTGCATTGGTTTCTAATCCTCACTACTTACTGTCTAATCCTTTGTTCTTCATCCTATGGGTAAAGAAATAATCCAAACTGGTCCCACTTTACACTGCCGACCTCATCTCCTACGATTATCACTTTGGCTAACTCCACTCCAATTACTCTTCCTCCACTAAGCCAGCCATCTTTTTGACCTTTGCCCTTCTTGTTCTTTCTTTCTAGAATACTCTTGCCCTGGAAATTCACAAGGCTACTACAACACCTCCTTCAGGACATGGCTCAGACATTATATTCTTAGTGACACCTTCCCATCAACACTTTTTTTAAATTGAACCTTCCCCCGCCCTGGTAATTTTCATGTATTCTGATTTATTTTTCACACAGATCACCTTCTAACATACTTTATGTTTCAACTTTATTTTCTGTCTTCCTCTATTAGAATATATTTACATGAAGAAATTTTCATCTGCCTTATTTACCATTATATCTTCAGTGTCTAGAATACTGTATGAACACATTGGATATACAATAAATATTTTAATGAATAAACGAATGAATGAATGAATCTTGACCCCCAAAGACCTAACAAATTTTAAATTTTGAGAATATTCCAATGGATCAAAAATTGTACTGTTAAATGAATATGTCTGATCTTATCTACTTATATTGTCTAAAACCTCCAATTTATTTTCTCCTTTTTTTCTTTACATTATTCCAATCCATATATATTATAAAAAATTTGAGTGAGGAAAAATCAGGTCAGTTTGTTCTTCTTTCCCAACATCTGCCAGTTTTTAGAATAGTAATGCCATCGGTTGTTTTTGATTCAAACACAGTATGAGGCTTTGTTTCTTAGACAAGTCAACAGAAGAAGCCAACAATCAGAATTACTCCCTGCTTGAAGAGGCACATTGAATCCAGAATCTTAGTGAGAATCCCCATCATGCTAAAATCAGCCTGATCTAAAACCATCAGTTCCCCTATGGCCTTACTCTTTCAGAATGAATACACACACACACACACACACACACACACACACACACACACACACAGTGTAAAATTCTGACATAAATTAACAAAGTTTTGCAGTTTTTTGTGGGAATTATTTCATCCCACAAATTTGCTTTTAAACTGGTTCCCAGAGCACATGGGGTTCTGACAACAGTCAAAGCACTGGAAACAAAGCGAGAAGTGTGGGTGGGACAGAAGAGGAATTGGCCTCCCTTGGCCAGGTAGATCCCTTAGATGGGCCTGTTAAAGGATTCTTTAAGGGTCTTCAAGCAAAAGGGAGAAAGAACAAGCTGCTTTATGTGACAACAAAAATCAGTGGGGAGTTAAAGTTCCTCCACGTAACAGAGTTTCCATTCTCAGCATCTTACTTCTGGATAAATGCCTAGACTTCACATCAGACACATCATAAGGATGTAAAGTCAACTGACATTGAAATTAGGCAACCCACAGACTCAATGTTCATGTGTCTTTTGGCTCAATCCAGTGTTGCAAGAAACGTAATGTTCCTTTTTCAGAGTCAAAAAAAAAAAAGTCACCGATTTTCAATCCATGTTTTAAGCAGAAAATTGGCACCAGTGAATTTATTTTTTAAAGCTACTTGGAAACTTTAATAGTAAATATCATACTATACAGGTCTGGCATTGCTCTTTGTACCGGCCTCTAGCAAAAGCTAATTAATCCCCCAATGCCTTCCTTCATTAGTACTACATTCCAGAGTCAAAAGTTTAATATACTGTGTCACCTCTGCCTGCCATAGTTTGCCAGAGACACACTGCTTATTAGCAAGAGTTTTCACTACCTTATCTCTGTATCAGTTAGCTACTGCCACAATACTGCAGCAAAACAAAACTACATGACATAATATAATCACTTATGCTTGCTCTTGTAACTTCAGGTTGGTAGAAGTTTGGTGATCTAGCTTGGGCTCACCTGGGTCTTCAAGTTGTTCTACATACTGCTCATCCACCTCAGAACAACAGGCTAGCTACAGCATATTGTTTTTTCTCATAACGATGACAGAAATGCAAGAGGCCACGCAACTGTTGCATACCTCAGATCTTTGCTCACATCACATCCACAAACATCCCACTAGCCAAAGCAAATGAGACGGCAAAGCCCAATATCAGTGAGACAGGTTAGAATACTCCACTCACAATGGGAGAAAAAGGACAGTGAATATTTGTTGAACAATAATCCAAACTACCATAGTCCCTAACAGGGTCAGATAAGCAATCCTGGGTCCCCATATCTCATTGAATGCCTGTACCTATACAAACTTCTGATTTAAATTTCTATATCAATAGGTTCTTGGGTATAAACAATAGAAACCAACTGTCAGAAATTTAAAATATTGAAAGAATATTGAAGTATTAATAGATGCAACAGGCAGCTTGAAGAACTAGGCTCAGAAACTCCAAAATCAGTACCAGTGCATAAATCATGGCACAGATTTGGGTCTATGTGAAGACATGGCTTCTATGCCCCTGAGCTGTAGTCCTGTACTGTCTGATATGGGACTCACCAGCTGCATATAAATTCTGAGCACTTGCTATGTGACTGGTCCAAATTGAAATATGTTCCACACCAGATTTTTGAAATTCAAAGGAAATAACTGTAAAATAGCTCATCAATTTAAGTTGATTACATGTTGAAATGACAATAATTGGGTTAAACAAAATGTATTCTTAAAATTAGTTTTACCTGTTTCTTTTTACTTTTTTAAAAAAATAGACTGCTAGGAAGTTATAAATGGCATATATGGCTCACATTACATATCTACTGGATAACACTGCTCTTTACACTGCAGCTTGCACTCAATACTCTGCCAGCACTGGATGCTAGTAACTGCTGCTGGCACCACCATCAGTGTGGTCTCCAGAAAGTGGAAGTTGCTAAAACAGCCAACACTGGCAGAGAAGTGTCTTCCCTATCCTGTCTTCTTTGCATCCCAAACATAATCTGGGAAAGACCCACCTACTTAGCAAAACCAGGGTCCCATTCTTATGCCCTAGCTTCAAAAGAGGATAACAAAGTGAATATATGGTATTTCTAGACTATACAGAAGGAAATAAACTCTTACCTACAACCAAGACTCATAAGGTGGAATTTCTCAAATATAGGTAGAGATTTTGACATTGTGTAGTCAAAGTCAGTTAAAAAAAAAAAATCCACTTTTTGACCCAGTATTTCTCTTTTGAGGAATATAACTTACGAAATAAAAATGTAGGCAGAGATGTCTTTACAAAGATTTTTATTTTAACTAGGTTCCTCCAGAAGCAGAAATAAATAGTTCATTTGTAAGATAATCCAGAAGCATCAATAGGGAGTTGAGGAAGTAAAACAAAGAGAGTTCCAAGGTCTGAGTCCTCGGGCCATAGAACATTTAAAGATTTATGATACTTATTAGACATCTAAGAAGAATTCTGAGTAGGAGGTTAGGCATGCGAACTTGGAGATGAGGAGAGAGGTCTGAGTTTAAGGAGTAAATTTGAGAGTTCTTAGTATGTAGACAGTATTTAAAGCCATTGAACTATGTGAGATCACCTAGAAAGTGTAGAAAATGAAGAGAAGAGATCTGAGACTGAGTCTAAGGCCCACCAATATTCAGAGATTGGGGATAGATGGAGGGACAAGAGCACAGGACACAGCACAAAGGAGCCTGAAAAAGAGGCAGGTATCCTAAAAGTTAAATGAATAAAATATTTAAAGGAAAAGTGATCATATCTGTCAAATGCAGCCAACAGCTCAAGTAAGAAAAAAAACTAAGATTGAGCATAGTTTTAGCTATGTGAAAGTTGATGACAATTTTACCAGAGCTGGTTTGTAGGAGCCCTAAGAATGAATGCCTGATTAGAAAATAGGAGATGAGCAAACTGTAGATATCAAGTAGATATACTATTGACAAGATCTGCTTTTTACAGAAGACAAGAAGTAATCCAGTAACTGAAAGAGGTAAAGAGTCTGGATAATTTTGTCCTCCCTAAAATAGGAGAAATAATATTTTATAAGCTTATGAAATTGAGCAAGCAACAGAGAAAACATGATTTTACAGAAGAGAAAAACCAACTGCTGATGTGATATCCTTGAACATGTGAGAGGGGGTGAAAACTAGTGAGCAAGTAGAAGGGACTGGCCTTAGCTAGGAGTGTGGAAAGTTCACCTGCAGAAATAAAAGGCAGAGAATGTGGGCACAGAGCAAACAGGGAGATAGGAGCAGTGGCAGGACATGCTGAAAGTGTACCGGTGGCTTTTAATATCCCAGTAAAATAGAAAACAAGGTCTCAGCAGAGAGTGAGGATGGGAGACAAGGCACTGAGGAGAGAGAATACAGAAGAAAATAGCCTCCGGGCAATGGGTGAGTGGAGGAGTAGAGAAATGCATTACGGACGCCAGAGAATATTCAGTGCCTACTTGTGGTTAGCACCAATGAATTGAAAATGAGACCAGTCAGCAAGGTGGTGTTTTTCTCCAGACCTGTTCAGCCATAGGGAGGCAGACCTTGAAAAACTGAGAGCTAGCTTTAACCAGAGTTGAAATTAACAAAATGGGAAAATGCTCAGAATTTTGTAAAAAAGAAAGATAGGCCATTTTACATAGAGCACTTCCAAAGGAACAAAAAAGACTTAAAAGGAATTTTATATGTAGGTATGGTTTTATAGGCAATTAAAATTTCCTTTTTTTATGCAAAAATAAAAGCCACTCGATCTGTCTTAAACACCCTAATATTTGAGACTATCCCATAAAACCAAAGGCAAGGAGTAGGACAAGATCTCACAAGAAATTTAAATCTGAAAGCAATAAAACAAGACAACTCTTTTTGTCCCTTCTCTGACTGAGCACATCGTCTCTTGAACTTACTGAGCACAGACATCTTATTTCCTTCCCTTGATTCCCTCTGCAGATTAATGCACAGGGTCCCAATGTGACTGCTCTTGTCTCAGCCCATAGTTTCAGGGACTACCATCATTTGACTAAGTCTTTATCTTTCCCAGACAAAATCCACAAGAGGATAGCTCACTGGCTCAGCTTGAATCAGGGCTCTTCCGATCAATCAGCTGGAACCAGGAATGGGAAGTCAGCTGATCAAAATATGGCAGACACCCTGGCAGACGCCCAACCCTTTTCCCAGATAACACATGTCTGTGTATTCAAAAGTTTAAGTAAATATAGAAGCATATAGAGAAAAAGAAAAAGGCTCCTTTGGTCTTACCCATCTCACCTCTGAGTACCCCCAATTCCACAGCCCGCTGCAGAGAAAAATGCAGCTAACAGTTTGGGCTGTACCCATTCAACTGTTTTTCTAGATTAGGTTATTTACTACTTTGTTCTCAAGGCTTCCCTTTATTGTTTTAAACTTGCTTTTCTTTCTTTATGCTGATGGTTTCCTGTCAGTATTCCTTGTAAGTTAAATACACCACTGGCCTTGCATCCAGGCCCTATAAAGTCATTTTTAGTAGTATATTCAATGATCTAATCTCTTAAGGCACTCATATTTTACTCACTTTTTAAAAAGCAGACATTTTATGGACTGGCAAAGCAATCATTTAGAAATATACATCTCTGAAGCCATAATCATTTCATAATTTGTTCCGCTTCACAAACAACCACAGCCAGCCTTCAAAGAGGACAATCCTTTAAACCAAATCTCTACCATTAAAGCCGCTTACGGCTATTTCAGATAATGGGAGCTGTCCAGTCTATGATGTGCTCAGTCTCTGCCATTTAGAGAGGATCTGCAGTACTAATAATTGACTTGAAAATGAGCTCTGCCCTAGAAATTCAGCAGTAAATAACAAAAATAAGTGAGCTTACAAAATTTATTGGATTTTCCTTCTGAAGGTCAAAGAATGTATCAAGCACAATAGCAAACATGCATTTATTAAACAGTAGTATATCAAATTCTTGTAAGACTAATGTAAAGTTTATGGTGCTACTATTTCAAAAGAACTGGTTAAAGATATTTCGACCAAACCTACTTTGTCAGTTTGTCTAAATTTCTTAAATAATAAATAATATGCAATAAAGGGAAAAAATATCCAGAGATTTTCCCTAAAAAAAAAAAATCCCCAAAAATATGTCCTTTGTGGACTTTTTTGAGTCATATTTGTGTAGAAACACCCAACTGAGAGTAGATAATTCCCATCCCTATGGCAAAATTCTTATCTCTGAACCAATGGGAGTCAGTGGACAAAGTCTTCTACTTTTTAGAGGGATAATTCTGAAGTCCATTCTATACAGTTCCTTGAAGGGTCCTCAGTGAAACTGAGCACTAGTTCCCATAATGCACCATTTACCGGCTTCCTGGAATCATCTTTCAAATAGAGTACGTACTCTCAAATGCTTATCTCAGGCTCTACTTTGGGGGGAAATCAAATACATAAAGTGCTTTTAACAGTGCCCAGTACATAATATGTAGTTAGTACATGATGTCTCCCTTCCCTGCATCTCTTCATAAATACCATGCATCTACTGATTAATCAGTTTTCTAGTCCTTATCAAGGACTCACTCGACAAAATAATGCTCTAGATACAACTCTCCAATACAATAGCCACTAGCCACACATGGCTATTGAGGACTTGAAATTTGGCTATTCCAAATTGAGGTGTTGATACTGTAAACTACACAACAGATTATGAAAACAGAATAAAAAAAAGAATATAAAGTAACTTGTTAACAATTTTTATATTAACTAGTTGAAATAATGTTATTTTGGATACAGTGGATAAAATAAAATGTTATTAACATTAATTTCACCTGTTTGATTATTGTTTACAATATGGTTACTAAAAAGTTTTTAGTTACATTAGTGACTTATAATTCTCTCAGATAGCACTGCTCTTGAAATTGTGGGAAAGAGCCATAGGGAGACAAAGGGAGGAAGGAAGGGAAGGAATATGTGTAGGTAACTAAGTATATTCAATAAGGTTTAATTATAAGCCACAGAAAAAATGTACACCGATATAAACAAAAAATATTTTATTAAAGAATAAGAGGTTCTAAAATCTGATCAAAGAACTAAGCTTGGAGGCTCACAGCCAGGCACTGTGTCTGCAGATTGTTTGCAAAAAAAAAATGGCTCCATAATTCCCCTCCCTATAGCTCAACCCTTGACAATATGACCTTGAAGGTCCTCCCATTAAGAAGAAGGGTGCATTTCTTTACACCTTGATTTTGGCCTGGCCTTATGACTTGCCTTGGCCAACAGAAGCAGAAGTGATAGCTGCATCAGTTCTGAACACAGGCTTCGCAAAGTTGTCCTTCTTAGAACCCTACTGAGATGTCATGTGAAGAAGCCCAGCCTGGCCTGCTGGGTGACAGGGACATGGTAGTCCAGTTGTTCCCATAGCCTCAGCTGATTGTCAGCCAAACCACAGAAACAAATCTGACTAGCTGAACAGAAGCCGACAGCAGAGAGACACATCAGTGAGCCTAGAGCAACCCAGTTAAACCCAGTCCAAATTGCTGATTCCACAGAATGAGCTAAATAGCCTACCAAGTTTTGAAATAGGTTGTGTCAAAGATAAATCTGAACACTAGTTAAAATAGTAAGGATAGACTCTATTCAGTAATAACCATTGCAATGATGAAGAGGATCCAGCATGAACTCAACTCAACTCTGATCTGTGCAGCAGTGACTGAGAGTTTTTTTAAAAGAATGAAGGAGTAGTAAGGGAAATGAGCCAAGACTGGGTTTGTTAATGGGAGTTTATCTGGAAGAAAAACAAAATTCTGGTACCTCTATGACAGGAGATAGTAGTATAAGTTAGAGTAAGGCACTCAACAGGTTGGGAGGGAGAGCTGGAGTTACCTCCCTGAATGTTTGTATTTCAAAGAGATGGCTCTTGGGTTTATCTGTGAGAAGACAGTTCTGGGTGGTTGGAGATCCACTTCTCAAAGGGGGAGAGAAAAGATTTACAACTATAAGCTTTACAAAGTAATTGCTCTAAGAGAGGAGGTTCTGGGACCTATTTGTTACCAGCTTTGGGCTGAAACAAACAGTAATTCTCCCAGCAGCCTTGACATTCCCTGAGGCCTATTGTGATTCTAATTTAATACTGGGTGTAGGTCACAAAGGTTTAAGGTCACTAGCCAATATTCTTCAGTACAGGGCATCCCAAAGATTTCCAGTCCATTCTTGGGTCAGTTAAAATCTAGAGGAATCCAACAAGATGTGTTAGGTGTTGAAGTTGACTAAATAGTTAAGATAAATTCTAGAGCAGTGGTTCTCAATGGAGAAGGTGGGGAGAGGCATCAGATGGTAGGGGAAGGGGTGGCTCTCCATAGGACAGTTGGTGATGTCTAGAGAGAGGTTTGGTTGTCACAACTGAAGGACCCTAATTACCAAGGTTTTAAATGAGAAAAATTATAATGTAGCATACATCAACCAGAAACCTGCAGCCAATTTCCTAAAACTCTGTAAAACACCTCTAAATAAAAAACAAACTATCATGTTAGAACATTAAATGTTTAAAATATTACTTCCCAATAACCAAAAAAATAATATAGCTAACAAGTAGTTGTTTGGTACACAGCAACCTAGTGAACATCTAAGGACTCAGGAGCTTTTCAAAATATCAACATGTGACTCTGATGTTGTGGTCGTAAGAACTCAAACACTTTCCCATAAACTGTTTCATTAAACATATTTTGTTTATTTTTCACTTCGGTGATAACATTATTGCATAATTTTTCATGTACTTATTGCGTATGTACATACCTTTCTTCGTTAAGTGCTTATTCAAGTATTTTATCTATTTCTTTTATTCAACTGTGTGTATTTTTATTACTGAGATATAAGAGTTGCTTATACATTCTAGGTATAAATTCTTTGTCAAATACATGCATTATGAATAATTTCCCTCAGTTTATACTTTGTTTTTAATTTTTTTAACAGTGTCTTTCAAAGAGTAAAAGCTTTTAATTTAGATGAACCCAACTATTCAGTTGTTTCTTTTATCATTAGAGATTGCTATATCCTGTTTAAGAAAAAATTACCTACCTCAAAGTAACGAAGATATTCTGGTGTTTCTTTTCTCCAGAAGCTTTACACACGCTAGAATGGCTAAAAATAAAGGATGACAAGACCTAATGCAAGCAAGGATGTGGAGCGACCAGATCTCTCATTAATTGGCTGCGGAGAGTACAAAATGGCACAAACATTTTGGAATATTGCTTGATAGGTTCTTACGATGGTAAACATGCCCCTACTTTATGACCCAGCAATTCTACTGTAGGTATTTACTCAAGAGAAGTGAAAACATGTCCAGCGAAAGCTTATGCAAAAATGCTTATAGCAGCCATATTCACAATAGCTTAAAACTATTCATAATACCACAATTGTCCAACAGGGAACAGATAAACGAATTGTAGAATATTCATGCAATGGTGACTGAACTACTGCTGCAGATGGTAATACAGATGAATCACAAAAACGTGATGAGCAAAAGAAGTCAAACATGAAAGAGCATATACTTTATGATTCCATTGATATGAAGTTCGAAACAGGTAAGACTAATTGATATTGAAAGAAATGAGAGCAGCTGCCTGTAGGGGAGAGGGGAGCTGACCAGGAAGGGGTACAAGGGAATTTCCTAAGGTGACGGAAATGCTTTGATTACATGGGTGTATTGATTAGTTATTGAATTGTACACTTAAAATCTGTGCATTTCACACGTAAATTATACTTCAAAAAATATACTTCATATTGCATTTTAGACATGTTAAGTATAACTCTGTCCCAAATGTACACAGCTGAGAAATATGTACATATTATAGCATTTGGGTATTTAAAGTCATAGGTATTCTACTGGAAAAATGCTAAAACTGAGAGAAATTTTGTTGGGGTGTGCCTGTATTTTCCATATGCCTGGAGAGACCTATACTCATCTGTGCCCTTTTAGATATAGTCAGATTACCTGCTGGGGGTTGTCTCACTCTGGATTACAACATTTTAACTCAGCAGAGAGCCCAACAGTGGAGCTTGTTCTCTGCTATGTCTGACCTGTACTGTTGGGCAAGTGCCAAGAATAATTCTATATATAGTGGTAAAGACAAAATATGGTATAACAGATTCATATTTATAAATAACAAGGCTGGAAAATATTTTTCTTAGCTATAAAATTAAATGTAGCCCACTCCACCTTCTCAAGGGTCAGGGAAAGCATATCACTCGATCAGTGACCGATATCTGCTAAGCCTCCAACCTAGTCTTCATAGCACAGAAGAGGCTACATAACTGTGGGTAAAGCATTAACAAAACCCTTTGTTGTTTGTGAGCAAACTTTATAGCACTGTTTCCCTGGAAACCTGAAAAAGGTAGAATGGAAGTGATGCTTCTAGGCAATATTTCTTAAGGTAAAAAATGACAAATTGCATCTGGCAGAGAGAAACTATACATGAACTATAAATACCTGGCGGGAAACGATAGCTTTGGGCTCCCTGAGTGTGATGACTCTCACGACTCGGCAGGCCCCTTGCAGGGAATCTGGCATTTCTGCCTCAAACATTGTTATAAGAGATGTTGGTTCCTATTAGTGACATGAGACTTTCAAGCCAAGATGGACCACATGTATGTGTCTTATTCTCCTTGTAATTGAACTGTCAACTTAGAAGCCAGAGGTTCATCCCTTGATTGGCGTGAGGACTGATGCAAGAAGTCTTACTGAAGAGGGATGGAATAAAAATCAAAATATGCTTAGGTACAAGCATCTTTGTTAGCTTTACTTCCTCTAACATTTTTGATAATCTATTTTGTTTTCATCACAGATATTTGCATTAGTGGTTCCTCTTTTTTAAAATAATAAGTGTACATGTATCAAAAATAGAAATTACAATCTCTCATCTACACTACATTCTTTTGCACCTAGCCATTATGTATCACAAACCAAAAGTAAGCAAAGGGAACAGTCAAACACCATGGGAAAAGCTGGTGACCACAGAGTAGATGGCAACAAAAAATGCAAATCCCAAAATCATTCTAAAGCAGAGAAAAAAAAAATGTAAGGATGCTTAGACTTAAAGGTACTTGATATGAACTTTAAAAAATAAAGCAAACTAAGAATAGCTCTTGAATAGTTCCCATGGGCATATAAATTGATCTGTTAGGTTTGTCAGATATCATTGTACTACCCTGAGTCACTACCTTTTCTCGAGTTTTCTATATAAACTTTTTTCCTATGTAAACTTTCAATGAGCTTAACATAAAGCGTAAGTCAGTAAACCTAACATTCTGTGACACACTTTAGAGAGATTAACACTCATCCCAAGCATACATACATTTGTCATTTGAACTTTAGTTATGAAAAAGAACTTGATACAATTAACTTTCCATACTGAGTTCTAGGTATAAATTCCACACCCTCATGTGGCAGCTAACATTACCATTTGTACATATCAAAAGGCTTTGTCAAAAAAAAAAAAAAAAAATGGCTCAATATACCCATGACTACATAGCTGGTTTTGGATGATAAAGCTGCAGGGCTTTTTGCTTTTGTTTTTGAAGACCAAAAAAAAAAAAAAAAAAAAGCCCATAGTTTTCCAGATAATTAAACTGAAATATTTAACGATCTGCAATTCTAATTCATTTTCTAAGCATACACGAAAACTTTACTAATGGCCTGTAGCAGCATACTTACACTGCCACAAGTTCATCAGTGCATTCTAATCAGTCAGTTTCATCTTCCTGGGTGTGTAAGAAAGACCTATAAGTGGACATGGAGGAGAAAGAGGCAAACTATCCCACCTGATTGCTGAATGCTATAATCTTCTACACTAACAAGTTCATGTCTGACCAGAAAGGAAATAAATAATATGGCCAAAATTGCCTCCATTAGTGCCACTCCTTCTGTGGCGATGGAAAAGAGCCTCCCTCAAACGGTGACTGAGGGTACAATCTGTGTGGGCCCCTGGCGGAGATGACTGGACAGGCTTCCGCTATCCAACTGGGTCTGTGGAGAAGACTAAACGAGTCTACTAGTCATGCTACATTTGAATGCTAATAAACACTTTCCCTGTGACAACAGTGTGCTAGATAAAGAACTCTGTGATTTTGTTTATACTCCTACCATCGATTCCTTGAGGATATGCATGAACTGTATCTTATTAAGCTTTTCACTCTAAGATTTACATATAGCCTGACATATAATCTTAATGAGTGAATGAGCAAAAAAATGGTTGAATGAGTAACAGTATGGTAGCTAATTAGTCTCAGAAGCTATTGAAGATACTGCTACTCTATCAGGATGTTTTTAGCTGCAATCAACAAGTAACAGAATAGTAGACCAAAATGGATTAAATGAAGTAGACATTATCTCATTTAAAAAGGAAGTGATTCCACAGTAGGTACAGTTATTCAATTATGTCATATTGGTCTAGGTTTCTTCTATCTTTCCACTCTTCCAACTTCAGTATGTTAGTGATGTCTGCCTTCATAGTCACAAGATGGCTACTAAAGCTTCAGCATCACACCATCACAAGAATAAAGAACAGCCAAAGCATAAAAGAAAAGCATAATCAGAAACAAAATAATTTGTCTCATAGGTTCTCCATTCTACCACACCTTTGCTTATCTCTCATTGGACTGAGTCACTTGTTGATTATTAAACTAGACAAAGAAGAACAGAAATTTCCATTACTGGCAGAGAACAGTTCTCTATGGTTAGACAACAGAGGTACATCCTCTTTGCCCTACTCCATCAAATGAACAAAATGAAGATTCTGTTTACATGGAAGAGAAAGAAATGATTATAATCTACAGTTATTTGCACAGCTCACTAACAGCATGATATATAAGAGATTCTGAAAAGTCAGGACACTCTCAAATCATTCATTCATTCATTTATTCAATGAATAGTTGTTGAGCAACTACTATGTGACATCTCCATCTCTGATTTATCAGTGAACAAAATATAACTTCCAAACCTCATGGAATTTACATTCTAGAAGAGGAAGACAGACAATAAACATGATAAATAATAAATAAGATATATATCACGTATACATTTCATATTTATGAAAATAAGTGTTTTGTTGCTTTTTTATTTTTTAAAGATCAGGGTAAGGAGGAGCTGGGTGGAAGCTTTGAATAGAGAGACCAGAAGACTCCTGACATAGTGATAATTTGAAGGTGAAAAACCTAAGATTAAGGCCTCCTGGCCTGAAAAACTAAATGATTCTGGATACCAAATGGCAGAAGCTCAGATTGTTGCCTTGCCAGCTCAGCCTAATTTTTCAGATGACCTCTAAATAGCTGCAATTAAAATGAACACGTCAGAAGAAGATCAAGAAAGCAAAAACTGAAATACTGTGTTGAATACATGCAGAAAAATTTTTGGTTATGCTTACTGACACATTACAAGCAAATAAACTAGATTTCTAAGATTAAGGAAATTGTGTTAAAAAAAAATCTATGAACCAAGTACCAAAAACCATGTGACTCTGATCTGTTTTACACCCATAAGCCTACAAACAGCTGCAGAATATATATGCAGCCCCCAAACAGAACATATTTCCAAAACCCATTTCAGATGTGGCCAAGAAGAATAATAGACAAGGAAGGTCCTTCCATAGAGCAGAGCAGGGTCCACAGAGAGGAATGGACAAGAATTCCCTCCCAAAGAGCAGAAACAGGGTCTAATCAGGAAATTTCCTCCACTGCAAGAGCAGAGGTCTTTGAAACTCCTGCCCAGCTGGTCTCCATCAGTGCTATGGATCAGTGACTGCTATTTCTCATTCTTTTCTTTTCTGAATAAGAATTTTAATTATCTGATCTACATGAACCACATCTGGACCTGAGTGAAAGAGCTGAACAGCACCTAGGAATTGTGAGATTTGAGCTGGATACAGCAACTGGATGGAACTTTGAGTTGTCTCCCCTGGGAGAAGGGATGAGTGTGCTCTGTGTCTTGCTTTAAAAAAGGATGAGTATGAGAGATACACGGAGAAACTAGGCAACCAGAATTGCAGGCTGATATTCATCCACTCCTGATTCCTGGGAAGGTAATTAGGTTATACTTCCCAGCCTCCCTTGCAGACTGATGTAACCATGTGACTAAATTCTCAACAGTGATATATGAGTAGATGTGATATGTGCCTGCCTCTTCAGGCCTTAAGCAAGGTATACCTCCTCCACACTGTTCCCTTTCCACTAGCTGAAACCTAGATGTGGTAAATAAGACTTGATTGTGCACCTGAGGACAAGGTCCCAGAGGATGAAAGAGTCACAAGATGGAAGAATCCTGGGTCCCTCAATCATCATGTGGAAGAGAACTGCTAATAACCT
>CM053507.1:14689992-14741318 GCA_028627145.1 Eidolon dupreanum
AAAAATGCCTATTTCTGATGACCCAAGAGAGTGGGATAATGCATTCTCCATATAGATTGTAATCTAAACAAACAACAGTCTGTCAGAAAAATATAGTTTTTAGAACTCTGGATTGAATTGATGATCAGAGAGGAGGGAGAAACTAGGAAGATAAGAGGCACGTATATGACAGGGACAATCTAGTTGGGCCTTAGACTGACATTTGCTACAGAATCATTCAGGTTTCAGCTGGTAATAAAGCAGTGGTTGTAGCACTGCTGTGTCGTTCCAACCACCCAGGTGAGGGAGGCTAGCGCAGTATCTTGATTACTAGTAAGGAATAGAGTTCTGCCTAATGGGAGGTAGTGCAAACACAAGCGAAAATGTTACACCAATTCTGGAATTGCACACCATCTCCATTTTACTCATCAGCCCCAATATCTGATCCTGGGGGCACTTTCTAGATGGAAACGAGTGGTTTATGACGCAAGGTTTCTAATTTCTGAGTTTAGAACATAATGAGCATTAAACTTTGGTAACAGTCGAACACTTTAGAAATATTTAGAACATATTTAGAAAACTTGACCCTCTGTTGACATTCTAATAAAACTTAAAATTGTCCAGTGTTGTTTACTGAATAGAATATAAAGACAACATAACTTTGTATTTATATAGCACTTTAAAGATTGGGGCATATCTTAATCTTCACATTATATAGGAAATTAAGTGTGAATTTCAAATAAGGTAATATGTACATGAAAAATGTATTAAGTATTTCAAGTCAAATTTGCTAAATAACATTGCAGAATTTGAAAAATGTTATCAACTATAGTTCTAGTTAGAGTGGATTTAAATTATTCTAATCCAATTTGGCACACCATCTGTTACGATCTTGATGGGGGAATAAACCCATTGAACATTAAGCCTTGGATTTATAGTTTGTAACAAGGGAACCATGTGTTTATTTACATATAATTTTAAACTAGTGGACCTATTTCTGGCAGCTTTTTGCCATTACTGTCTCAACTATAAAATAGTAAGGCAAAATAATGACTTGTGTGTACCCATCAAAATCTAATCTCAAAATTAAAGTTATGTAGTTGAGTCCATTTTTAGCAATTTTTAGACATTCATTAAATCACTAATGTTTTTCCATGTGTTACTTTATTTATAATCACACTTAATGTTCATTTCCTATGTAATAACATAGAGATTAAATTTAAAAGACAAATTTAAATTTAAAAGTAAAAGTATCTTCTCTAAAATGCTATACAGATACACTTAAGTGACATTTTTAATATCTAAAACTTATATAACTGGAGGAATAATATCTATAATGAATTTAATGAACAATAATTACTAGTCTGTTTTGAAAACAGAGCCCATATGTTAAAGAAGTTTTATGGTATTGGAAGTGTTTCAAAATTAACATGAATATGCTTACTCATACTTTGTTTTTCTATCTTCAAATATTAAAGAGGATCTTTAGTATCTAAGTATTGGCGACAGTGTAAAATATTTTAAAATTTTTATAGGTAGATAAAAGGTAAAGGGGGTCAAATACATGGTGATAGAAAGAAATTTCACTTTGGGTGGTGAACACACAATGCGATATACAGATGATGTATTATTGTACACTTGAAACCTATGTAATTTATTAACCGATGTCACCAATAAATTTAATTTTAAAAATTAAAAATAGTCAAAACAATAAAGTTTTTATATTCTTTCTATGTCCTCACTAACACTTTGTTTAATAGTGTTTGCCCTGAAAACATTTCTTACTTTAAATTTTTTGAGGATCCTTCACATTTTTGACCCTGTTACTTTGGCTCACTAAATTATCTTCGGTATATCAACAGTCAGTTTTCAATTCAATGCCAAACAACATTTTGGCTAGTAATAGAATAAATACAATATAGATAAAATATAATTCCTATATTAGAAAGTTCTCCAGAAAACTCAAAAGTTTTAGGTTACCAGTGTATTAATGAAATGTATCTGATAAGTATCAGTCAATAAGTATCTTGAGAAAGAAATTAAAACATCAAATTCTGTATTCAGTTGAGACTGGAAATAGAACAATTTCATGCTCCTTAGAGCCTGTCTTGTCCACCAACCACTTTTCCTAATTTCATTTATTTACGTCTCTTTGTTTTACCTTATACTGACTCATCTTGCCTACCTACAGTTATCTTCTCTGTGACGTGGCAGATTGACCAAAAAGATGATTGGAGTGGCAGAATTGCTAGTGTCTCCTATATTTAAAAGACAACAAAAAAATCAAGGGAAAAAAAGTTTACTCTATTTCCCTGAAACCATCGTTCTTGAAAGAGCAGTGTTCATTCAAGGTCTCCTCTGTCTCTCCTCCCAGTTTACTCTTCAGCACCCCTATAATTTGCCAACCTCCTTTGCTTTCACTAGTGACCTCCTAGGAGGCAGTACAATAAATAGTTTCCTCTTTTTACCATTTTCAAGATCTGACATTTAACATTGCTTTTTCTTAAGAAACACTCAGTTTCCTAGGTTCTGTGATAAAATAGTTCTGGCCTCTTATTACTGCCCACTTTTCTGTCTTCTTTCCAGGTTTATTGCCTATTACTGGTCCTTAAAATGCTAGGGTTTCATTTAACTAATTCTTTTCTTGTCTGTCTGCTCATATTGTGCTCATCTATTTCTTTCATCACAATGGCTTCAACTATATGTCTGGTAAGCTAATGGAATTCTTCCCCAAATATGTTGCCAAGCCAAGTATGTCTTCTCAGTGCCAGACCTATATATCCGCCTGCCTACTTAACCTCTCAAGTCAGATCATCTGCAGGTCTCATGAAGTCAAGTCTCTCAAGCTAAATTTATCTACTTCCGTATACACTTGCATTTTGTATTTCATTCATCTTTGGTTCACGTGGAACTCCAGGCTCCATGTCTCAGAGATGTTGATTCTGTAGGTCTAGAGTTGAGTCTAGGAATTTGCAGTTTAGCAAGAATCCCAGCTAGTTTTTAATGTAGATGGGCTAAGGACCAAACTTTGAAAAACCGCCCTTAGTGAATGAATGGCTCCAGATTCTTCAGTACTTTCCATGTAGAGTTGTGTAGGTACAGTGACGAATTAGGACTGAAATCTTACCTAAGCTCTGCTTTTCAGCCTATGTGCCCTACTGGCAGGGATGGTTTTCCAGTTTGCATATTGGCCAGTAGGCTAGCAGCAGCCCTATCTGTTACCTTCACTGCTTCCCTCCTTCCCACCACCCACCACCCACCCCTTTCTCTCCAAGTAGTCTGTCCCTGAGTCCTCTTGAGTCTCTAATCGGTTCCCTGCTTTCCATTCCCACTGCTACACCTTTATCCAGGCCCATATTCCTTCTTACCAATATTACCTCAAGACCCACTTTAATTAGTTGCATAGGCTTATCCTCCCTTTCCAAATCACTACCTCACACCCCAGTTCTTAGTATCACCAGAATTTTAAAGTACAGATTTAGTCATGCCGTTTATTGATTCATTGTCTTAGTACTTTCCATTGATTTCTTGCTATTTTCATCAGGTTAAGATATTAACTCCCTAACATGACATAAGACATTTCATGGTCAGGTACCTGCTTAACTAGCCACCTTCATCTTCCATTACCTCTAAAGTACAAGCCAGTCACATGTGCCCACTCCCTCCAGTTCCCACCATTTCTTTCTCATTTATTTAGTTTCCTATCTCCTACACACTGTTTACTTCTCCTTCCTCCTAATATGTAACTGCTTAACTTTTTGAGTACATGTATTTAATAGAGATGATAAATATCATTGCCTGTGTGTTCACAGGGCTGCCGTGAGGAGCACAACAGATGTTGATAATAGGAGCCTTTTGGTAAATATAGTTTCTGATGCCAATGTTAGTATTAATTTGAATTCAAGTAAAAAAGGGTTTGTTCTCATCTTAAAAGATGAAATAACTACTGAAAAGATTGCTATGATTGGTTAGTATATTAAACAGCTTCTCCACTGACAGAATAATTTGATGTTTTATGTACATGGAGGAGGTTTGACTTTATTCTGAGTTTACCTTTATATGAGTTGAATTCAGTAGGGTTTTCTGCTCTAGCTGCCATTATTTCCATCATGCAGCAGCTGCTCAGCACATCCTTTCACCACTTTCTTTGTTTCTTATTAACAATAATAATTGTGTTCAGTTCTCGGTGTCTTTTTCCCTCCCTTCCTTTGGGTCTCCAAGGATTGCCAGATAACACTATAATGAGGTTATGATTTTTATTTTGGGGGAGGGGACTGCTATCATTTCAAGGTTAAATACTTTTCTTTGTGAGATATATTGTTAGCCTAAGAAAAGATTCTCAGTCTTAAATTTAGAATTTCAGCTAGTATGTGTATCTTGCCGTTTCAGTATCTTCATCTTTCTTGTTTCACTTAGTTCATTGGAACATACAGTACAGTACATAAAGACTAATTTGTTTTAGACTGAAGAACAATGTTCTTTCCCAAACTAAAATATTTCTTCATAGGCATTTTTTGTTTTTCATTGAAAAAGCAAACTATGCCTATTACAGAAAAATCAAAATACAAGAAGCAAAAAGAATATTAAGATTCATAATCCCTCCATCTACCAGTAATCTCTTAATATTTTTAGTTCTAAATTATTTCTGCAGTAGAGAGTGAGTGTGTGTATGTAGTGCATGTATGTGTACACTTGTGGTAAATTGAGTTCAATAAATGAAATCGGACTATATACATATTTTTATAACCAGCCTTTTCATTTAATATGTTAACATCTTTTTCATGTTCATATCTACCATGTTGATTTTTTTTAAAGGTTACATTCCGTTATACCATTATTTAACCAGTATCCCATTGATGAATGTTTAGCTTGCTTCTCATTTACCAGTACAAAAACATTTTTATGTGTACCTCTTTTTTGCATGTCTGATTAAATTCTGATTCCATTGTAGCTTAAATTCCCAGAGGAAGACTTTTGGGTCAAAGGTGTGTTCCAATTTGCAGTCCTGTCTCATTTGTTATGATGTGTTCCATTACTGTTGAATTAATACCATGTAATTAACCATTAAAATCTTTCTATAAGGGAAAATTTTTATTGTGCACCAATTCTCCACTTTGTTTAGATCAAAGTTTTTACTCTAGAATTGTTAAGATGCAATTATAACACATAGTCAAAATATTTCTCTTAGTATTTTGCAGTATGGTGAGTTGCGATTGTTTCCCATCAGCCTTAATTTCTACTGTTAACCTATAGCAGTGATTGAATTATAAATGTCTTCAAATTCACTGGCTAGTATATATCTATCAGGTGCTGCTATAAAGCATTTTTTTAAAGAATAGTCAACTAGAATTTCAGGAACAGTGGTTCAAATGTATGCAAAGAAGTTGAAATGCAAAACTGGGATTTTAAAATAGCTGCAGGACAGCTTTTCATTTTTTCTTACTCTTAAAGTAAATCATGCAGAGCCTTCACTGGGCAGAAAGCAGTTCCGCAGATGAAGACAAAGAGTTTACATAGCTATCTCGTTTCCTGCCTTCAAAACTCTTTAAGTTTACTTTGTGCTGTGCCCCATTCATCTGGTGTTACTATGAAGGCATTGTGTTCATGCTCTCTTTTGAGTAATGTGTCTCTTTAACCTTCTCTATCTTGAGGAAAGATTTTTTTTTTTTCTGGAAATTAGTGTCTCTATGTGCCACATATAAGTGGTTATTTAAAGCTGATAATTCAACATAGTTCGTTTGAGTAGCTTTTTAGGAGTGTTATGACAGCCTCATGCACAAAAATTTTTAGAATGTTAGTACATTCAGTTAGAGCTATTTAAGGGAAAAATAAACAAGTAGAGTGTTACTTGGGTCAGTTAGATTATTGGTCTAATTTATATTTTAAGTACTAGAAAAACAGATTTAACTTTTTATAGTCTGTGCTGCTGTGAGCTTAGTATTTCACATAAGACCATCAGTAAGAACATGGAAGACCATGGATACCTTTCATCGTGTTCTCGTTGCAAATACCCTTTTGCTTAATAAATAACCTATGGACATACTGCTCTGTCCAGTTTGGTAGTCTAGCCACAATGTGGTTATTCAAATTTAAGTTCATTAAAATTAAAGTTAAAACTAGTTCCTCAGTCACACTAGTTACAGTGCAGCATATTAGCACAGATGTAGAACGTGTCTCTTGTCACAGAAAGTTCTCTTGGACATTGCTAGCTAAAAACCAGGTAGCTACATTAGGGGGTAGAATTTAGTGTGGATTGTTATTTTTGTACTCTGTCAGTAATAAACAGTTGTTATGTAGGTGTATTTCCCTATTTTCCAACTGTTTAAATGCAAAAGTAAAATTTATTTTCTTTTTTGACAAGTCACTTGTAATTTATATGTCTCCTATCAACATAAGAACTCAATTCTACCCTGGCTTCCTTGGTTATTTAAGGTTGAAATTTACTTTTTAGCATCTTTCTGAACTCTTTGTTCACTGAAATTTGCCTTTATAGTTCACTTATTGGATTAAGCTGCTCTAACTGCTTAACCCTTCTCTTAGCACACACACAAACTTTAAAACGGAATAAACATCTCTAAGCTAAAATCTGCTATCTAAAGACCACCTGTTGGTTTATCTTTCTTTAAGGCAATGATTCTCAAAATGTGGAAAAACAGGTTGCTGAAACCATTTGTATATTGGCTTGGTGTGGTTGCTAGCAATTCCATCTGCTAGCAATGCAGAGATAAACAATTACCTATTACTTTTAAACGGTGTGTTGGGTACTTGAACATGACAGACCCTTTAATGACTCCTGAGTTACTTAAAGGTGTGAGGGGGAGAGTAGTGGGGCACTCTTTATCACAGTACTCACTACTGCACATAGGACAACCAATAAAAATTTCCAAGAGGTAGAAGCCTATCCTATTGTAGGTTTAGAAAGGAAGTAGGTATTTTTTTATCCTTGCCTTCTCACCTTTGGTCTAATCTCTTACCTTTAGTCCATGGCAGAATAGACAGTCTGAGCATCCTCCTACTGAGTGTCTGTCTGAGATTGGAAAAAGGTATAATGCTAATAACTCTTATTGAACATGGTTTGGCTGCTGCTGCTTGCTCATCAGATGCAGAGTTGCCTGGTCAAATTGGGTGTCAAAGCATCATTGGAACAAGTACTTACAGGGAAGCAATCCAGACCTATATCACTGCACAGCCTTAGTATAGTACAAGAGTCACTAACCGACGTGGCTGCAGAGCTTGCTAAGTCACAGGTACCTACACACTCATGAAGGAAATGATAAATGTTTTGAATTAAAGAGCACTTGCCCTATTTTCAACAGGTAGCTGCTTTTCACTACTAACCAGTTGCTGCCAGATCTTATTTTGTTTTTAAGAGAAACCAAGAAATTAAAAATTGTAGGTGGTTCTAATTTTTTTTTTTTTTTAAATACTGGTAGTCTATTAACAAAACTTGTCTTCAGTGTGGATCCATACTCAAGGCTGTGGCGATGCCACTCTACTTAAACGAGCTTTTCCTCCATTCTTTTTATCAGAAATGGGAATCTGATCCTCCAAAAGAAGTGACATTTCTGTCCTTTGAGTCTTAGTACTGCAAAGTTCAGCCCTCCTCCCATTTTTACAATTAACACTTGCTTAAAGAAATTCAGGATTATAATGTAAGCAGCACAGGTGCTTATTCTCTTAGCAACCAAGATAAGACCATGATAAAAAAAAAACACACACACACCTCACTCTTGGAAAATTCTTTAAGCTGGGCAATATGGGAGCCTTCATAAAAGAAGATTTTAAAGCAGTACTGTATGGATTGTTGCACAAATTGTTGATCATGTTTGAAGGCAATATGTTTAAAATTTCTCCACAGCCACAGCATGTTAACAACCTTGAACTTAAATCATAACTAAATTTTCTTGCCTTATTTAAATGTTAAGGAGTACAGAAACCCACCATTTGGAAAACCAATACTGCCAGTTTTCTAATTCTGTTTCAAGTTCGAAGTTAAAGTGCTCACTCTCTTGGAGCTTTCCAGTCTGTTATCCATGTGATAATGTATATTATGGCTTTGTAACCAACTCCTGGTCATATTATATTTGCTCTACCTGTGGAACACCAAATTATATGAAGCCATTCCTTCGATTGGGAAATGAAATATAGTAATCAGATTCAAAATGAAGTCTTATCTAATTGACAGTAAACATGCATAAGACAGTCAGATGATATGATTCAGGCGTGTGTGAGCTACAAAGCCATGTAGCATGAGTGTAGTCAGTAGAAAGATGGTGCTGTTTGACAGGACCAGCTGGTGAACCATCAGAAAAAGTTAGCTTACCTCATTACTACCAAATCACAAATAAGATAGTCTTCAAGAGGATGGGGGTGGGAAGGATTCTGGTCAAGATGGCAGAGTAGTTAGTACTGGAGGGCCCGAAGTACAGCTTTGTGACTTAAAGTCTGTTTCTTGTTCCCACATGCTACAGGGTGTTTTTTTATTTGTAACAATTACTACTTTGAGTAAACCATTCAATAAAAAGAAACATTACTGAAAAAAAAAAGCGAGGAAAAGCCAAGAATAGTGGGACATGTGGTAGAACTAAGTGTTTTGGTGTGTGTGGCTGTGTTTTAGTGCCATTTGGAGTATTATCTTAGGAAGAAACACGTTAACTACCATAGGAAGGTTAAATGTAACCATGGGAGTATTACTTTAAAACGGTGACAGTGGCAGATAGACAAAAGGATCTACATTTGAGTGGCTTTTGATCTTTGGGTTTAATAACCAAGTTTTCTTACAATAATTGATCTTAAAGAAGGACTTAAAGAATAGAAATGGTGATAGCATGCCAGATGGATTAGTGGGAGGGTTCTCAAAGTATGTGAGAATGATATAACAATCAGGGATGAAAGTGGGAAACGATAAAAAAAAGAAAGAAAACTATTGAATAGGAACCGCTTAACTTTTTTTTAAATACTCCTGTTAATACAGAAATATACTGCCTATGTAAATTTCTAAAAAGCCTCTATCCAAAATAAACTAGTACTTTTTAAAATATTAGCAATTATGGTTGCCAATTAAGGTCTTGGTTCTGTATAAAAATGACCTCATAAAAAAAAAAGTTACATAGGCATTTTTGAAATATGGTTTAAAGAAGTTTTCATAATAGGCTGTCAGTTATATTGGTTTTCACATTTTTATCAGTAAGCAAGTATAGTGCAGTTTTTGTTGAACTGGTTTGGAAATTCCTTATATCTCAACTCAAAAGTGTCACCTCATTTAGTTGCATTTAGGTTCGTTCCCTTTCAAAAGCTGCTGAGGAAACAAATTAGTGCTCAGAGCCTATTACACTTATAAATGCAATTAAAATTGAAAAGTCAGTTGGAATACTTGCTTGGGGTCTCTGAAAATAGCAATGGTTGTTTCTCTCATATTCAAACTGATGAAGTGGAAAAACAAAATCACTTCAAGAGATTTTTAAATAGTATGTATACTGCTGATACAAATTAAGGGGGCTACTTACATTCTTGATTAAAAAGTAATTTGTTCAAGTATATGAAGTAGTCTATGTGTTATATTTTTTAAAAATTTTTTGTGTCCCTTGCTACTGCATGAGATATTTTATACTGTTTATAAAACAGATACTTTAAAATTGAACTTTAAAACTCAGTTAAGTTTTAAATTTTTAGTGAACTAAAAAGATAGAGGTATAGATCTAGATGAACAAACTATAGTTTACATAACAGTCTTTTATATTCAAAATGTAAATTTCTATTAAAAAATGTATAATTGAGTAGAAGTTCCTGATTTTGCTTGGCAGATTGAATGATGCCACAGGAATACCATCTCTCTACCAGTGCCACTCATCAGTTCTTAAGACCAGTGGCCCATTAAACTAAATATAGGAGTGGATGCCTTTAATTAACCTCTGAGCAGCCTGGAAAAACTGCACACCACGATTCCCTTGCTAGGATGGGCACAAACATTTCATTGCAGTAGCCCTTGCATGGTAACTGGCCATATATTAGTTTTTTAATATAATTTTATTTTTCCTTTATTCATTTACCCACTTTTTCTTGAGTACTCACTGTGTCAGACACTACAAGAATGCATGTAAAAGAGATATGGGCCCCTTTCCCACAGAACTTTACTTTCTAACAGGAGCTAAAGGTCTATGAAGAGGCAATGGAAAATCTGGTGTGATCAACTAATTCAGATGTATTGGTTAGGAAAGATTTCTTGGAGTTAATGAAAATTAGATAGGAAATGATGATCATCTAGATAATGTGGCAGCCGATGGTAATGAAATGAGGCAGAACTGGAGATGCTGTAGTGCTGGAATTTATGAGGGGAACAATCTATAGACAGCAAAACATCTCAGAAAGAGGGGTAGCGGGTGCTGTCAAGGATGACTGCAGGTTTCTTCCTTAAGCGGTTGGTGGCCCCAGACTCAGGAAGAGGATCTGGTTTGGGGTTTGGGTGATGATAATGAAGGAAGAGGAGTTTATTTAGGCAGGATGAGTTTGAGGAGCCTATGGGACATCTAAGTAGAAAAGTACACTGTATTCAGAACTCTTCTTGCCCATGACACTTTTTCATTTCTTTTTTAGAGGATTTTTCTCCTGAATATCTAAAAGGATCTGAAATTTTTATTGCATTTATATATTTCAAAGTAAATTGATTCTTGTGATTTTGTGATTTGCTGTTCATCTCAACAGATTATGTGCATATGATCATATGCTTATGTAGGTTTCTAGCATTCATTTGGGGATTTAAGTAAAAGTTAACAGATAAATTATTTCTGGAGAAATAAAGGTTACATTAGAATGAATTACTAAAAAGAAACATTGAATTATAAAAGCTTTAACTTTAAAAGCCCACATAATTTTTTAAACAGATATCTATTGTTGAAGCTGTTGGGTACATCAGGAAATTCATTGTTTCATATAATTTTTTATCATTTTTAATACAATTTCTGAAGTTTCTAAATTTTTTAAAATTAACAGAATTAGTTTGTGTAGCCTAGCTTAGAACTCTTTTTATAAACTAAAAAAATTTTGTACAGACTTCAAGACTCTTCTAATTTACTGTTTAGATTCAACTAAATTATTGCTACATGAATTAGAGCCATGGCAGTCGGATGAGAATGAGACCAATGTTTCGGGGGATTGGCCAGCCATCTGTTGGCAACAAGACCTAAAAGAGTTTCAAGTCAAGAAGCTCTTCAATACATTTTCTAAAGCTAGTAAAGTAGGCAGGTTTCAAGTTCTCTCTGCCCACCTGCTGTGTACCCAGAGCAGGAAGTATTAGACTCAAACAGCAGAATGGAGCTATTTATTTGGTTTACATTTCACTATCTTTTTTGTCTTATTTATGACCTAAAAGATACATAATAACAAAACTTAATTTTTTTATTCTAATAAGCAAGGTTTATGAACTTTTTATGTTAAATTACATAGTTTTGAACGTGTATACTGGGTTATCAAATAGAGCTTTGAGGTTTTACACTTAAGTCCTTTAAACTTTGCTGTAAATTTGACCCGATTAGAAAATAACTGATTTAAAAAGTACACACATACGCACACAAATTGCAGTACACGTAGCAAATAAAATGTATGTGAAATTCTTTCAAGTCCAGTTTTTATGCTCAGTGGAAGAAACAGGCCGAGATACTTGAGTTTGCCTCTCGAGACCAGTTGGTCACGTGGGCTTACAATGTCAGTGTTCAGGTATCCTCACAGAGCTTGCTGGTGAGGGAGCTGACAGCCCAGTTAGCACTAGTTTTGGCGACCGCAGCAGGTCCCACCATTGCCTGATGTTATATCGTTTAGAAAAAATTAATATTCGCAAGCACTTTTATACCTGATTTAGTACCATTAAAGTGCAAATACTTCATTATCTTAACTCTTAGCCAGAGTTTGCTCAATTAGTAACATTGATCCAACTTCAATTTTTAAAACAAAGGATGAATACAGAATGTGTTTTCCTGATGAAGCGGCTAAAACTTTTTTTTTTGCTGAGCAGCTCTCCACTTGCTCTGTTTTCAAAGCTCAGCAGATTTCGAGTGGTTAGTTCTGGCGGGCATAATCTTCAGCCTCACACCCCTTACTCACCTTCAGTATAGAAGCACTGTTGCCTGACTTAAACAGCATGGCTTGAACTTAATGAAAATTGTTCATAAGCATATGTTTTGATAAGCATAAAACAGAAATTGAAAACATTTTAGATGTTTTCTTTTCATACTTAAAAAAAATCTTTGATTTTTTTGAGGCTTTTATTAATGTGTATTTTGCTGGTTCTGGTTTACCTTTCCACAGTAAAAACATAACTAATAATTTAAGAACATGATTTACTATGCTTTTTTGTTGTTGGGGGAGGGGATCGTCAACCATTTCTCTTATTGAGCCCTATAGAAACTTTTGTGAGTTTATACTTCAGGGGGATTATGAAGAAAGCATTATGATATAAAGGCAAACATTCTGTAAATGTAAATTGCTGGTCGAGTAGTATTTTTTTATATTGCATGCAATAACATGCCTCTGGACTAAGGTTAAAATTGAATCGTTAAGTCCTTAAAAAGGCTTTACTATTTGTAAGAATTCAATAATACTGAATGTATAGTTATATTGAAGCAGAAATTAGTCCATATTTTATATTTTAATACCAATATTCTTTAGCATTTTTCCTCTGATTTGCAAACTATCTATGACTGTGTTTTACTTAGGCTTTGTATATTCTTAGTGCAACTTATAAAAAAAGAAAAATTTTCTCGTCTCCTGTTCCTTGTTTTGTTTTTTATAGGAGTACCAAAGTCTGATCTCTTGCACACTGGATCATTAAGGGGTCATAGAGACTGCTTTGAAAAATACCATTTGATTGCAAACCAGGATTGTCCTCGATCTAAGCTTTCAAAAAGTACTTACTATGAAGAAGTTAAAACCATTTTAAGTAAGAAGATAAACTGGATTGTACAGTATGCACAAAATAAGGATGTGGATTCAGATTCAGAATGTTCTAAAAATCCCCAGCATCACCTGTTTAATTTTAGGCATAAGCCAGATAAAAAGTTACTCCCGCAATTTGACTCCCAAGTACCAAAGTATTCTGCAAAGTGGATAGATGGAAGTACAGGGAGCCTCACACACTGTAAACAAAGAATATTGGAGCAGAGGGAAAATACAGACTTTGGACTTGCTGTGTTACAAGATTCAGGTGCCACTTTATGCCACAAGAATGTATTGTGGCCTCATAGTCACAACCAGGCCCAGAAAAAAGAAGAGACAATCTCTACTCCAGAGGCTAATGTTGAGGCCCAGCATCCACATTACAGCAGAGAGGAATGTAAGTGAAATGGGACAAAGGTGAAGGTTGGGGTTTTGTTATTTTACGTTTTTATGTATGTCATGTGTCAAGAATTTTGCTATAGATTTATAGATTTGGAAAATTAGAGTATTTAAATGATAGATTCAACCTAAAAAAATGAGATGTCTTAAAATTTTCCATTAGTTCTCTGGAATACTCCTGTGTTGCCAAGCATTGGTATTCTGCAGTCCCATCAATTGTTTCGCGTTCCAAATTATTAAACTAAATGGAATCAACAAACTGAACTGAGAAGTTCAGGGTTAGTATAGTTTAGAAATACAACCTCAACCATCAGCTCACACACATTGTCACATTTCTAATTCCTACAAGACTAATTGATTGAGGGTGGTGTTTCAAAAACAAAAATCTGACATTTTACTGAAGGCCAAAGGTATTGTGTTATTTTAAAGTTGGAAAAATGACTCATTCGGTTTGCATCTACAAAAACTCACAGAAGCTGAGATAATTTTAATTGACTTCAAATGATTTTAGAGCTAGAAGGGACTATGAGGATATTTTTATACAACTTCTTGTTTCTACATACGAATTATCTAAGGTTATTTAACTAGATAGACAAATAGATTTTTCAGACTGTTTCCAGAATACTTTACAATAGTGTTTTCCAAACTGCAAATTACGAACTGTGTAGTGTCTAGCAAAATCAACTTGATAGATAGTGAATTAAACTTTATTTCAGGTGGAGGTGTACTGGGAGTGATATAAAATGTTTCTTAACGTGGGTCAAGATTAATTGGAAAACTCTACATTGTAGGAGTTAATGAATCCTAGTATATTGCTGAATGTTATATTGGCATATAAGTACAAATACTGTTTTTTATAGGATAATATGTTAGTGATGTAAGCAGCTTTACCCAGGTCGTGGTAATAATGAATATATTTTCATGTTTCAGTGAATTTGATGACTTTTGGTGAGGTAAAGCAACTGAAAGCAAAGCTCCGACAGCAAATAGAAGGTAAAGAATCGGTGTCAGTGTTTTCTGCATGTGAGAATTTTGATACAGAAAATCTCCTATTACAGGATACCATTAACTTTATCCGAACTTAAATTTGAAAATGGGATTAGATCCTGTTAGAGTTTCCAGAGCAAAAAGAATAAGAAAACAACTTCTTTATGAACTGTGGGGGAAATAGATTTTTCTTTTTTAAGTGAAAATGGAGAGTACAACTTAATGTCTGCCTTCTTATTAACATTTTATTGACTCCCTGCTGTTGTGTCAGGCACTGTGCCAGGTGAGCCCCCTTAATAGTTCTTTAAGGCAGGTTTTAGCCTTTCGTTTTAATGATTTTTGTTTTTAAATTATGAACAATTTCAAACACAACAGTAGTGGGAATAGTATACTGAACTCCTTGACCTATCTTCAGCAGCTTCAGCTGTTATCAAAAGCATAGCTAATTTTCCTTCATCTCTCCTTGCACACATTCCCCTTGTCCCAACCCCACCCCTAGCATGGATTATTTTGAAACAAATCCCAGACATATTGTTTTGTCCAAAAATACTTCAGAATTTTCTCTAACAAATACCATTTTTAAGGCAATCATAACCTTATCACACCAAAAAAAAAAAAAAGCTTGTAATTCTTTAACATCATGAAATATAATGCTAACACCAACAGTTAAGTGTTCAAGTTTCTCAGTTGTCTTTTTTTTTTTTTTTCACAATTGATTCCTATTTGCAGGTAAGAAACTGCACTTCAGAGATCATTAAGTAATTTACAGAGTTAATGCATTCAGTTAGTAACAGATTAAACTGTCTAACCCCTGTCTTTTTAACTCCAAAGCTAGGGTCTTTCTTGACCACACAGTCTCTCAGAAAAATAAAATAATAATAATAGTAATAACAATTTACATTTATCAACTATTCTGTGGTAAGCACTTTGCAAGTATGATCTTAGTTAATCCTCATAGTAACCCTGAGGTGCCTACTCTCATTTCAAGATTATACATAAGACGAAATTAAAACATAGTTTAAATGACTTGCCTGGGAGTCATAAGATTAGGAACAAGGATTAAATATTCCAAGTAGTCAGATTCCAAAGCCTCTTAGAGGAGTTTCCACACCTCGTTACCAATGGACACTTACTTGACATAAGTCATATTAGATATCAACTGAACCACATAATCATTGCTTATTACTCACTCTTCAATTTCACTAGAGGAATGCCATATTCCTGTTGGCTATGCAGAGTACACACATCCTAGGATGATCAAAACATAACTTTCCTTGGTGTCAAATCACTCATTACAGACTTTACCCAATGCATTCGGTCAGGGTGCTAGAAATATAAATCACAAGATTAGCTTTCTGTGTATTAATATTGAACTACTTTTTAAATCTTTACAGAAGTTTTTGAAAAGTTAACACACCAAGTACAAGAAAAAGATTCTTTGGCCTCAGAGCTCCATGTCCGCCACGTTGCCATCGAACAGCTTCTCAAGAACTATTCCAAGTTACCATGTCTGCAGGTGGGGCGGACAGGAATGAAGTCACACCTACCCATAAGCAACTGAACTACACTTACATTTACGTCCTATGCCCTGCTGTTGACTGGACTGCCAGACGTGCAGACTTTGAAGAAGTTACGGTCCCTTTTTTTATGGCCATTAAATTTGCAAAGCTTAAAGGCAGTATTTAACATCTTTTTCAAATAAAGCAGATCATTACACTCTAGTCTTCTAGGGTTAATCATTCTGGTTTACTTTGAGAATATTTTCCCATAATTTCTAAATGGCCCTCCGTAACTTTTAGCACACGTGACTACTTAAATATACTGTTAGTGTGATTTTATTAAACATAATTTAATGTAATTCACCTTTCAAAACAATAGGTTAATAAACTCCTTAGATTAGTCTGAACTAAAGATAAATTTTAAAGGGAAATGGAATTCATAATGTTACCTTATTTATTATGAGCAATATTTTAATATGAAAATTTTATATATAAAAATGCTATTTTAGGTACCTTTCCATTCTCTGTATAAATGTATCTGAATGGCTCTGTGTATTATATTTACACTTTCGTGTGTGAATATGTTACCCATATTTCAGATCACTGCATTTTATTCTCTTAATACACTGTTTTTACAACTATTATCTTGTTTTCCAAAGAAAAATGTATTTTGGAGTAGAAATCTAGCTGAATTATTTGACTCCTAATAACTCTTAAGATAAAGGAATTAATAACTTTTTAAAGCAAACATACAAGAAAATAAAATATTTTTCCTAACAAAAGCAGTTCTAAGTTCATTTAGGAAGAAAATACTAATCTAGCTTTTGTAAGTTAAGTTGTCTCAGTAGAAGTAAAACCTCTTCTATTTCATTCTAATGACTTTGTTAGAATTCGAACAGAGTAAGTCAAGCCTCACTTCCAAGTCAAATGTAATATCTTCAGATTGAAAGCCCTGTGAAATAATTATCCTATCTTCAAAAAATTAGAATTATTTTGTATGCCGCTTCGGATAAAAGTTCAAGGATCCTTAAACTGTCCAAATTCTCTTATCAACGTCATTGAAATTAGTGCCCAAAGAAAGCATTATGAGGTATTTTCCTAAACTTCAGAATCTAAAAGGAAAGAGAAGACTGCTTGACACAGAAAAACAAAACTCTAATTCAAAAAAGCCCATTTTAAAAAGGATATTCATATAGTTGTCTATGATGTTTCCAAAGAGTTCTGAACTAATAGGTTTTCTCAAACACCTGGATAAGTTTTCAGTAATGTATTAGAGTAAAAGCTGTAACATTAAAATGGGCTCTAAATTCTGTTCTCAACTGGTGCTTAGAACGTATTTATAAGGTAAGGTCCTTTGTTTGAAGAATCTACAGAAAAGCCCAGAACTTGGCAGCTTCATGCATAAAGATGTGAATGACTTCTGCTATGAACTTGGCAGCTTGCCCCCAGCCTGGGTCACATTTTAATCTTGAACACAAACAGTATTTGACTAAGCAAAGGAACACTGCAAACTAGTGGAAAACAACTTTTGTATTGCTAGGGTGTATTCAATTTGCCCGAGACTATACTTGATATCTCATTGACTTTTGGTTTTTTTGGTGTTTTTTTCTTTTTACTTTGAGGTCTGATATAACTGCTTTTTGGAGGAAGCTTTTGGAAGATAGTTTCAATTTCTCTTGATTCTTTGAGTCATCCAACATGAATTTAAAATCCAGGGAGTGGGGGAGGCATTGCCTTACTTTTGATAAGCTTTATATTAAATGTGTGCAATATCAAAATCTCTATAAATTTACAAGTTGAATAAAGGCATTTCTGGATGATGCTAGTGAGTATCTTAAGTGCTCAGTTGTCATGGTCACATTTTCAAATTTGACTTCACTCTTTTGGCATAATTCATCTAGAATGTTACAAGCCAGTGTTCTTGCACACATTTGTGCTTCATTTAAATCAGTTAGGGACAGCCATCAGAGCTTGGGGTGTGTTGCACTTGCTGTCAGTAGTAGCATATTTCCAGAATGTGAACCATATGGTGCAGCCTTGAATACAACAGTGTTATCCAAAGTATTCACTTATTTCTTAAAGAACTTCTGGCAAATATGTAGCTTTATTAATGACTTTGGAACAATTGGGATTGTGCCTGTACCAAAGTCTTAATCTGGGACTCTGATTTATTCCATTTAGATATTTCTACTTAAGCTCTTCAAAGGAAAGGTGCTCTTAAAAAATAACCTGAGGTGCTGATACTCACATTAGTACTTTATTTGAATAAATATTCTAGTAAAAAATTATTTTAAGTATTTTGCACAACAGTTTATCCAAATGATTGATAAACTTATTTTGTATTCCAATGTTTTCTTGATTGAATATGCAATTCTTGTATGTACTAAAATAAGGTTAAGGGACAGTCGAGTTCTACCTTACGATAATATCAAATGCCACAAATATTGGCTACTAGGCTATTTTTCTGTACAGCTAGTACTTTTTGGAGAAGTTTAGAAGAGAATCTCATATACCTTCAGTTTCCAAAATGGCAAGACTGACTACAAATCAGCCATTAGTAATATTTTCAGAGCTTATGTGATTAAGGGAGTGAAATACACTAATATTTTTTCACATTAGATTTCATAATTAGACAAGTTGAATTGCGTTTGAAAAACTCAGTTTGAAGTCAGAAACAATTTTCACCGCACAGGACTGTTCTCTTTAAAAATTAAAGTTCAAATCTGGTCTTTTATCATTCTTTGATCCTAGTATTTAATACCCTAATTTATTTTTTTAAAGGCATGCACTTAAGATACAAATAATGGATGATGCAGGCAGTAAAATACACAGTGTTTTGTTTCATTGTGTAGTTTCTGATGCACAATGTTAGAGCGAAGAAATGTTTTTACTTTTTCAAATTATATGCTCATTTCACCACAAAGTGCCCATTTTTATATGCATTTGAGGATTATTTTTGAAATAAGTTCGCATTGGAAAGTGATTTCAGAAATATAATCAAAATACATTCTATTTTGTTGGCATCTTGAGATTTCTTGGGTTTTTCATTTTACCATATTCTTTACCACTGAAAAGAGTTTAAAGTGCTTTCTTTTTTTGTTTATATATTTTTTTACTTTGGTGTTTATACCCTTGAGGCTTGTCAATTTTTGCTAGTTTTTTAAAATTTGTTTTTTATCTATTTGTGCATTTTAACGTTTGTCAGTTTTTGTTTTAGAAGAAGCTTGCATTGTTAATGTAAAATGTAATAACAAAATATATGTGCTCTATACTTAATAGGAACTTAATAAATTATTTGTTTTGGTAAGAGGTTCAGGTTAGTGTCCATAAAATTAGGTTGTATGACATGAAAACTTTTAAATGGTACAATGTAAAGTTCTTATAGTATTTTTTTCTGATTTATGCCAGTTAGTTTACTGACAGATGTTACTGCTTATGCTAAAGTAAGGTATTTGAGTATTTTTAAGTACTTACTAAAAAGTTTCGTACTCTACAAAATTCTTTAAATATCTTTTGTTCATATGTGGCTATAAAGCAAAGAATTTCATTTCAATGTTTGTGTTTTTAACTTTAGGTTGGTGGAAATAATTGAGGAAAATCAGTAGGAGATAAAACTCAACAGGTTACTCTTGCCAAATTAAGTTTTCTGGTGGTAGGTGAAAGTTTATTTACCCGAATAATAAGGTAATAGGGCTCTGGCACAAGTACAGGCATCTCGGAGGAGGGCTAGAATCCAGTGTTTGGAATAAGGTTCTGTGTTGTATCTCAGTATTTTCATTCACTTTATCCTTTCATAATTGCCCTTGTTATAATGTCGCCTAACGTTATTAAGCAATTTCGTCATAGCAAGTGAGATTCCTTTTTTTTAGCATCTAATTTGTAACACATACTTTTACTATTTTTAGCTTGAGAGTCCAGATTACTAATGCATTTTAGTGATATTAAATGCTCCACAATTTTACCAAAGTGAAAAAAAAAAAAAACATGGAAATGAGTATTACCCTCTGATTACCCTCTGTCCTCTCCCCAAACGTGCTAATTGAACTTCCCTCACCTTCACAACGCAAAGGGAATTTTAGTGAACATATATTTATTTCTTTCAAATGTGTAGAGTATTTATTTCCATTCTACTACCTCCAAAAGAGGCCGTTTAGAAAGTGTTCAGTGGTGACTTCTGTTAAAGCCATTCCTCCTTTTATAATCTGTATGTATGTTAACCTTGCTTTAAATCTGAGTAGTTTATACTGTGGTCATTGCACTTAATCTCTCTGGTGTTAGAAATTTATAAATTGTGCCAAGATGTTTGAAAAAGAAAATGCAACTGGTAAGAGCAGTGGTAAAAAACAAGTTGGTTTCAAAAAGTTTATTTAGACATTACTTGGCTATTAACATGTTTAAAGCTGCAATAATTTACATATTTGTATTGCTCTGCTTTGGAACTGTAACTACATATGCTTGTCCACTTTTTAATTTTACAATAAAATAAATATTTTGTTATCTGTTAGTTTCAGTGGATATTTTTAATAGAACTTTTTTTAATGGTTGACCTGTATAAAGGGTTTTGTTTTGCAGGCTTAAAGAGTCTTTACTTAGAATTGTTATCTAATGGTTTCTACCGTATTTCTTATGAGAATCTTTCTTTGAAACTTAAGTGAATATTCTCTCTGTCCCAAGAGTCCAGAAGCAGGTAATAAGATATTTGTGACTTACTGTATACCTATGTAACATTTTTAATTGGATTGTACTTTTACAATAAATATACAAATTTTATTTGCATTTGAGTTTTAACAAGTCCCTATAACTATCACTCTGCTCCTTTCCAATCTCCACCAGCATTTCCCTTTTTCCACTGTTCTGATCTCTGTCACTGTAATGGAATTTGCCTGCTCTAGAACTTTACATAAATGTTATGCAGTATGTGCTCACTTGCCTCTGGCATTTTTCACTGGATGCTTTGAAATTCATATAAACACAAGGATCAAAAGTTTGTTCCTTTTTGCTGACATATTCTACTGTATGAATATATTATTTGTTTATTAACTCACCTGATGATGGACTTTTGAGTTGTTTCCAATTTGAGGCTAATAGGAATGAAGCTGTTAGAAATTTTTTAATTTGGCTTGTAAAAGAATATAAAAAATAGAAAAAAACATTCAAGGTCACTTGTAATTAACATAACCTGAATATTAAACTACCATTTTTTTCCATGATTTTTAAAGTAATTTATAATTTTGCGATAATATAAAAATTAAAACTAGAAAACAGTTGTACAAAACATCAGGTTACAAAATAAGCGATGTTTGAGAACGCAAACATTTAATGGGGTGCTGAGAGAATCTTAATCATCCTTGAAGTTCTTTTCACAAGTCTTAATAGTCCAACCACTTTATTTTCCAAAAGAAGCAATGATGACCAACAGTGGTTTGGCAAAAGTATTGGAAAGAGCATCTTATAAGTACATTAAGGGAAATTTGTTGCTTTTCTGAGCCTAACTTCACTCAGCTAGAGCAAACAATTGGTAAAATGTAAACCTAACACAGTATTGTCACTTTTGTCCTTGCCTGGGAATTTTCAAACTATTTGTAAAATGATTTGCTCTCCCTCATTCGTAAATGGTATTATAGGACCTGGAATTCTTTGCAGGTGTCTTAGAGACTGGCAAGTAGGCGTGTGTTAGTCATAATAGGATGGAGAGCTGCAGGTAGAACAATATCCTTTATATAATTTATACATCGGTATTCTGAATTATTTGTAACAAGCTCTTAAAACGTTTTAGAATCTGTTCTAGGTGATGTCTTGGATCCTTTTATCTTGAAAATTCCACGTGACTTGCAAGCTTGCATCATTAGGGTCTTCTGGCAGTGGCGGCGGCGGCGGCGGCGGCGGCGGCGGCAGTGCTCTGCCTCAAAACCCCATTCTAGTGCTAGAAGAGCACAGACCACCTTCACCTCTAGAAGCAAAGCTTTACAATCTCAACCTCCCTTGTATCTGAGGTACCGCACCTTGGCTGGTGACACAAACTAGGTAGAGGATCCATGTTGAGAGCAGCAGTGTCTGACTATCAATAGATGCAACACCTGGTATCCAGTGTTCAGTAGCCATTGCCCTGTGTGAGTTTGTGTCAGCCCCGAGCTGATCAAGAAGGGAAGGTTTCGGAGGTGAGATGCCCAGTTGAAAGAACGCACGAGGAGCTGGAGCTAACGTGAGAACGGAAGAGCAGGCACAAACTTTATTGCGGGAAGCACACTTTCACATTAGGGGACCACATGGGCTTTATATAAGTCAGAGAACAATAGTGACATTCTGCCACACATGCAAGATACAACAAGCTGAATCATGCTTACATAAGCTAAGCGCAGGCACCCTACTACATTAATATAACATTCTAAATCTAGGGTCCTATCCCTAGCCATGAACCTGGATCACAGCCAGACCTACGACCCACAGTTTGGCCTTGAACCTAGTGGTTGATTACATCAACTTCGTTCCTGCCCGGTTTTCAAGCCTTCTGGCCAATCTCTGCCTATTGAATAAATTTCCTTTTCAGCCCAAGTCGACTAGTTGTTTTCTCTAGCTTGCAACCAAGAACTCTGTGACACCTAATATCATCCACGGGGTCCAGGTCTGTGTCTAGTACTCTCCTGCTTTTAGATCTTACCAAAGGTTTCTGAAAGTGAACTGCTGAGAGCCACCGTACACCTAAAACATCCCTCAGGACCACATGGACTGCCTGTTGGGCCAGCTGAAACTTATGGGAAAGTTCTGAAAAAAAAAAAAAATGCTTTGGCAATGCATATGTCAAATATTCCTGTTAATAATGTTCACTGTTCACAGGTGGGGTGACTTCGGAGAACTTCCCACTGTCTGCCACCAACTGTCAAAAATGCTCACAGCTTGTAGCTACCTAGGAAGAGGTGGTCTAACAGTGATGGCCATAAACTTGGATCTGGGCCGGGCCTTTGCTCTCCCTGGTGATACTGACTCCCAGCCCAGTGAGCATCTCTTGAGTGAATGAGACTTCAGAGACCGCATCAGGATTGCATACCCTCCAAAACTGCATCAGTAGCTAGTCAAAAAAATGTCTAAGGCCTTCATCTGGTGACTGAAAACTACATATCCTCTCCACATACCCCACTCTCCACAACATCTCCATGAATCTATTTCAGGCCTTTGCTAACTCCCATTTGTTCTGTCTCCATTTCTCCTCCAAACCAGTGGTTCTCTGACTTTGAGTTTGATGAAATGTATTTCAGTGGGCCACACCTCCAGAGTTTCTGAATTAATAGGTCAGGGGTGGGACCCAAGAATTTTCATCTAACCAATTCCCAGGTGATGCTGATACTGCTGGTGTGTATAGCATGTTGCAAAACACTGCTCCAAAACGTCCATTGCCCCATAGTTTACTTCCCAAAAGATATGATAATGCTACTCCCTTCTTAAAGACTTTTCTAGATTACCATGGCCTAGAGAATAAAAATCAATTTTCACAGCTCAGCATTAAAACCCTTCCACCATTTGGCTCCCACCTACTTCTCATTTTAATTCTTTCACCAAATTGAGATTTTTATTATGTACCATAAAACTCTTAAAAAACTCTGTAGGCTTTGGGTTGAAGAGATATAAAAGCCTTCAAGACTTTGTCAACTGAAAAGGATTCTGCCAAGAGATTAAATGAGGATTGAAAAATGTCCATTGAATTTAGCAACCAGGAATTCAATGAGTTTTAATGGACCTATGGGGGCAAAGATAGATCACAATGGATTGCAAGTGGGTAGGGAGATAAGATAGGGGATTTTGGGGGGTGATCTCTAAAAAGTTTAGCCATAAAGTGAAGTTGAAGTCAGATAGGATGTGTCCAATGTTATTATTTTTTTTAAGTTGGAAAGTACGTGAATGTGAATAAATGCTGAGAGGACCCATCTAGTGTAAAGGCTAAAGACGAAAGGTAGAAATAATCAAAGGAGTAAAAGTACTGAAGAGATGGAACAGGACAGCACATCTAGAATGGTCTGTCTTTGAAGAGATTTCTGATCACCTCATGCTTTGACACTAAGAGAAGGCAAAACTGTAGGTGAGTGTACTTGAGGGCAATTCACTGCAGAGTAGGTTGAGAAAGTCTCTATCTGGCTGCTTCTATTTTCTATGAGAGAAAGAAAAGATGATGGGGTCAGAGGCCCAAGGGATGTGGTGAAGTGCTCAGTAGCTGCTTCCTGAGAAATGAGAGACATCTTGGCTACAAGAGTAAAGGTTACTGGACTATTTAGAAGAAGTGGAGATTGAGGTCCGTTACCCACTGTTGGTTGAATTTCTCTAAATTTGCATTCAGATTTTGTTGCTGTAAATATATACAGAGAAAGAGTATTTTTGCAGTTGGAGTAAACTAAACTGAGAGCAATACTGAAAATAGAATCCAAAACTTGGATAAATTTGTGGCTCAAAAAGAAAATTTACAAAACCTTACCCAATAGATGAAATTTGAAGTGTAAGAAAAAAATGAGAAATTTGAAAAGCTACTGCAGACAGAATGGGGGTGGGTGATTAATTATGTAGCTTTAATTCAAGAAATAATTCTCAATCAAGTATGTTCATTCATGATCTCAGTACTTGGCTCTACAGGCAACAGTAGACTAAGACTGTTTTGAAGACCAGGACCTTATAGGTCAGTTGGGTATCAAGCTTCAACAGAGAGAACTGGGAGAATTGTCTAACCTAAATGAAAAGAGATTTATAGAGGCCTGTCAGTATATAGAATGTGAGAGAAAACCAAGGCGCAGCTAAACACAGAGTTTCAGATATGCATCTTCAAAGCAAGGAAAAGGCAATGTAAAAAGAGAAGGGTTTTTCTAGGGGAAAGAGGCAACTGAATTGAAGGTGATAAAAAAGAGGAAGTCATAATGAGCAAGGCAACTGCTAAACTAATATTTCAGAACTTGGCTTCTAACCCTCCTCTCTACTCCTGGGTGCTGCTTTACCTCTCATAGACTCTCTTTTATCATCTGGAAAAAGTAGAATTGAAATTGATGATCTTTAGGGGAATTCCAGTTCTAACATTCTATAAGGATAATGAATTCTAAGAAACCAGCAACAGAAAATCACCCCAGTGCCTGCATGAACAGAAGAGCTAAGCTGAAGGGACAAAAAGGAAGTGTGGTTTCATTTAAGAAGAAACTGTGAGGCGCTTTTACAGCAGGATATTTCTATGACCATCTGTGACAAAAGAGAAAAGATAGCAGAACCAACCTGGCTCATAAATGACTATACGGTGCTTTATATACTGTTTGCAGAGAGAAAAAGGACTATAAGCCTTGACACCTTATAATTCTCCTGCATTCTCATATCAGGGAGAGTACTTTAAGAAGACTGTTCTCTTAGAAATGACAGTGGGATGGATCTCCCACACAATCAAAATTTGGGTCACCTACAGCACAGTTCCTAGAGACATTCCCACCTGTGCATGGAATATGAAGCAAATGTAAAGGCAGTGTGGTAAGCTGTTGAGTAAGACAATTTCTTCAATCAACAGAACTGTCCTTTACTCTGATGTTATATCTTTCCTATCATGGGAGTAGAAAATTGTTCTTTTTTTTATGAAGTGGTAACAGAAGATAACAAATTTTCATTTTTGCTTGTTTAGTTTTGAGGGCTTACTTGGTGAAAATTAAAACACAATCTTATGATCTTACGTTGATATATCAGGGTCCTCCAGAAAAATAAACAAAATCAATAGTATATATGTGTGTGTATGTGTGTATATGTACGTGTATAGATGGATGGATGGGTGGGTGGATGGATAGATGGATGGATGGATAGATAGATAGATAGATAGATAGATAGATAGATAGATAGATAGATAGATAGATAGATAAAGAGGTTGATTTATTATTTTAGGAAATTGGCTCACACAATTGTGGGGGCTGGCAAGTCTAAAATTTGCAGAACGGGCTGGCAGGATGGCTATTCTGGCAAGAGTTGATGTCAATGTTGCAGTCTTGATTCTAAAAGCAATCTGGTGGCAAAATCCCCTTCTCTTCGGGGACCCTCAGTTTTTTTTCTTAAGGCCTTCAACTGCTTGAATGAGGCCCATCGACATTAGGGAGGGTAATATGCTTTATTAAAATCTACTGATTTAAACATTAATCACATCTAAAAAATACTTGCACAGCAACATCTAGACTGGTATTTGACCAAACAACTAGGCACTCTCACCTAGCCCAGTTGACCTTTATAATTGACCTCTATTTTTTCATTTTATTTTAATGCTCCATAAATTTGTGAAGTCTGCAAACCATGGATCTGGCATTACCCCATGTAGACAGCTGCCTCTAAGCAGCACTCCCCAAAACTCTGGATTCAGGTCTTCAGGATCTCCAGAGAAGGAAATGCTCTCAGAAAATTCTTATACTACTCTAAATATTCCATGTATTCTAAAAAGGCTTAGAAAAACAACTTTTCATTATTTTTCTAAATAATCCTCTGTGTAACAAAGACAGTTACCTAATTATTCTTTTTACTCTTGATCTGGTGTTGGTCTTAAATTATTTAAAGACTGAGTTTTAATCAAAAAGTTAAAGATATATACAGCTCCTAGTAAACATTTACCTAATAAATTTAGATAAATTATCTAAGGCTATTAAACTATTCAATGTTTGGTTTGTCTCTTATTCTCCCTGCTCTCTCCTACCTCTGCCCCATAAATAACTCTCCAGAGAGTTATTTTGTATCAGAGAGAGATATAACTCATTCTCAACCTCTATCAGCCCGAAGCACACATTCTTGAAACAAATACATATAGTCCTGTGTGGTAGAAAGAGCTTGAGAACAACCCCCACACACACAACCAGCTGTGTAAATAACTGAGACTAAAAGAGATAGCATCTGGGCCCCCTGCTAAGTTTTTCTCCACTGTTGCTGCCACATTGCTTCTCACAAAAGAACCAGGAAAATGTGGGGCCTTGTGCACTGCTGCCGCCCTGCAGAGATTAGGAGAGCTTCCCTCACTTAACAGAAAAGAAAATGCAGGGGAGCTGAGCTAGTGACCTGCAAACCCACATTACCTGTGCGAACAAAGTACGGGACACAAACTACAGGTTTACACTGCATTTCATCCAAGTATGAACAGAATTTGTCCCATATTGACACAGATCAGTCTCATCTCAGAGAATAGAGGGAACTTGTTGCAGAAAAGATCCAAAATCAGACCAGTGAGAAACCAAGGAGTACTCGCAGAGTTAGAGAACTCAGGTTTATTACTCCAGCAGTCCCAGAGGAGCTGGTGCTCTGAATATCTGAGCCCAGAGCTCAGTTGCAACATTCCTTATATAAACCCTTTTTGGCATGGGCTGATTGGTTATTTTGTCCTCAGCCCATTACAAAGCAGCAGGAGTTGCTATGGCTTACTGGCAGTTACAAAGTGTTACAAAGCCAAGGAGTTGCTAGGGGGCACAAACAGTTCCATCTGTTGCTTAGACAGATCAAACAAAAGGGAAGGTGAGTCTTTAGTCAATTTCAAGTACAGCCCATGCAGCAAGCATATTTATAGAGGCAGAACAGAAAGGTGATTAGCCTTTTGAAGGAAAATTCCTCTTCAAACCGTGTGAGATATATAAATGTCACACGAAATCACTAAATGTGTGATGCTAAAGGGACCTTTGAAGGGCTCATAGCTTCGATTTGATTTTGTTTTATTTTAGGAGGGCTCTTTCTCAAAAAGAAAAAAAAAGTCCTTCAAGAACGACTAAGGTGTAATGTATATGAAAGTAGAGCTGCTGCTGCTCTACATGAAGGAAGATGGAGATTGTTTAAGCCTCCTTCACAGCCCTCTCAGTAACATTCCCCAGTTACCTGAAACTGCCACCATGAGTCCTGAAGCAACCGAGTGACCTACAGGACCCTGGGTATCTACAAAATGCTGATCTAGTTTCACTCCCTTAGATGACCTAAATTGCTTAAGGGACTTGCAAGCAGCCTACAGACCTTATTATCCACAGAGGCAAACAAACCCCAAATCTCCTGATTCCATTTCCAGAGTTATCATGATACGATGCCACCTCCATCTGGGCTCCCAGTTTTTCTATCATACAAGATCTTCTGTTTAATAGAATTGTAAGCTATTTCTCCACACTCCAGTGGAACGCAGACACAGCCAGGAGAGAAAAACACAGGGAAAAGTTGGGGCAAGTTGTCCCTGCTAAGTAAAGCAAGCTTTGGTACAAGACCGTGCTAGTGAGTCCAGAAGGCATCTTAAATTCCTCATTTTGGAATGCAACCAGAGTAGGCTCTGACAGCAGCTCCCATCACAGCCTATATCCAGCAAGTGCCTTTCTTATTTCAAAAAGCCAGTTTCAGCAAAATTCATTCCTAGATAATATCAAAACTTATAAACGCCCGTTGCTATTACCAAGAAAAAAAAAAAGAAAATATGTACCCCGCTGATCCTAACTTGTTCTTCAAAGCAGAGGTACTAAAGTCATATAAGTCATATGATCAAGAGCCTGTGTACCACATGGGTAGGACTTCCTCTGTCGACAGAAGGAAATGGCAAAACCCCAAATGTCTTATATTGTATTATATATTATATTACTTATGTTATCTTTTACAGAAATGACATATTGCTGTACCACACCCTAGAACTAATGAGAAGGCTAATGTAACTGGCCCAGCAAAGAAGCTCATTAAGAAGCCAAATTCTAATTATATACCTAAATGAATGTGAAATGGAAACCTAATAAGATGCAAAGAAACTTTAGATACGAAGATTTGAAACTGTTAGCTAAATAACTCTCTTGCTCATTACCCCTAACTTGATGCTCATTAGAAAAAAAAGGAAGACCTATACAATTACCCACTGTTTGATTTCCTGTTGTGCTAACAGACAGGAAGAGAAACAGAGACTGTGGCCAACCAAGAATTCGTGCCTGAGTGCAGCCCACAGCTTGGCCAATGTCTGGGTGTGCTGAGTTGTTCTGACCAGTCAGCTTTAGTAAAATCTCATTACTGGAGATGCTAGAAATAGCACCAACAAAATGCCCTAAGAAAATTTAAAAAGGTTGTGTTGCCCTTTCCTTCGGGAACAATTCAGTCCAAGATCTATCAGGTGGGACAAACAAGGTAGGTGTCCAAAGGGGTGTAGGAGGGTGTCAGGTGTTAGAGATGGAGCAGGTGACCTTGGGGCTGATGCAGGCTGCCAGAGGGATAAGGAGAGCACCCATAGGGGCATTGGAAGGGATGAGGCCCTGGATGTGGGGTGTCGGAGCCTCAGTGGGCTGAAGAGGGCATCTTTGGGAGAGGGGGCAAATTGGCAATGGAAAATTGGTTACATACATAGATTGATCAAATAAGTAAAAGTCACTTAAAGGCTATTAAGGATGTGGTATGGCCCCTATGCACAACACATCTTATGGCTCAGTTCTTAAAGCTGCTATTAAATTGCTAGCCTGCTGCTGAACTTGGTTAAGCCCGAGCCATAAACATCATGGAACAACCACTGCTCTATGGACACAGTATGGACAATACTGGCTCCCTGTAGGTTTCACCTCCTCCATTCGCATGTTGGAACTAACCAGTCCCTGTTAACCTAGCTCGCAATCCTTCATTTGCATGAAAGAATTATACCAAGTAGTTTTTGCCTTTATTAACCCTGCCTTTCTCTGCTCCAGTTTGAGTTAACTGAATCTGTGTCTCTAGGATTCCAATGCTTTAAAACCCCAAATAAACTTATTTTACAGCCTTAGATCTTTATTGGTTAACATTACAAACCATTCTCCACCAAATCAGAGCCCTTTGGGGAAATGATTAACTTTTGGAGAAAGGAAAGAACAAGATTATTTTGTCCCAAAAAGTATAGAAGTGCTTAAAAAATTATGTAGGCATGTCAAGACAACTCAGGAGCCAGGCTGAAAGGTTCCATTGGCCAAATCAAACACAATTTAAGGGCCAAAATAATTAGTGATCCGGTTGAATAAGATAGAAAATATGTGTCCATACTGATTTTCAAAAATTACTAAATTGAGAGTTCATCATGAGCAATAGGAGAGTTACATAATCTCAAAATACCTACCCCTAAATAATCGTTATTTACTAAGGGGAGAAGAACTTTAAGGCTCCACTTTCATCAAGTGGTCAAAATGATGCTAAGGAGTGAGGGTGAGGTGAAAAGAGGCAAAAGATTGCTATTTTCCATAAGAATTTCATAATACAATTTGATATTTTAAATGACAAAGTATAATTGATAAAAAATTAAATTGAAAAATTTTAATAAAAATTCTTGTCTATTCTTAGGTCTTATTCACTGAAAGCTAGAAAATAACAAATGTCCATTAAGACTTCTATAATAGCATACTGCTTGAAACAAAAAATAAATGAAAAGATTTTTTCAAAGGGAAAAAGAAATCACATAATGGCTCTCAGCACAAATCCCGATCCTTAGAGTTTCAAACGTTACCAGTGTGAAAAAATCAATTCTAAAGTGAATACTATTATTAGTTGTTATAGATAGTAAAATGCCATTTAGCATTTGTAGAGTTACTGAAGGATAAGCATTGTTCTTAGTGCATTATCTCATTTAACTCATAATTTCTCAGTGAGGAAAGTACTGTTATTATCCCTATTCCACAGACGAGGAAACTGAGGTACTGAGAATTTAAGAACCTGGCTCCACATCACAGTTAGATGGCTGAACTCAGTTGTTTAACTTTTGTGCCTATGTGTTTAATCATCACATCAACAGTTTTAATCCCTAACTCTAATCTTTTGTTCTCTTTCTCCTCACATTTAGTCCCCCCCCCCCAAACATCTCTAGGAACTTTCTCTGTCAGTGTGACTACCTTGACCTTAATTCTAACCCTCCTATTTAATGCCTTGATTATTAAGGAGACTTCTAATTACTCTCTGCTATGCACTGAATGTTTCTATCCCCTCAAAATTCTTATGTGGGAGCCCTAACCCCTCAATGTGATGGTATGAGGAAGTGGGGCCTTTGAGAGGTGATTACGTTTAGATGAAGTCATGAGAGTGACCATGATGGCATTAGTGTCCTTATAAGAAGAGGAAGAAAGGCCAGAGCACAGTGCTTTCTTTCTCTCTTCTCTTACTCCCTTCCCCTCCCCCCATCTTCCCCCACCCCATTCCTCTGCCTTGTGAGGACATAGTGACAAGGTAGACATCTGCAAGCCAGGAAAATAGCACTCACGGAATTGGGTGGCACCTTGATTTTAGACTTCTCAGTCTCCCGAACTGTGAGAATAAATGTCTATTCTTTAAGCCAACCAATCTATGACATTTGTTAAGGCAGCCCAAGCTGACTAATATACTCTCCCTGCGTCCAGACTCTCCTCATACGGATCCACACCCCAGGCTATCTCCCAAGTTAATTTTCGAAGACAGACTGACCCATGTCATACTTCTACTTAAAAATTTGCAATGGTACATTGCCTGAGAGTGGGGTTCAAGCCTTCAAACCCATCAGGAGTGTTTTGAAACGTCTGTATCACTGGACCAGTTACTTTTACTAACTTTAATTCTCACTATACTTTTCTATGAAATGTCCCCTCCAGCCAATTCCCTAAACATATCTTATATGGCCCCTTTTCTCTGCTTCTATATATGCTCTTGGGCTATTTCCAGAATGCTCAGCCTCCCCCCGCCCCTTCTCAATTCAGAAATTCCTCTTTACCTTTTAAGACCCACTCTAAGTATCCAATTCTCTGAAAAGATTTCTCCAAATTTCTGTGCTTCCATTAACTATTTGTTTACAGCTCTATTTTGGCAAGCATTTATTTAAGGTCAGTTACAGCCAAAAACTGAAAATGCCCTAAGAGCAAGGATGGTATCTCCTCGTTTTTTGTATCTTCATCCCTTGCACATAGACAGGTAGCTAGTAGATTCTCATTAAATTAATGTCAAGGTAATGAATTAAATCTATAAATACACTCCAAATTTTGATATCATTAACTTTAGCTCAAGTAGTAGATAATTTTAACAAATAGAGGTTTATTTTAGAGATAATCTTGCTTATCTAATTTCTTAAGGTTGCATTTTTCCTACAGTTCCACATCCAGTTCACTGATCAACTATCAAACTGAAGATAGCTTGTCATTACATCTGCAGTGAGTCACTTGCCTGGAGAAAAGTACATGTCGGGCATTTACATTTTGGCCTTAAGGTAAAAGCACTTTTTTGTTTTCAGAATAGAGCAAGACTCTTGAAAACTAAAACAGTAAATTCAATGCTGATTATGGTCTGTGATGAAAACCTGGTGTCAATTATAAAAATGTACAGTTTTTGGAGGTGCATTCCTGGGCTGGTATCTGTGACCATTATCATCACTGATGAGGTGCCAAATGCTAAAGTCCCACCCATTTGACTTGTGCAAACAGAGCCTGTAACAAGTTATTTGGACATGACATTTTCTTTGAGAAGATTATCAGCTGCTAACTATATCACTCGGGACCTTAAAACTTCCACTAGAAAAAGAGGCCCAATATTTGTATGAACTGGGGACCTTAAAACTTCCACTAGAAAAAGAGGCCCAATATTTGTATGAAAGGTCCTTCTGGGGCAGGATGGTAAGAGTGATGGATAAGGAGAGATCACTTAGGAGGCACCTACAATAGTCTAGATGTCTAGATGGTCTTCCTCAATTTAATCTTGTTCTGTTTTATACAGTAATGAGCTATACAGGCTTGTAACACTGGAGCAATAGGCTATACCATATACCCTAGGTGTGTAGTAGGCTCTACCATCTAGGTTTGGATAAGTGCACTCTATGATGTTTGCCCACCGTGAAACTGCCTAATGATGAATTCGTCAGAATGTATCCATTTTTAAAAGGCACATGACTATATTTGTAGTATAGACTGCCACATTAGAGACATGTGTGCAAACACATACACACACACCTTCATTTTATGTGTTCACCAGCATAATGTAGCATATTTGAACCTACAGGTTAGGTTCTCTTCTGGGTAGCAGTGGTATAAAAGAAAGAGCACTCAACTAAAAGTCAAGATATCTGACCAGAAGAACTTGCAATAAATGAGAACAGGAAATAATAACAAAAAAGTATACAATAATTACCATGTGCCATAAGTTGTTCTAGCGATTTACATATATTAAATGAGTTATTCTCTTTAACAAACCTAAGAGATGGGTATTGTTACTTTACAGATGGGAAACAGACATACCTAGATTGATTTGACCCCATCATGCAGGTGGTGGAGCTGGGATGTAATACTAGGCATTCTGGCTAACCGGGTCTGGGCTTTTAGCCACTAGCTCCAACATTTAGTAATTGTAGTATCTATTTACAAAATGTACCGTTTTTGTCAGCTCTTTTGAATTTTCCCATTTGTTTGGGTTTTTAAGCATGAACAGATTTACCTTTTGACCAGCCTTCAGGCTAAAGAGTAGCTAGCTAGCTATATGAAAGGAGAAACTATACATTCAAGTAGTCATGTGATATTAATAAAATGGACCAGATCATAGACAATCTTTTAGTTTAAAAAGTAGGAGACAACTAATAAAAGATGCTGTTTCTTCAGCCATGATTCAAATGCCTATTCATAAACCTATCTGTAGGTCATAAAAACTCCCATTTTGTAACAGGTACATAAACAGACACTTCCTATAGTTCAATGACTCTACACCCCATCACTGTCTGTATTACTTCAATATCAACAAAATAAAAAATGCTCCTCTTAAAAACCAGAAAGTAAAAACCATGTTGAAATCACTGCAGATTTAACCCCGCTGGTACCCGAGTGTTTTCTCGTTGGGAAAGCTCTTGAAGCATAATTCAACTCTATTATAACTCTTACTACATTGCATCACTTTACACTAACAATCAACATAAATTCATGTTCAGAAATTAAACCAAGTGAGAGAAGTCAAATATGTTAGATAAGAGGAGGCTTACAATTCTTGAGCATCTAGCAACCTGATCTCAGCAAAAATGTCTGGTAAACTTGATTTGCCTTATGATTTCACAGTTCCACTTTCACCTAGATTAGACTTCAGGATTTCATTTCTTTTCCCAGAGCGAGAACTAATTCGACTATATCTGTTTCTCAGCCTGCAAGTTGTATGGGGGCAGTGAACTTGAGTATATTGTGTTACTAAACCATAGCAGGCAGTAAATTACATGGAGAAAAACAAAAGCAGAATGTGCTGAGCAGGGTGTGTGTGTGTGTGTGTGTGTGTGTGTGTGTGTGTGTGTGTGTGTGTGTAAGAGAATGACTGACTCTGCCTTACTCTCAATGAGCAAATAGTGAAACATTTCTTAAGAATTTGTCATCATACATCATCTTTATTTTGTCTTTAGTTCAGCTATAGAAACAGCATTTGAAAGAAAGAAGCTCCACACAGAGGAAGGCAAACTGAGAGAATGCTGGTGCTCTAGCAGTTGGGACAGTGACAGAATCAAACTCCAATATTTCAACCTTCTCAGCTTTCCTAAAACTGCTAAGTGTTGGCAACAGCATCTTTTGTTCACATAGGTCAAGTTTTTCAGGCAGAGGTGATGGGGAAAGAAGGTGACAGGGCAATGCCATAAAATAGACAAAAACCAGCCGCAGCCCCAACAAGGTAAAGACTATGGGAGTGGGGTAATGAATGGTAGTTCCTTGAGAGGCCAAGAGAATTCACCTCCCAACAAACCTATTTCTAACTAGTTGTTTCAACCCACTCTCGCTCCTAAAAGTGGAGCAGAATTTGGAAGATGAAGGCCACGGCATGTGTACTAAATAAGGAAGCACAACACTCAGTAGCATCTCTGCTTCCTTCAGTAATGACAAGAGCAATCACTAAAAGATCCTTAATAAACACTCATGTGTGTCACGCTACCAAACAATGTTGAGGCTATAAAATTGAAGTGGCATCACCATGCATCATGGGATGGGAATTGGAATTAGGTAGATAGGGAACCTGAGGTTCTAAGGCTTTCTTACATCTTTCTTATGCCGACAAAGCTTCAAAGTCTCTGTGTAGCCAATTGTGAGAACATGAAAGCTGCTCAAGGTCAAAACCACTCATTGCACTAACTCTAGATCTTTGAGAGCCTCCCTTTGAACAAGTTCTCAGGCTCTAAAGAATTGGAAGGATTAAATTTTGTCCCTTGTTTAGGAAAAAAAAAAGGTCAAATTAAAATGTTTCCTAAAATTAATATAGTCATAAAAGTCTTAAATGTTACATGGTTTCTTTAGAAACAGATGCCTTTCACCGCTGGAGAGAGAGTTAGGGAAGACATTTGTACTATAAGTGACAAAAAGCAACAGTTTTTGTCAGAAGAAAAGGGACTCTGACTAGAAATTCAAGAATTCAGAAATGTATAAAGTTCCATGAATTTCAAAGATTGTTCACCTTTAATTTTGGTGAGAAAACTAATTAGCTCTTGCTCAAGAGGGTTCTGTAAAACAAGGCTTTTTCAAGGATAAAAAAGAAAAGTAGGGGGAAAAAAAACAGTGTATAGGGGTGGGGAAGACAGCAATTATGCTCCTTAATAAAAATATTAGAGAGCAGTCTGCTCACCATGACAAATAGAACCATGTAATCAAAATAGTTATATCTCAAAATGGGAGAGAACAGAATGCCTGAGAGAAAAAATAGGAAATAGAAGCATGTGCTACTCCCAAACATTTTTTAGGCCATCTCTTAAATCCTCGCATCTCGATATGTTAGCTCTAGAAGGAACATTAGACATCCTTCCATCCTGACTGACATACAGTAAGTCCACACTTACCCACGGTTTTGCTTATCCACAGACAAATGAGGTCCAAAAATATTAAATGGAAAATTCCAGAAATAAACAATTAATACGTTTTAAATTGTGTGCTGAGTAGCATGATGAAAACCCACACCTTCCCACTTCATCTTGCCCGGGAAGTGAATCATCTTTTTGTCCAGCGTGTCCATGCCATATACACTAGGTGCACGTTAATCACTTAGTAGCCATCTTGGTTATCAAGTCGATTATCATGGATCGCAGTGCTTGGGTTCAAGTAACCCTATTTTACTTAATAATGGACACAAAGCACAAGAGTAATAATGCTGGCCGTTCAGATATTCTAAAGAGCCATAAAGTGCTTCCTTTAAGTGAAAAAGTGAAAGTTCTTGACTTAATATGGCATTTTATCATTTCACATCATCACAAGAAAAAGAGTAAGTACTGTGTAATAAGATATTTTAAGAGACCACATTCACACAATTTTTATTATAGTATATCATTATATTCATTCTATACTATTATTCATTATTATTAATCTCTTACTGTGCCTAATTTGTAAATTAAACTTTATCATAGGAAAAAAAATAGTTTAGTAGGGTTTGGTACTATCTGTGGTTCCCGGCATCCACTGGGGATCTTGGAACGTATCCCCTTAGAGGAAGGAGAGACTACTGCACTTAGATGTTTGAGGCCATTTCCAGGGAGCCCAGCCACTGCTCAGGTACACCCCTTTTGTGAAATCTGTCTCAACTCCTTAGGCAGAGGGAGAGGACTCCTCCGCTAGATTCACAGAGCCCTTTCTCATTTTCATGTTGTACTGGGTTCCACAAATTATCTCCTTTCAATTCCATTCTTTTGAAATCTAGGCATTAGGACCACACAGGTGGCATGTCAGCATGACACCTGACCTCTGTGTGGCGTATGCCAACCCATTATCACAACACAGTAGTGAAATCTAAATAGTGATTGACCTTCAAGTGCTACTGTCCTTCCTCTGGGAGTTAAGAAATACGGTAAAAGGATTTTTTTGGATTGCTTCACAGGCTCAAGGGAGCAACCATTTCCAAACAATGCCAGCAATGAAGGTTAGTCTTGTCATCAGTCATAGTCCATTGATACGCTGGCACAGTCCAACTGTTTTTGGAGTCTATCAAATATCCTCCTGGGTAAAATAAACAGATCAGGGCTAATTGGACAAAGAGATGAGGAATAAATAATTCTGTTACTATACTCACACAATTACCATGGGTCTCACAATCTGGTGCCTCAACCTGAAGCATCAGCATCACCTGAGAATTTGTTAGAAATATAAAATCTCAAACCTACCAAATTGAATTCTGGGGGTGGGGCCCAGCAACCTGAGTTTTAATAATCTATCCAGGTGATCCTGATGGCATTGAGAACCCCTAGCTTATTAGAAACAGAGGAAATAATATTTTCTGGTTATAAACATACAGCATTGGTTATAATAAATATCTTTCACCATTCAACCTATTTTATTCATTCATTTAATTCAAAACTACTTTTATACTTATGTTAAATACATTGTGTGTGTGTGTGTGTGTGTGTGTGTGTGTGTGTGTGTGTGTGTGTGTGTGTGTTTAAGACACTGCAGTGGATATAAGGGTAATGGCTCATAATCCAATGCAGGGGAAGATGAGAGGCAAATTCATAAACATGAATAGCTCTGCCCAGAATGTTGGATGAGAAGTAGGAGAAAGTGCAGCATGAGTTTGGCCAAAGGAGAGATTACATAGTTTGTTGGGGCAAAGTTAGGGAAAATTGAATGAAAGCACAGTGCAGCTATAATTTTGACATGTAGTAAATAGGAAAGAGAATCTTCCAGGCCCAGGGATAGCATAAAGACATGAGGTAGAAAAGAATAGAGTATGTTTCTAGATGAGCATCTAATTCCGTTGTGTCGGAGTGTAGAGTCTGTGAAAAGAATTAATCTAAAAATAAGCCAGAATAATGGTGTAAGAGTGATTTTCGGAGGTAGGGCTCTGAGTGGGAGGCAGAGTTCTGGCTTCTGCGAGTGAGAAGAGTCCCCTGAGTCCTGTAATGGAGGCAGGTAGCACTGCCTCCTCAACTTCCTGCTCAGTCTTTGCCATGTGGGGTCCCAGGGCAAACACTTGGGCTCTCTGAGACACTATTTTGACAAGAGAAAAACATGTATCTCCATTTCATAGGTAGAATGAGGCAGGCAGGAAGGAGTCTCAAGCCATTTGAAGGTGGGGTTATATTGCCAGACCTGCCCCTGTGGCACCAGACATTTCTTCATGGCTCTTGTCAGCCAGTGCATAAGATGCTATTTGTAAATTGTATTTTTTATTCTTTCACATCAGAATCCTTCGTCGTGACCTTTTTTTTAAGTCAAGAGTAATTTGTACTTTGGAAAGTTTTCCTGAGCAAAGCTATGTTTAAGCTTCCACTTTTAGACACCAGACTTCTAGCTCGTTTTTCTCCACCCTCATCTCCTGTGTGGTGTCACAGATGGACTAATCAGCAGCCACAGGCCTCTTTAAATCCAGGGGCAAGAGACATCCATGACAGCAAGATGGGCCCTGAAGTGAAAGAGGACTATCATTTATTAACTACCTTTCTAGATGTCTCTGCCAGTTTTATAACACTCTTCCTGACTTTTCTGAGGCTAGAAATATGGGCAAATAAGTTGTAAAAAGCAAAAAAGAGTCAATTAAAAAATACATATGTGCTTGGAAAAAATATTTATCTCTTGAGTGTTAGTTCTTGAGGCAAAGACCATTTCTGGTTAATTCTGTTCAGCAGTCATGATATAAAATAATGTGATACTTTGAGGGCCTCATTTAAGAAGCAATACAAAAATAGCTGAGGGAATGTAAATTAGTACTACCTCTATGTCCAGCAAGTCAGCAATGCCCATTAAAACTTAAAATATAATATGAGCCAAAGTTATACTTTTAGGACTTTATCTTACAGATAGATATACTTAAATAAACAAATGGGCTTTATGTATTCAATAAGATTTTGTTCGTGTCAATAATTTTTTTTTTTAATTTAGAAACTGGTTAAATGAAGTATAGCCATGGAATACTTGGCAACCAAAAAGAATGTGGAAGTGCTTTATGTACTGATGTGAAGAAAACTCTAATACAAAGCTTTTCACAAATGGAAAAGGCAGCACAGCATGATCAGTATATTACCAAAAAAAATCAGGGAAAAGAATTTATATATATTTGTTTGCTTATACAAAAAATATGTGTACAAAAAGAAATATAACAAGGACAGGAACTTGGGGGCCCGGACACGGATTGGGGGACACTTTTCATTGCATATCCTTTTGTTCCTTTTTGAGTTAAGAGCTGCATCAATGTATTATCAATTTTAAAAAATAAATGTCACCATAAAACAATTAAAAAATTAAAAATTAAAAAATAAAAATACAGTAAAATAAGAATTCTCAACAAGATTTAAAAAACAAATTAGTAACTTAAAAAATAAAATAGAAATTCTAATTTTTCATAAAATAATCATTCTAAAAGACTCAGTTTTGAAATTTTTTTTCCTAACAGCACAACAAAACTTCTCTCTACTTTATAAATAACAAATACTTTGAAATCCTGCTAAGTAAAACAGGATGAACCAAGTATGCTCCTTTACCCTTACCCCAAAGACACAAGGCAAAGACATGAGCCAGGAAGGAAAAAGTCACTGGAATAGTGATCATGAAAAAGGAGGGCCATGTGTGAAAGTTTGAAAGGGGAAGCTACATTAAGCTGAGAATTTATTTCGATATCCCTTGTTTCAAAAATGTCATTGGACTTGGTAAATTACGACCATACAAAAATGCAACGTCCATAAAAATAAACCAATTGCTCAATAAAAATTAAGCAGTCACTCACTCAACAGACGCATATGATTTTGTAATGAAACCAAAGAGAAAGTCATTGCATGTGACCTCATAAAGACAACATGTAATAAATAATTGACGTAACAATAGCCTTAGAGTAGCCACTGGAAACTCACACTACTGTTATTTAAGTCTTTGAATGTAGACAGATGTCATAATCACAAAACATACTTGAGTTTTGAGACCAAACTTAATTGTACAAGGGACCAAAAGAATGAAATCTAGATAAGCAGCTCTGCCATGATCTGTTTAAGCTAAGGATGGATTTCAGATCACCGGAGGAAAAGAAGGACTGCACATTCTTTAAGCCGCCCTCCATAAACATTATGCTTCTCAGCAAGCTTTTGTTTCTTATGGAATGGTTGTGAATTTAATGTTATAATATACTTCCTGACAAGTGCTTAGAGATATTCTCAGGTGCTGCTCTAGGCCAGAATGAGGAGCTTTAATCATCAGCAAAGCTAGCACTGAATTAACATCCCTTAACATCAGCTGATGAGTGTTTCCATCCTCTGTGGAAGTAGAAGATCTAGCTACTTCTGCATAGAAGTGACCTGATGAGAGGGTCAAGATTTCTCTCGGGAACATTTTAGACCCATTCCAACACGTGCACGAATGGAGGATTGATGCTCAAAATTTGACCAAAGTTTAATATTTTTGCCTGGAAAAGATAAAGACATGTATTTCAAAAGTTTATCTTAGTCATTTTTTAAAACCAGAAAAGCACACAGAGAACATTTAAATTTGAGCAAATGGCTTCATGGTGAAAGACCAAAAATAAACTGGTTCCAAAATGCATGTCTTGATAACTAAATCAGTTGACTTACATGGATGTAAGCAAAAATCAGTTAAATGTTAGAAGATACTTAAATAAGAAAGCTGATATGGCTATATTTTACTGGAAGTTATTCTTTCTGGCAGTGTATCAGTTAGAATAAGTTTCAGTCTCATTTAACAGGAAAATTGAAATAACAGTGGCTAAAACAAAATAATTTTATTTTTCTTTCACATAATCTAAAGACAGGCAATTCAGGGACAATACAGTGACTCCCTTAGTCACCAGGGTCCAAGTTTCTTCATATCTCTTCCTCAACATCTTATCCATCCTAAGGTGCTTTCCAACTTCAAAGTCACCCACATAGTACTAAGAGAGGAGAGGAGGCATCTGCAAAATGCAAAGGAAAGGACATGCAGAAATGACCAACTCAGCCGGTTTAAGTCCATTCCTGACTGCCCTCTCCCCTCCTCCAGGACTCTCCAGCTAAGATATTTTCCCATAGCTACTTCCCCCACCTCAAGGCCTCTCCAGCTCACATCTGTTGATTCATTGCTATCCAACTAATGTTCTTCCTTATCTCTGTAGCTGTGTAGGAATAACAAGACTGTAAAACTGCTTGTCATGTTACAATCTGGGCTCAGCCTTTGGATAGGAATCTGCTGAGCGGGTGCCATCATCAATAAGTGCTGCTTTCTGCTTATAGCCTCGGTATCTTGTCTCTCCATTCAAGAATCCTATAACAGTGCTGATAACACCAAGGTCGCAGGTTCTACAAGGCAAACGACCTGTAAACAGATAAGACCAGAAGTCTGGGAAGTCCTCTCCCCTTGTAACTCCCCACCTGAAGCTCCTCCTCCCCATCCTGACTCATGAAGCACACATGAAACCTCAGACAAAGGAATCACGCACCCCTTGCATGGACACTGCAAAGGTATATAAGCTGTAATAAATCTAACCAAAGGGAGCTCATGCTTTGGGTCTGTTCAAAGCCCCACGCTCTCTGCCAGTATTAAATTCTCCTTCCTCTAACAAAGTGGTCTGAGCATCCAATTTCCTCCATCAGGTGTCGCTTCCTGCAACAGTACAAGATGGTGGCTGCAGCTTCTGCCAACATGCCCGAATATGAAGAGGGAGGAGGAAAGGGAGCACAACCCCCAACTGAGTGTGGGGGAAATAAAATTAAAACCAAAATCTTCTCTCATTCTAGAAATCGCTCCACAAAGGTATTAGATAAAGAAAAAAGTGTTAAATAATAATGCAATGCACATCACAAGGAATCTGATGAGAGACTGCGAAGACAGAAATCCCATCCTTCACCCACATAGCCAGGCAGACACGACCCATTACATACATGTTCTCAAGGTAAACAACAACTAGTCCTAAAGTCAGCAGAGTGGATGGCACCATTTTATTTCACATAATTCATCCTAAATTTACCTGGCAATTGAGGTACCCATCTGTTTAGTTAATTGATTTCATACAAAGGAAAAACAAACTTCTCACATCTTTGTGATAGGAGGTAGTTTTACAAATTGGAGCCAGGTCGGTCAAAGTTAGGCTCCTACCTCTTGCTGAAACTTGGAGATAAAGTCACTATCTTCCTTGAATGTTTACAAGGAAAGGCAATGATTCCCAGGTTCTCAAGAAAGGTATTCCTGAGTTGATAAGCTGACCAAAGGCCTATCTAGTTTTCAAAATAATTTATAAGCACTTTGAAGAGAAGAGAAAGTACTTCCAATTACAAGTTTTTAAAGATGATGCTTTAAGGAAAAGGAAGGGAGGGGAATCTCTTTCCTTATTTTCAACAGGGAAAATTAAGCTTCTTAACTTTTAATTTTTATTTATCCTTACATATATCAACAGCCTTTAAGGGATGGTCCCATTTACAATAGCAGCAAAAATTATAGAATACCTCAGAATCATCTTAAAGTGAAATGAACAAAACCTTAAGGTAGAAAATTTTAAACCCTCTGGAGTACACTAAAGAATTGATTAAAAAGTTTTCTCATACTTTGTTTTAGTATGAGAAAAAAAAATCCTACATCATATAAATGTCAACTACTTGTAAGTTTTTTTATCCTTTTAATACAATAAATGACTTTTTTTTTAACGAGACAAGATAACACTGAAGTTCATTTCAAAACAGTAGGCAAAAACAGCTAAGGAAACTGTGACAGTGAAGAGTAACAGGAGGACTGGCCCTTCTAGATGCTGAAATATATTCGAAAGCCTTCACAGTTACAGCAGTGTCGTCTGGCCCATGGATACACAGATCTGGTCACAGAATAAAATGTCCAAAAATAGACCAAAATGCATAAAAGGATTAAGGGTGGTGAATCTGATCAACAAGGAAAAGACAAGCTATTTAATACATGCTACTGGGACAACTGGGTAGCCATCTGGGGAAAAAAAAATTTTTTTTTAAATTTTCAATATAATTCAAGTCTCACAATGTACACCAGAAAAAGTTTGTAATAAAATCAAAAATTTTTTTAAAAAGAAAGTTATAAATGTACTAGAAGAAAATAAAGAAAGACCTTTCTGACTGTGACTCCAACATCCAGAAATCTTAGAAGACTGATAAATCCAACCACATAATCAAAACTTCTGTGTGATAAAATAAAAGAAACCAGAGAATCAAAAACCAAAAGCTTAGAAGTAAAATCAGAAGATGAATGCCAAATTGGTAAAGATATTTGAAATTTATTGTAGACAAAGACCTAATATCCCTAAAATGTAAAGGTTTCAACAAATAAGCACAAAAGTAACAAAAATGGATAAAGGATATGAATAGATAATTCACCAAAAAGGAAATGTAAATGGGTTTCAAATATATGAAAAAGGAATACAGGTTAAAAATGTCATTTTTATCTGTCAGATGGTTAAAAAGCCAAAAGTTTGATAACACATGGTGTTGATTAAACTGAAAAAACAGGCACTCTCATACATTGCTGGAGGGGTTATAACTTGACACAACACCTAATGGAATGTAATTGGATGACATCTACAGGAATAACAAATTCATAACATTCTCTTCAAATTAGCAATTCCAATTTTAACATTTTATTCTACTGAAATACTTGCACATATGTAAAATAGTATATGTACATAGTTACTCACTGTAGCATTTTTGTAATAGCATAAAATTGGAAACAATCCAATAAAATGTTATGCAGTTTTAAAGAGTGAGGAACTATTCGTGTACTGTTATATAATTATCTGCAAAATATACTAATAAATATGAAAAAAAGGTGTAGAACAATTTGTATAGTATGCTGCCTATCATTTATGTAAAAGAGGCAGAAAATAACATTTGTATTTGTTTATATATTAATAAAATTAATTTCCATTTCTCTCCCTCTCTGCCTCCCCACCTTCTTCCTTATTCCCCTCTCCCCCACAAATATACAATAAAAAGTTAAAGATTAATGAAATAAATGTGGTTATTTTATTGGAGGGAGACGCTAACTGGGGCAACACAGGATGGGGTAGAACAGAGACTTCTCCGTGCACAGATTTTTATAGGTATTTTTAACCAAGCAAATCAGTTACTATTTTAAAAGTAGTATATAGGGAGGGGGCCAGAGAATTAAAGTGTTAAATCAAGCCACATTCAGAGACTGCAATGTGCTGATCAGCCCTGCAGCCAGGCCAGGAGGACACCTGCAGAACAAAGGAAGATTTCTGCTGAGATTGCTAACAGCCCATCTCTCATACCTGTGTAGGGGAAATAGGAAAAAAAAGATGTAGAACAATTTTTAAGTGGCTGCCCTGCGCAAAATCATTCATTCACTATGGCTAAAACCGTGGGGAACCTACTGTTTAAAGGCTGGGAACTGCCAGCAGGCCTTTCACGCCACATATTCTTACCTTTTCACACTACATACTGTTCCCCTTCCCATTTCTGTATGCCGGTATCAAAGGAAATGGGTAAACAAGTCTTTAAACTACAACTCATAGGAACTGAAGAACGATATATAAGCTAAATTCCCCTAACATGTCCCTTTCACTGCCTTTACTCTCAGCATCATTCTCTTTGTATTTACTCTGTCTCTCTCACTGTCCTTGTCTCTCAGGCTCTCTCTCTCTGCCTCTGAGAGGAGACCACGCTCTGTCTGTGGAGTGTTATCCTTTGCTAATAAGCTTTCCTTCTGACTCTAACTTTGGCGTCTGTGTTGGATTCTTTCTGCATTCTCCGCCAAAGAACCCTCTTCTCTCAGTGCAGAGCTTGGTCACTCCCAGTCAGGGGAATTTGCCCTGTCCTGCATCAAAAGTCAACAATTAAAAAATTTCATAATAGGATCTCCATTAAGCACACGCAAATTAAGCCATGATTATGTATGCTTTTAGTCAAAGCTGGGAAAAAGTCAATTAAAAATCATAAAGCCTATATTTTTCTAAAACATTTTACACCTAATTATATAAATGGCCACTAGTAGAAGCCTCGGGTCTAAAGTCTCCTTATTGAATGTTTATCTGGGAAGCTCAGACTTGCAGTGTATGAGGAAGGGAACAGACATTCAATTTAGATGATGTTTCCATTTAGTTAACATATTTATAATTTATTAAATGTGATAAATTACTTTCTCAATTCAATCAGATGGAATCGCATTGGCAGAACTGATTTAAAAAATAATTTTTTTTAACTGGCTAAGATTTGGCCACTGCTATTTAGTGTCTTCCTGGGGTAACTTCTTTGAGATTTTTCATTTATGTATAAAATAGGAGGGAACATAAATGAGACGCTGTTGGAACGCAGCTCAGCATCATGAAGTTCTGGCAATTGACCTAATTATCATATTTGATAAAAGAGAGTCTTCTAAGAACTGAGCGTCCACAGCCTTACTCATATACTGTATAATCTAGGTAACTATTTCACAGAAATTGCCTGGATTAATCTATCTGATCATCTTTCCACACAAAATTTTTTATAACTGAGTTTTTGTTTTTTAAGCCAATGCAAAGCTTCAGATGAGAAATCGGAATGCAGGAGGGTGCCTGTGCAGAAAGCAAAGATGCTCGATGCAGTTTAAAAATAGATTAGAAAAAGTCACCCAGAGGCAAAATCTCTTTTAGGAAACAGTTTGAGTGGTCTTCCTTAGTTAAGCAAATGACTTAAGGGGGAATAGGCCCTTATAAGAGTGGGTGAAGGGCTCCGGAGGGTAAAAAAGCAGCTTTTGTTTTTTAAGCAAGGTGTTTATTATTCAAGGAAACTGCAGGTAGCAAAGATTTCACTTGGGAGAAACGAGTCTTTTTACATATAGAATCCAGAGCCTCCTGGGAGTATCAATAGCCCAACTGGGCTCTCAGAGGCTTGAAGTGAGGCTCCCACTGGGTCAACCAGGGTGGCCTTCCACACAGTGGCCTGGAGAGGAGGGTCAGTGTAACTGAGGAGCTGGGGTTTGTGAAGGAACTGGAAGTAACTGTTGGAGGTGGGGAAGCACTGGGTTAAGCACAGTGAGCCCAGATGGATCTGACCTCAACAGCTGTGTTTGGAAAACAAGCACTTCAGCCCTGGCCCCTAAGATCAGCCCCCTATGTTTGTTTCCCAAAAAAGGTTGATGATGACATCACAAAAGCAACTGGTGATTGGAAGGGTGTGAGGATTACAGTGAAACTGACCTGACCATTCAGGACAGGCCCAGACTGAGGCAGTAGCTTCTGCCTCCGCCCTGACCATCAAAGCTCTCAAACAACGGCCAAGAAACAGAAAAAAGGAAAAAAGAAATCTAAGCACAATGAAAATATCACTTTTGAAGAGATTGACAACATTACTCAACAGATGTGGTACCGAACTTTCACTAGAGAACTCTGTGGAACCATTAAAGAGATCTTGGGGACCACCCAGTCTGGGGGCTGCCATGCTGATGGCTGCCACACTCACGACGACATCAACAGTGGTGCAGTGGAATGCCCAGCTAGTTAAGAACTACAAAGGAGCATGCGGTATTTGGAAAGGCTGGTGTTTACAAACATGACTGATCTGTCTGGAGTCCTTACGATGCAAGTTCTAGACTTCCTATTGTTAGGGCAACTGGATACTGGAACCACTAACAAATAAGAGGATGCAGGCATCTGCCCTAGTTTTGAGGTGACAATGCAAATTTGAAAACAACCTATGTAAACTTCTGAAACTTTGTTTCCTATATCGGCTCACTCACATCAGCTCTCCTGGCTGACTGTGGTTTTTTGTTTCCCATGTAGTGGGAAAGGGTCAAACTCAAATGCCTTCACGTATGAGGCTGGTAAAATAATTTTATCGTAAAATAAGCCATGTTTGTGATCCCAGAAAACTGAAGAGTGTACCTCTCTTCCAAAGGGAATGTACACACAATGATATTTCAAAGTCTGAGCCGATTAAAACAAAGAAAAAACTATCAAGTCTATAGGCTGAATTTAGCATCTATCTCAGCTGCCACCTTGATACTCTACAACTTCATTGTACCTAGAATCTGTTTTAATTTATTCAAATGTTTCTGCTCCCTGCAGGTCACCATGGAAGACTTTTAAAGGATCCTATAAAGAAGAGTCAACATATTCCTGGGCCGCAACTCATCTCCAAGCTCTAGGTCCTAACTACCCAGAGACGACTAAGAAAAGTTCCTTCCCACACACAGTTTGATATTGTCAACACCATTTGTTCAGTTTCCTGTCTCATCCCCTCCTTTCATCAGGATACTTCTCTGTAACATTGTTGGATAAACCCAATTTTACCTTCTTCAAGGCTAGGTTTTTGTGTAATATTTAGAAGACTCATTTCTTTTAAGTATTAGAAACCTATTCGTAATGCTACCTGCTCTTGCCTACCCACATCTCACCCTCTTTGTCCCTCCTGCCACTGAAGCCCCTGGACACGCACGAAACCTCACTTATGTCTCTGACTGTGCCTTTTGTACCATGCACCCGGCAGAGTTCCTGGCACACTGTTTTTCATGTACTTAATGATTTCAATTGAGTTCTGTTGATGTGGAATTCCAGTTAATGTTCCTGACCTTTCTCTTTGTGAGTCTCTTGATATGGACCTGCATCTTTGGACATTAAAACCAGACCTAGTTTCCTGGTCTCTGATCTTTGCCTTCTATTTTAGTGTGATGTTTTGACTTCAATTTTCCCTTTTGGAAGCAGAGTGCCCTTCCCCACCTTTTTTTCCCCACGAATAAACATTTCTACACTAAGATACCATTTCTTTTCTATACTCTCAGCTCTTTAAGCTTGAAGTTTGTCCTGGTTCTTCTCAGTTTGTCCCATCTTCTTGTTGCTCAAAATTCCCCTGATATTTTTGAAGGTATCTTTCTGTAAAGCTGCTTTTAGAAAGTCAAGATGTTTAGAGTGTAAAAGTAGAATAGAATAAGACATAAGTCATACATAGGAGAAAAGTGAATCCCCATCATCTATTAAAAAGGACGAAGCATCAATAGGAAGATTTGGGCTGCAGAATAAAAGCCCTTCCTCGATCTAGCTTACTTGCCCCACTCTGTTCCTCCATTTTTAGTCCTCAAATTACCTGTTTTTCTTTTATCAAGGAGAACATCCATGTGATTACACGGTTATGTGACAGACTGGTTTTGGCCACTTGATCTCTTAATTCTCAGGTAAGAAGCTGCTGCCTGTTTATCTCCTCTAAAGGTTTATTTCCTGTGTGATTTCCACTCTGGGTTTGCCATTTAATTAATGAAATCCATCTTCATTCCTGCAGCCACGAGACCTTTCTAACCACCTGTACATTCGGTTTTGCCAATGCAAGCACTTCTTTCCTTCCTCACCCATTTATTTCTCACTAAATCCCCATAGGGCACAGTGATTAAAGCTCAGCAGATATTTCCTTTAGGAATAATTTTTTTTTAAAAACATAAATTACCTAATTAAATACTAAATACTTCTAAATATGCTTTCTAAATAGATGTTAAGTTTTAGAGATGGCAGAAAAGTCAAACTCCAAATTATTCCCAGTTATCATGTTTTTACATAGTTTTCCTCTGGCAAAATTTTAGAATTACAACATTTTGTAAATATGGGATGAAGGCTACTCTCAGAGATCAATCAACTGAGTCTTGTTCATCTTTGACTGGATTGTTATGCTATGCCTACGATAATAGTCTATTTTGATTGTTTCAGAAGTGATACATTTCTTAAAATCACAGTTCACTTTGTTACTAAGCAAATATGAATAGTATATGAATATAAATAGTGCTGGAAGCCCAGCAATTTAAATTTTCCCAAATCACCATCCCTCAACTTCAAATCAGTTGTTTAACATACTTTCCACACAACCATTATTATGTGATGATTTGGTTCTGAGGCTGAGGGCAAAACCTCTTCAACCCTTCCTAGAAAAATCCTACCAGGTGAATTCCTAAACACAGAGTTTCAGTTTGGATTGTATCAAGTATGTCTATAATCCCAGAGTTATGAAACTCTGCTCTGGCATCAGGAAGAGAGGAGTGACAAGATGGGTTAGTGCTGGCAGTGAGGCTAAGAAAGGGAGAGGCGGCAGGCATGTAGAGGCCGGGGTATGAGCGACAACACAATTTTGTCAACTGGAGCAAGAGAATAAGAATGTTCTTGATATTAAGGAGAGACGTGAACTCCATTGAAGCCACAAAACAGGAAGTGTACATAAAGGATGTTTGTAGAATGCATGCTCATGAGCGAGAGAGTATACCTCTATTTGACCTTAAATGCTTGTTATGAAATATTTTGGGACTTTTCTAAGAAGAAAACTGCGATTGCTTGCTATTGCCGGAAACTGCCTTGCCAGCGGCCTGGCATCGTGGGAATTTGCCTGGCTTTTTGTGGCTGCCACCCAAAACTGGTAACTACTAAGTCAAAGTTAAGTATAAGCTAAAATTAAATTACTTCCCTTCCTTGTTTATGTATTTCTACTAAATGAGGACATTTCAGTAATGATTTTATATTCATTAGGAGGATGGGATGTCGCACAGCAAATCAATCACAGTCATAGTGAAAACACCAAGACATTATTCTATGTTTTTCCACAATCCACTATGTTTAGTTGGGATAAAATAGTGAAAACTGAAAACTATTCTTCTAGAAAAAAAAAAAAAAAAGGAAAAATACATAGTGTTTTCAAAGGGAAGAGAATCATGATCGACATTCACAAAAATGGAGGGTCAGAGGGTGGAGAATATGTTAAGTGTAGACATGTCAGAAGTGTGAACCTAGGAGTGTTTAGAAGAGAAGAAATATTTCAATGATTCTGAATCCTTTTGGAATTGCTACCTATAATCCACAATTACACTTTTTGCTTCGTGATAGTTTCCATCCTCTGAAAGCATGCAACCTCTTTGTACATTCTACAGGCTTGGATAAGTATATAATAACATATATCCATCATTATAACAGAATTTTCACAGCCCTGAAAATCCCGTCTGCTCTCTATTCACCTCCAATCTCTTCTTCACTCTTGGCAACCACTGATCTTTTTACTGTCTCCATAGTTTTGCCTTTTCCAGAATATCATATGGTTGAAATCATACAGGGTGTAGGCTTTACAGACTGGCTTCTTTCACCTACAATATTCATTTAAGTTTCCTCTGTGTCTTTTCATGGTCTGCTTATAATTTTACATATCTGATGACTAGAAAAAAGTTCCCCCAAACTAGCTTCTAACACCTTTCATTTCAAGCCTTCTTTCTTCTCTACCATCCACTGACCTAGGGACCATCAGAATTAGAGATTGAGTCTACAGCCATGCTACCCTGAACAAGCCCAATCCTGTCTGATCTCGGAAGCTAAGCAGGGCTGGGCCTGATTAGTACTCGGATGGGAGACCACCTAGGAAGACCAGGTGCTGTAGGCATAAAAAACAAACAAACAAACAAAAAGTAGGGGATTATAAAATGACAAGCTCCTTGCAATCTGTGAGGTCAACCAAGTGTGCCTCGCCTGAAAAAAAAAAAAAGGAATTAGAGATTGAGTCCAGGGAGAGGCACCATAGGACACATTTGGGAAGCTACGCCTACCCTAGAACAGCTATCAGGAACCTAACCACGTGTGGAATTGACCAAGATCCCCCTCAATGCATTCTACTACCCCATCTAAATACATCCTCACCTCAACTTCCCTCTGCCAACTGTCAAAAATGCCCCAATGTCACCCAACATGAGGTGAAGCATGATGAAGGAGTGAGGAGAAGCCAGAACAGAAGGAGACTACAGTAATCTGAAGATTGTGGTTTCTTTTGTGAAAGGTACAGAAATATGTAACAAAGTCTACACGTGGCCAGGGACCCTCCCCAAACCCAGGGAGGAGCCTGTGTGGGTGAAGTGCCCTGAAAACTTACCCTCTTTTGCTTCACAATAAATCTGTCTCCTTTTTCTCACATGTAAAATGGGATAATATTGGCCTACCTTATTGAAAGGATTGAGGGAGGAAGATAGTCACAATCATTTTGAAAATGAAAGGCTCCTGGGAAAGTAGACACATGCACACTTGACACGGGGAACTATGTGGCAGACTGGCCTCCAAACCTATCATCCCATGAACGTAAAAATGAGCACCTTTCTAGCTTATTTCCATCTCTGCTTGTTTTCTTTTCCTTTTATCCTCACTTTTGCATTAATTCTGGTACCTCCTTCCCCCACGTTGCTTATACATTTTTCTTTTTGCTATGTTTATTTCCTGCTTTTCCTGTTCCCTCTTTTTCCCCTCCCTCTAGTCCCTCACCTCCTCCTCAACCCCGTGGTTTGTGTCCACTTATGTTGTCATAGAAATGCTCCTTTAACTTTTTCAAAGTTGCTTTCCATATCTTTAAAACCTACAGACGCTGAGATAGCCATCAATCTAGGAGAGACGGGAAGTCGCATGATGCCTGCCTCTCCAGATGTGGTTTCAGGGTGACCCTGTCTGATCATCAGGCTCGATTGATGAAATACAACCACTGATGAAATTTGAGGCAGGGAAACTCCCTGCACGATGTGGGACAACAGTTTGATAGATGGGCCAGCGATGATGGATCGCCCCTCTCTTCCCCTTAGTCTATGAATTTTGGTTCATGAATTTCCTCCAGCAGAGACTGAGTTGTCCCAGAGATAAGATAACATTCATCTGGGAGCTGGACTCTGGGCTTATTGCTTGCTTGTGGATAGCACCCTCATTACTCAGTAAAGCAAATTATTACTGACAATGTAA
>CM053507.1:14741818-14865599 GCA_028627145.1 Eidolon dupreanum
ATTGAGAAAGTTGTTCTATAAGAGTGCTCCAACCCCTGCTTCAAGGGACAGAGGACGCTTTCCTTATGTTTGAGATCGACGTGTTATTTAACTACCTGGCTACAGTACAGAAGCTGCCCAGAAGTCACTTGGAGATTTTCTCTAGTTCAGTCATCATTTCTTAAGAAGGGCTGGGAGATGAAGTTTCTGGGCCTTTCCTGGGATGTAAATATCATTATCAATTCCCTGTAAGACTCTAAAGGTCATCCTCATTTATCATGGGCCAGTCTACTTCCCAGGTATCAGAGATCAAATTGTTGCTACAGGCTCATCCCCAGTGGTGTCCAGTATAACTGGGCCTGGAGCCCAGAAAGAGTAGGAACTCTAACTGCTTGGGAAAGAAGGTCTCATTGTTCATCCTGCCTGGGTTTCTCCAGGTTTCTGTGCATGATGGAGAAGCCCACTCCGCCTCCAGAGCTGGCCAAGAGGGATTACCCTAAGCTGGTCTTAAAGAGTATCTGCCTTCAGCAGGATGATTAGTTAATATCAGCTACTAGAGGACAAGAAGCAACAAAGATGTTTCACATACACATGGTTTCAGATGACTTGTGCTTCCGGAGTTCAAATTTAGTTCAGTTGTCCAGGACTTGAAACCGTATCTTCAGTCCACCTAACGCAGCCAGACTCACTGAATGCAACAACATCTGACAAATGATCACTATGTGAAACTCTGTCCAGAGCTCCCTCTTGGAATTTCTAGAACATACAGACTGGATGGCCAAATCATAGAGGCTTCTCGCTTCTCCGCCTGGTCCTAGCCCTATCCACTTGCTACACAATCAGAGGTAAATTTTCCCACAACTCTAAGCCAGATCAAATAAAAATTCTTTGAGCAATACACAGAGATGGGCTTGTTTAGTAGACAACCCTAGGTGGTCAGGAAGAAATGGTCAAGGTGTCTCTGGCCAGACCTCCCTTTCCTGCTCAATTCTTCTCTTCCGGGCTCCTCTTAACTGCCAAATACTTAACTAAATTCCTGTGCTACATGGATCCTTTCTGTAGTCCTGGGCATGAACCAAAACCTCGTTTTCCCCTTCTCCTGATCAAGGCAAAGGCAGATGAATATTTCTGAGAGAGAACTTTCACAACAACAACAAAAACTTAAAAAAGGAAAGTACAAAAGCATGAGTAAATGCTCAATTTACATGTCGCTGCCCAAATGGCCCATGGATTAGAGAACAAAGTGAGATTAATATTAAGGAAGCAATTGTCACTCACTAGGCTAGCATATACAGTGTAGGTGGCATCCCTGCCCTCCTTTTTTCCTCAGCTGGGGAGGGTGAAGCTGATGTCCCCATCCCTAGTAGGCTGCTGAAGACATGCTAGTCACGAATCCATTGCTACTGAATTCATGCTAGGCATAAGCTAGCTCATGCAGACCCACTAAAGCAAGGCTGTCGGGTGGATTGGAGTGGACAGAGGAGAGAAATAAATAATTTAAGACTTATCTCTACTCTGATAAGAAGTACTCAGTGTCACCAAGCCAATTTAGGAAGTGGTGAAGATTTGGGGAGTTGGAAGCCAACCCTGGCAATTGGACTGTGCTTCTACCTTCCTTTTTGTCCTCTCTAAAGGCACCTGGGGCTGTGCAGCCAGTCTCCTTGTCTCTTTGGATCTGGAGTGGGAGGGAAAACATGGGAGAACCTCTAACAGGCTCATACTTGCTCAGCAGGTGGTGGGAGGATGGGTCCCAGTCTTTGAGATAATGGAGGCTTTTTCCTGGAAGAAGATGAAACGACCAGAGATTCCTTAGCCAGGAGCAGTAGTACCGCCTTTGAAAACCCTGCCTGGATAAAGCCCCTCAGCCCAATTGATCTTATTGGGGAAGAGATGTGAACCTGCAAGGAACCGAGAGTACAAAAATAGCAAAAGTATAGCGAAGACAGTCTCTGCTACTCCCACCTGCTTCCTGTGCATGGTGCCTGTGAAGATCAAAGAGAAACAATTCCCACAGAGGGAGGGGAAGGAGGAGAGAGAGGGAAGGGGAGAGAATGGGAGTGGGGCAGTGAAGGAAAGGAGAAAGAGGAGGAGAAGAAGAAAGAGGAGAAAGAAGGATAAGGAGAAGGAAGGAGGATGAAGGGAAGGGAGGTAGAAGGAGGTGAGGTGACTAAAGAGGAAAGTAATGAGGCTCTGAGAGCTAATGCTGGGCCCCACCTGGTTACCCCAGCCCCTGATCTCCCACTCCCCACAGCAGATGTCACTGATGACCACCTCCCAGAGCAAGTTCTTGCCTGACTCTATGCTGTAGTCAGAAAAAGGAGGCTACTTAACCACAGCCTTCCTTTCTTATATGTCTCAGAATTGACTCAAGCTCCTAAGACAGGCTCTAGTGACCAAATAAGAGGACCTGTGCTCTACAGTTGCCCACTGGCTACGATCCTTTTGCTACTAAACAAACCCTGGACTTGGAATCATTTGTTTTCCTACCAAATATTTTGATCCAGCTGTGAGTTTCCGCCTGACTCTCCTTTCTGATTGTTTTTCTAAAACTCTGTGTTCTTTGCAGCATTAGTCACAATAGCCAAGTGGTAGAAGCAACCTAAATGTCCCTGATGAAAGAATGGATAAAGAAAATATTTACACACACACACACACACACACACACACACACACACACACATGACTATTATTCAGCTTTAAAAAAGAAAGAAACCTTGTCATACTTGACAACATGGATGAGGACGTTATGCTAAATGAAATAAGCCAGTCTCAAAAAGACAAATACTGCATGATTCAACTTATATGAGGTATCTAAAATAGTCAAACTCATAGAAACAGAAAATAGAATGTGGTTACTGGAGGCTGGGAGAATGAGAAATAGGTAGAGTTTCAGTTTTGCAAGATGAAAAGTTCTGGGGAGCGGTTGCACAATAGTATGCATGCAGTTAACACTGCCGTGCTACACTCTTAAAAATGGTTAAGATGATGTAAACAATAACATAAATAGAGTCACTTTAAAACAGAGCCAGAACCAGTGGAACAGAATCGAGAGTCCAGAAGTAAACCCATATTTACATGGACAAATAATTTTTGACAAAAGAGCCAAAAACATACAGTGGAGAAAGGAAAGCCTCTTCAATAAATGGTGCTGGGAAAACTGGAAGGCCACCTGCAAAAGAATGAAACTAGACTGTTGTCTATGACCACACACCAAAATTAACTCAAAATGGATTAAGGACCAGAATACAAGACCTGAAACAATAAAATGTATAGAAGAAAATATGGGAACTAAACTCAAGGACCTTGGACTTAAAGAGGATTTTATTAATTTGACCTCAAAGGTGAGGGAAGTAAAAGCAAATACAAATGAATGAGTCTACACCAAACTAAAAAGCTTCTGCTTACAAAAGAAACTGTCAACAAGGTGAAGAGACAACCATCTAAATGGGAAAATATATTTGCAAGCAACACCTCTGATAAGGACCTGTTATCCAAAATATACAAAGAACTCATACAACTCGGTAACAAAAAAAAAACAAATGATCCAATCAAAAAATGGGCAGAGGACCTGAACAGACACTTCTCCCTAGAGGACATACAAATGGCCAACAAATATATGAAAAGATGCTCAACATCACTAGCTATTAGGGAAATGCAAATCAAAACCACAAGGAGATACCATCTCACACCTGTTAGAATAGCTATAATCAACAGGACAAATAATGTCAAATGTTGGAGAGGATGTAGAGAAATAGGAACCCTCATACACTGCTGGTGGGACTGCAAATTAGTACAGCCACTATGGAAAACAGTAGGAAGGTGCCTCAAAAAACTAAGAATTGACTACCAAATGATCCAACAATCCCTCTACTGAGTATGTACCCCAAAGACTTGAAAACACATATCCAAAAAGATATTTGCACACCGATGTTCATAGCAGCATTATTCACAGTGGTCAGGACATGGAAGCAACCAAAGTGTCCTACGATAGATGATTGGCTAAGGAAGTTGTGATACATATATACAATGGAATATTACTCAGCCATAAGAAGAGATGAAATACTGCCATTTGTGACAATGTGGATGGACTGCGAGACAAGCCAGACAGAAAAAGTTAAAAATCACATGATATCAGTTATATATGGGATATAAACCTAAAAGCAACAAATGAGCAGGACAAATGAACAGAGACTCATGGACATGGAATATAAACTAGTGGTCACCAGAGGACTATAGAGTAGTGTTAGTGTTACTAATGGGGTGGAGGAGGAGGAGGGAGGTAGATGGGGTAAAGCGGGTCAAATATAGGGGGATAGGAGGAAGATGAAGTGAGTAAAGAGGATCAAATATATGGTAGCTGAAGGAAACTAGACTCTGGGTGGTAAACACAATAGAATATACAGATGTCAAATGATAATGTACACCTGATAATTATATAGTTCTATTAACCAACGTTACCCCAATAAACTTAATTTTAATAAAAGAATTATTCAAGGCTTTAAATATTCTTTAAAGGTATCATTGCCACATAGTCATAAAAAAGCTAAAAATAAATAATAAACAAACAAACAAACAAATAAAAACAGAGCCGGAGCTGCCATGCCAGAGGAATTGTCTTGTATGTCTTATGTCTCAAATCTTTGGAATGTAAAAACAGGGCAAAACAACCTTTGGACTATGCCTGGGGCAACACTATGTCCCCCAAAAAACTGATTGCAAAGATAACAAGAAAGCAGTTATGACTACTAGGCTGATGACTACTAGACTGAAAACTAAAACATTGTTTAGAATTAACATCTCTATGTTACATCATCTACACCAATAGAAATGTTTTCCTTCTGATATATTCTTCTCCCTCTCTTTCTCATAAGTACCCGTCGCTTTTGTTTCCTAATCAGAACATAATTTGAGCTTTGGCCTGAATCAATGCTTCCTGAATAGCTATTCTTATCGATCTCATTAAATGCTTTTTGCTTGTCACTTAGAAGAGCCCTTTTACTTTTAGGTTACCAATAGTAAATTTTGTTACATGTTTTTTACCACAATTTTTAAAAGTGGAAAACAACCCAAATGCTCATTCCTGGATAAATGGATAAACAAATCATAATATATACATATAAGAAAATCTTATTTGTGCATAAATAGGAATGGAGTACTGATACATACTATAACCTAGATGAACCTTGAAACCACTATGTTAAGTGAAAAAAGGCAGACATAGAAGGTCACATGTTACATGATTCCTTTATAGGAAATCTCCATAACAGGTTAATCCACAGAGACAGTAGATTAATGTTTGCTAGAGGATGGGGGAAGGGGAGAATGGAGAGTAACTGCCTAGTGGATATGAGGTTTCCTTTTAGGGTGATGAAAATATTTCAGAATTAGAATAAGGTGGTGGTTGCACAACATTATGAATGTACTAAATGCCACTGAATTGTTTGTTCGCTTTTAAATAGTTAATTTTATGTTATGTGAATTTCACGTCAATAAAAAAAATTAAAACTTTAAAAAAAGCAACACACACACAGAACTCTTGGGCTAACAACTTCTTACTACCTAACTAGATTAGATAAGACAATAGGGACCATCTACTACAAATCCCCTTAGTTTTAAACCCTATCATCTGTGGACAGCCACAATTTTACTACCTCATTTGATGCTAAGAGAATGAGGCGTCCTCATGTAAATACAACTCAGCCAAACCTCTTCATTCTTTCCTCCAAGCTCTTGCTCTTCTAACTTACCTTTTCCTCTTACATATTCATTCTCTTTTTTATTCTTTTCTTCTCACCCTAAAAAATATTCCACTAACCTTGACCTATTCCCTGCAATTTGCCTCCTTCCATTCTCTGCTAAGTTTCTCAGATAGCAGTCAACATTCATTGTGTGCCTCAATTCACCTCCCCAAGGTCACCAATGCCTCCATTCTATCAAATCCAATGAGCATATTTGTCTTTATTATAAAAATGATTCCTCTGATTTCTTTCCACATTTCCTCTGTTGATAATGTTATCTCCACCCACTCTTAAGATATTCTTGTTCCCAAAGGCCCACTCTCATCCCACTCATGCTGCTCATCCCTGTGATATCAGCCATTCTGTGGTTTTAACCTCCTATATGATAACGAAGAGTCTCTAACCTACACCTCCGACTGAGAGTTCTCCCAAAGCTTCAGACACATCTGACTCAACATTTCCACCTGGATGCGCCACAGGAACCTCAGATTCAACATGTCTAAAATAACACATCCACTTCCATACAAAACTTTCTCCTTCTATAGCACCCACTCATTTGGCTAAGTCAAAAACCTGAGCACCATTTTCGCATCTCTGAACTTCCTCACTGTACGCTCTCCTTTTAATGTATTTTAGAAATCACCTAATTCTGCCAATTGTACCTCTTAAGTATTTATCATAATTGTAGATCAGATTCAGATGATGAGATGCTATCACTCCCTGCTTCACACTCTCCAATGGCTTTCCATTGCACTTGGCCTCAAATGAGAATTCCCAGGCCTCACACATCTGTTACCTCTCCCTCCCCACCTCCATCTCCCACTGCCTGGCACCTCTCTTGCTGGGCTCTGGCCGCACTGTATCTCTTTGTTTTCCTCAAACACTCAAGCTCATTCATATCTCCAGGTTGTGCCACCTGAGGCTTCCTCTTCCTGGAAAGGTTTCCTGCGAGCTCTTGGCTGGCTCTTCCCTCAGATCCACTTTTCAACACAAAAGCCATCTCCGAGAGCCCTAATCCCACCCACCACTCTCAGTAAGCTGACCCTCTTAGACACAGCATCACTTTTATTTTCTTCATGGCACTTACCACTGTTTGGATCATCTGATTTGTATATTATTGTCTGACTCCTTTCCTAGAGTAAGCACTTATCATTTTGGAAATTTTTTTTATTTAACTAGTTTTTGGCCCATCACCCCTACTGGAATTTAAATTTTATGAGAGCTGGGATCTTGTAGATAGATAGATAGATAGATAGATAGATAGATAGATAGATAGATATAGATATGATATATAGAGATATATAAATATATATATATAAATATATATATGTGTGTGTGTGTGTGTGTGTGTGTGTGTGTGTGTGTGTGTGTCTTATATAGCAACTCCATTCCCCCTTCTGGCAGGACACAGATTCTTCCCTCACCCTCCAGGCCCAACACAGCTGATGTCTCAGCATGCTTTATGCCTGCTCTTGACTGAACTATAAAAAAGAAAGAGAGAAAGACAAAAATCTGCCTTCATTCTCCTTTTGAGAAAGGGTCTGGAGCTCCTAAAAGTAACTTGGCCTTGACAGTCGTAGCACCATGTTCGCATAAACACTCTGTGATTCAACATTAATTAAGCACATCCATGTCTCTCATACTATATTGTGTGGTTACACCAGTAAATTCAGCATTATCTTTGGCCTATGAGAACTTATATATATATTGCTTTTACTGGGGAAGACACACAAGCAACTGCAATTGTGGTAATCAACTATCTCAGATAATCTGAGATGATTGTGATATCTGGATCATGTGTCCTGGTTTGTGATTCAGAATATCTTGACCTTGTAACTATAAACTCAAAATGATAACTTCCAACGGTATGAACAAAGTTCTTCAGGAGATAAAAGAAGCAATTAATTCTACTGGTAGGATCAAGGGAAATCTCACAGCAGATCAATTGGACCTTGATGTAGCTACAGGATATTTCAACTGGAGAATATGAAGAACAGTATTCAAAGCAAAGAGAAAGCACGGACAAATGTACAGAAGTGAGTGGGATCCTCAAACATTAAAGAGAGAGAGGGGAAAAACACACACAAAGTGAGTGACTACAGAATGACGGGAGTTTGATAGCTGACAGCTTTGCATGCTATGGTGAGGAATACTGATTTTTCCTCCCTCTCATTCACTGGTTCCTCCACATTTGTGCAGAATCGGCTACAGAAGAATTACCTGGAAAACTTGTTTAAAACACATATTTCTGGGGGTCAGACCCAGATAACCTGATTCAGACCATTTGTAATGGATCCCTGGAATCTTCCCAAGAAATTCCGACCAACTCAGGCTGGGTCCTGGTTCAGGACTGTGGAGAATGGAGGAAGCCCTTCTTAGTCTTGCTCTGCCAGTGTTTCCCAGATCTGAAACTGGTCTGTTAGCCTCAGAGTCTAAACAGAACGGGAAGTAGTTTGGTTACACCACACTCATTGGAGTTTAGTTCTGCTGTCACTATCTGTCGCCCAGCGTTCTTGGGCACTCCAGCCTTCTCCCACCCTCCCCGTGTGCCCAGTGCATATAGCTAGACTTCTACCTCAATGTCCTCATCAATCCAGTTTCCCCACAGACTTGTGGCTTCTGGAAGAACCCAAGTTACTTGGTTGGGTCTTGACCACTCACCTGACCCCAAAACTCCCTTCTCTGTAGTGCTGAGTGCTAACTGCTATGAAGGCCTTACTTTGAAGCAAAGAGAACCCCAGAGACACTGGTCCTCATCAGAATCATCAGAGTTGTGGCAAACGAAGCTTTTCAGCAGGAGAGTGACGCAATCTGGTCTATGTTTTAAGAGAATGGCTTCCAAAAAATAGGAGAAAATGCAGAAAAACATGTAGAAGGCTGTTATAGTAGTTTAGAGGGAGGGACAGTAAAGAACTGTGCAAACTGTAGCAGAGGAAAATGGAGAGGAGGGAACTGAGACCTTGGCCTCAGGTCAGAGGTGGAGAGAACAAAAACAAAGATGATGCCAAGGATTCTGGTTTTATAAAGTGATATTTTAGCTAGATTAGCTATTTGCTTCTATATCATTTGTTGCCTATTTCTAAATCTTACTCAAAGTTTTCATTGCATGGGGAAGCACCATTATTAAATGATGTCGCAGTGTGTCAGAGCCCATTTTTAAAAAGCACTTTATGAACCTCAGCTCGAAAGCCTTTCTCCTGTTGAACTAATTTTCTCCACCACAAATATCAAAGTGCCTGGAAATGTACAAAGCAATCTTTTTCGACCACCAAAAGTAATGCTATTATTTGGACCTCAAAGTAATCCCTTGAAATATTATTTTAGAAAAATAAAAAGCATTAATAGTTGACTTTAGAGATGAGACTCTTTTCGCATTCGAGGCTGTTAACATGAAAGTAAAAAAAAAAAAGTGTCGAGACACTCTTTTTTTTTCACACAAGTATTTCAGCTTTATTTAACTATTTTACTTCTGATTAATTTGAACAAACGCGCACTGCTTTAGCATTTGGCTTGGAGAAGATTTTTTTTGGTAAAAATAATGCAAAGTCATGTTTTGTTTCTGAAATGTCCATTTTTCCTGAGATTCTGAGAGATGTTTATAAATTTAAAATTTAGACTTACTTTTGGACCTTAGAGCTGTCATTCAATTTATAGCACTACTGACCTAAATAAAAACCACTAATATTCAAATGCTGTCCAATTAACACGTCTGGATTCCTTGAAAGATTATAGTTGTCGTCTTTGAAGCTGCTAAGTAGGACCAGTAGTGAAATTAAGCAGTAAACCCATTGATGTAGGATTCTTCATTTTTAATTTGGCTAATGCCCAACTCTAAATTAAAATACAAGAAAACCCTCAGGTTTACTTGCTACGAAACTTGACTCAAAAGCTAAGTCCACAAACTCCCGAAATGCAGATTTGCCTTCCTGACTCTCTAGCCACAACCACTGGGGAAGCCATCACGGACCTGTAAGTTAAAGCAACTCTTCCTTTTGCTGGAATTTTCTTTTTACTAGCTTTCTTCTTTCAACAAAATAACGAAATGTCTGCCAAACTCCACTTCTGTTCCACAAACACTTTGCTATCGTGGAGGGAGCTTTAAAAACATGCACTGTGAAATTATTTTCCTCCTTGATGAGCTCGTTTCAGCCTTGTGTGCTCAGGGAGAACGCTCCTGGCCACAGGAAGGGAGTTGCCAGCTCCCTCTCCGATACCATGTGCCTGCCAAGTGACAATCGGAAGGCTGCCCCGTGATTTTCCACACTCCAGATTCAGAGGGAGTGACGTTCTTCTTCGTTCAGATAAACCCAAGAAAAGGACAAAAATAAATAAAGGAGCAGTAGGTGTGGTCTAATTCACTGCTGCCTGAACTTCTGCCTGACAGAGAAGCAAAACCCTCCTACACCTACATGTGCGAACAAAGCTTAACTCCATCAAGAGTTTGGAATGGAAAACCACGTTTCCAACAATAAGCGTTTGGAATTACCTTAAGCGAAGATGCACAGAAAGTCAGCATAGGCTAGAACTTGATGGGATGCCTGAAGCCTTGGCATCTCCCTCCTGCACTTTCTCCCCAGCTGGTATGTAAGAGTAGAGATGACGCAACCCGAACCCAGAGTTTTCAAGAAATTTGAGAGAAAAGCTTCTGTGGAGCAAAACTTAACTTATGTATCTTCTTTAAAATGCCCTACACTGTGTGTTTACCACCCAAAGTTAAATTTCCTATGTCACCATATATATTTGACCCCCTTGACCCTTATCTACCAATGCAATATCCGCATGACGTATTATTGAATTGTACACTTGACACTTATGATTTTATTAACCAATGTCACCCCCAATAAATAACAAAAAAGTGCTAAAAAAGTGCTCTACACTTTTAGTAAAATTCTGTGTACTGGTGAGTGTGGCAATTCCAGCTACACTGTCCCCATGAAGAAAGAGGAGAGAGGATGTAAAGAGCTGTTGAAATAACTTGCTAAGCTCAAGATGGATCCTCTCCTGCCCAGAAGGCCATGTCAGCAAATGGAAACTGAGATCACTTCCGTGAGCTTGAAATGCTCTGCTTGTCCAGAAACGTAGTGCATCCTGTCAGCCAGTCCCCAAACGCCAAGCCAGCTCTGGGCTTTTTCACCTCCAGTAAGGCTGATAGTGTGGCCCCAGCCAATCAGACACTTTCTGTCTCTTCCTTGTTCTTTATTCTTTATCCTATGAAAGCTTCCCACCTTCTCCGAATGCTGACTGTCCACTTCATGAAGTGTTAAATAAAGTTTGTTCATATCACCTAAATTATCGTCTTTAACCATTTATTTTCACAAAGCCGAAAGCAGCACAGCCACATCAGATTTTCAGTCCTTCCCGTAGGGGCGAATGTTGCTGGCTCCATGCAACAGGTATTGTAGCTGAAGTTTGGAAATGTTACATCACTAGCTCAAGGCCAAATGACTAATATTTGGCAGAGCCTGAATTTGAACCCAGCATGGCCAAACTTCAAACCCAGGGTTTGTCCCTTGTCCTAGTGGTTCCCAAATGCCAGCCCCTGGGCTGAGGCTGGCCTGGCTGCTCCAGACATCCACCTAGGCAGCATTGTCAAAATGCCTGGGCCACAGGCTCCAGAAAAATCTAATCCAATAGATCTGGATTCCAGACCTGAGAAACCGTATTTTTAAAACAATCCCCTTGACATTTTTCTGTGGCCACACCTGGGAACCATAGCAATACATATTCCTCTAAGCTTTTTCCCCAGCAATTAATTGATTTTATCAAAATCTTAGCTCATTTCGCAAATCAAAGTATAATGCATCTATCACTCTTGGGGAATCTATGTGATCTTTCTATGAATCATAAAATATATTTTCCAAATATTTAAAGTTCCAGTGGTGCTTTAGAAAATATCCTTGAGTTTGGACTCAGAGGTGCTTCTTTATGTTCATAAAATTAAGGTGCATCCTTGGGGTTCATTTATCACCCGCAATTGTCTTGCTGCAAAACTCTTTAGCTTCCTGCAGGGTTCAAGATTCTCCTTATCTCTTGGTGGCTGAAAATGCCAGGGCTACATATGCTCAAGGCAAACTCCTCATCTCTTAGACATTTTGGATGTACTGCACCCTCTGGGCTTTACTTATTTTAGACGTGGGGCTATGCATCTGCTTCAACTAATTTTCTAAAATACACATTTTCCTAAGACACTTTTCCTTTTGGCTTCTAGCTAAGAGCTCTGTTGAGCATCTCTTGAGACTTGAGGTGAGGCTTTTCACATCCTGTGCTCCCCAGCTAGAGATTCTTTGCGTGCCCCTACATCCAGGTCTCCAAAGTTTATTTCTACTTCTCACTCACCCCTTTTCTGTGAAGGGGTCCACAGCTAAACTGAAGCAGGGTTCTGCCAGCTGCAGTTCTGGGGCGAAACCTAGCCTGACAGTTTTTGTAAACATTTCATTGGAACACAAGCAAGCCCATTCAGTTGCTTGTCTATGTCTGCTTTCACGCTACAGAGCTGAAATTGTGTAGCCAGAAGCAGACAGAGACCATATGGCTTGCAAAGTCACAACTATTTTCTATCTGGACCTTTACAGAAAAAGTTTACCAATCCCTGGACTAAAGAAACATTTCCAGTGAAAATATGTATAAATTTTCCTCTGATACAGAAACACTACATATACTTCCAGGGTTACTTCAAACCACATATGCTATGAGGATTTTGTTATTTGCCTGTTTTCTTTATTTTTAATCTGTAGCTTTAGGGCACAACATGTATATTCTTTTTTCAATCCCATGTCAGAATTCACTGGTTGTTAAAGAAGCAATAATAGGGCCTAAAAATAGTAGACAGTCTTGTCAATAAAAGCCATTCTTTAATTATAATGAATCACATTGTAACATGTGTGAGGAGAAGGAGCGTGGAGATTTTTTTGAATCTCTATTAATTCGCCATAATTGTCTCCATTTAACTTTCCCTCCATCTGATAAAATAAACCCTGATTTCACCAATTTGTAACTTGCATTGCTGCAAACAAAAAGGAATAGTTTCTTTTGATTTTCCCCAAACCATTTTGATAATTGGTGATGTTACAAAGTAAATATCTAACAAAATATTAACCCAGGAAAATAAATTTTTAGGGAAAAAAATCTCAATTCTTTCTATGAAAATAAGAAGCACTATGATCAAAAAAAAACCTTTCCAAATCCTTGTTACTCTTTTACAAAAGATACTAAAGAAAGTCTTCTGGATTTCAGACATAACGACTGTAAAAAAGCAAATGGCTTGTAGCTGAAATTTGCACCTTGTCCTTAATTGTGCTCACTTTGCCAGCCATGTTATTGATATTTAAAAGTACTAGCGCGCCCTCTTGTGGTAAATTGCAATTACTGTTCTTCTCTACTAAGAATTTAGAAGTTTGGTATGGACTCACTACATTTTACGTAACTCTTACATTTCATCTGTGATTGATTCATATAGAATAATAATCAGTAGTAAATGTTGGTACTTGCAGAATAAACTGCTAAAATTGCCCTAGACTGTAATGAAATATGGCTACCACTGTCTGACACCCAAACCCAGTCTGAGTTCCCAAGAACAGCAATCCATCTTTGGGTCATAGGACTACTTTGTAAGAGAAAAAAAACATAAAGTCTAACATTATCACATTCTTGCATATCAGGTTGTATGAAGAACTTCCATCTGCTCTGCTTTCCAATTTGAGGATGTGGATATATACAGAAGTGTAAATATTTTTATCAAAGGGCACATGAAAATTCCCCTACATGGAAGAACAAAAAGGCTTTATGACAATCAATATACATCACAATGGCTGGTTGTCTCCTTTCAAAGGGAGCTTTGGGAACCTATTCTGGCCACTTGACTTTGTGAATACATTGGTTTAGACCATACTGCAAGCCCCATGGACCCCCTAGTTTGTATTCTGGCGTTTGTGAGATCAACTACTCATAATATATCCTCTTGACTGCTTGGGCTTTTTTGTTGCTGTTATTTTTAAACATATACAAACCCCACCACTTAGTAGTTTAACTAGGATCCCTTGAGCCAGTTACTTTAAGGCTATCAGCCTTAATTCCTCATCTGTAAAATGGAGAGATTCATAGACAACCTGGTATAGCTGTCATGGGGATTAAGTACAAGAAGTTTAATAAGCATTACAATCAGTATGACTTTGAGGTTTCTGAACATATTCTAAAGCTGTGATTCCTTAGCATTCCTCCTCTCCTTTTGTCACTCCCCACTTTTCCAGTGCATTTTTGGTCTGATAATTTTTTATGTTTGCTTTTGCTTACTGTGTAGCAATGGGAAAGCTAGATTTAAAAGTGTGTGTGGGTTCTTGTTTTAGAATCCTGCATTTCAACGGACTTACTACCATCTCTAAGGCAGGAAGACTGCACAGTAGGGCTAATACCTAGACATATAAATAGTGGGATCTCTCTGTGGTACTCAGATATGACTATTTAGATACCGTTTCTATTGGAGAGCTGAAATACACCAGAAAGAGATATTTTTTAAAAAGTATGAAGAGCAATATAATGAAGTACTTACCGTTTGTCCTTTCCGTGGTCAGGAGATTCTTCTGCATTTATTTGGAAGTTTCTAATGCAAGTTGCTTTTGTGAGAAAAACCTCCCACATCATGGATCTGTCCATTTTAGAAGAAGAATAAACATCGAATATGACACAGAATCACTGGACAGAACAGATGCTTTAACTATGGAGGGTTTTTTTTTTTTTTTGTCCACATTTTCATCAAACATCAGCAGTGACTTTCTAGGTCAGCTCCAGCTGAAAAGTACTTATTTTAGAACGCTCATTTTTTGTTTCCCTAGCAATGCTATGACATCATGTTAAGGTTCTTACACTCAAAATTAGGGCCTAAACATGCTTCTTGGTTTCCTTGTACAACTTATATTTGGAAATGTTTCAATCTCTTCATTAGATATAGTGAGCCTAAAATATGCTGGGGGTGGGGAGGCTTTGCTAAAAGATAATATTTAATAAATAGAATTTTTACCTATGCCTACCCTGGTATCCATGATTGTTATCTGTTACCTAGGAATTAAATGTTGAGTTGCAAGGGACGATCACTATAGTAACTGGCAGGACACTGGAATGTTGTAAATGTGGGAAGATGTTAAATTTAGATCAAAGTGAGTATATGTCACATTATCAATCCTCTTCCTGCAGGAGCTAATTTTCTTCAACGGATCTTCCTTATACATCACATGAAAGACCCTTTTTGTTCCTTTGTACCAATTTTCAAAACCATTTAAATTAGCAAACATTTTTTTAGTATTCAGAAATAATTGTTTTCATTTTTTCCACACTATAACTTAAATTAATCATATCTCAATGCTATTTAGCTTTTCACTGAATTATAAACAGTACAAACGTCTTGTGTTTTCTGGATACATACTTGTAAGTAAACCTTTTATTTTTTTTTTAACACCAGAAATGCACCATCTGACCAGCATTGTGACTGCTGTGAATCATTCAAAGCTGGCATGTTGTAGAATTTTACTGCTTCTCTTGGCATTAACTTCCCAATTCACAAACAAACAGCCTTCAAACTACCCAGATGAGATCAAACAGTTGATGGTATTTATATTTTCCTAGGCATCAAAAAGAAGAATTCAATCCCACAAAATTAAATGCCTTTAGGAGAAAAAAAGTTACCATGTGGATGTTTGACATCAAAGACAGAAATATCGGCTGTCTCTATTTAGTGTTCTCGAACTCCAGGCAGTCTTTTTCAATTTTTTGCTTTTTCTCCATTCTCTTTCTCCTGGCTCTCTGAATTATAATTAGGAACCTTCAGGATAGATTTGACCTTCACTTGTGCTCATTTTTAGTAATACACAAAGTCTAATGAAGGACTGTTCTGCTTCACAAATGATTGATTCTGCTTCTTTGGTGTTCCCTACACAAATCTGTGGGTTGTTTGGCAATTGTCTCACCAACAATAAATTCTTGAAGGAGGACTGTGTTCCAGATAGTGCGAAAGCTTGTGTTGCTAGTTACATGCCTTGCTTTGTCCATCACCTATTGTTGACTAAAAATAACAAATGCTTGTGACCCAGATTTTTACTACAACTTTCAGGAGAAGTTGACCTTCCTTGGCTTGTGTCTCTGGAAGAGCTGGGTTAAGGGCTATGTTTTGAAAGACCGTATTTTGCTTCCAACCAGACCTCCTGATAGAGCAGGCATCTCCCACTGGTCTGGACCGAGGAGTATCTGGATGAGAGGGGCAGTGGGTCCATGGTCCAACATGACCAGCTGGCTACAGTTCATAATAATCAAAATATATCCCCCCTCCTTTCTGCCTAAAAGTCTGAGAATGAGGTATAGTTCATTACCAAAAAGAAACAGTCCTTCTAGTAACTGGTCCAGACCCACATGGAGTTCAGAGAATGTCCGGTCAGTTGCCTGACAGTCCTCACAAAATCTGTCTTGAGTGGGAGCCCAGGAATTCCTTGCTTCTACAGTCTCCTTTCTCTGCCCATGTCCCCACCGATGCCCGGTTCCCTCCCTGAGTACTGGCTCCATCTCGGGGGTAGAGTAGGCAGTAAGATTTCTTGAAGCCATGATGACCATTTCCCCTAGACAACTCAGACTCCATTATACTTGCCTTCTCCCTTGTAAGAAGAGGCTTAGGCGTTTCAGAATCTTCTAATGGAGCATTTAAAATAAATATCGACCTTTTTTTTTCTTATAACATTGACCATTGCTCATTGTATCACATTTAATATGCTTAAAATCTCACTCACTTAAGTCTGTATTACAAAAATCCCCTTATCAGAGGTAAGGAAAGAAGAAAAGATTTAAGAAGTCCAAACATGAATTAGTGTCTTCTTTGAACCAGGAATTGTAGTAGGTGCTGGGAGTACAGAAATGAATAATTCATAGGCATAATCTCAGTGTCTATAATTTCAGAAATTAGCTGAGGGTGTGGTGGGAGTGGTAAACAGACACATAAAAAATTAATGGTGTGCAGTCCTGTAAGAACTTGCATCTAGATGTGAACAAAGCGCTGTGTTCGCTCCAAGGAAGGCGCTAGTTACTGGGAGAGCCCGGACGAGTGGGAGGCAGGCACAAGAACACAAAGGAAAGCATGTACCTCGATTAATTCTCCTGAACTTAGCCTCCCCAGAGCCATTTCCAAAGTGTTCACGTGACATTTTACAACAGTGGGTTTGCATTCCACACGGGCACTTAACTACAGTGAAACAGCCCTAGCCACCGAATGCCGAGGAGAGATGCCAGGAGAATAAGGTAACACTGGTATAAATAAACTTTTGATGTTCAGACCACGGTAGGGTATATGCATTTGCTACAGCGGCCATAACAAAGTACCACCAACGGGGTGGCTTAAACAACAGGAATTTACTTCCAAACAGTTCTGGAGTTTAGAAATCCAGATTAAAGTTTTGTTAGGGTTAATAGCTTCTAAAGGTCTCTCTCTTTGGCTTGCAGATGGCTGTCTTCCTCTGGTATCTTCACATGGTCTCTCCACTCTGTGCGTGCCTCTGTGTTTTATCTTCCTTTCTTATAAAGACACCAGTCATACTGCATTAAAGTTCAGCCATATGACCTCATTTTACCTTAGTCACCTCTTTAAAGGCCCTGCCTCCAAATACAGTCACATTTGTAGGCACTTGTCAGTCAGGACTTGACAAAGATTCTCTCATTGACCAAACTGAGCTCTCTTTTTGTGTAGGTCTGATCTACAAGGAAGGGCTCCCATGCCTTTCCTTGTAGAGTCCAATTCTAACAAAAATCCTTCTAAGTCGGTTTAAGTGGAATCACCCGTCATCATCCAGGTGAATTGATCAGCCTGGTCTGCCTTCAGTAAGAATCCTGTTAGGTCCATTTAGCCAGAATTCTCCCTTACCCTGATGCCTCCTCTCAGCAATTTTCCATCCGCTGACCCCATCCTACTTCTTGGCTACAAACGGCCATTTTCCCTTGTATTTGGAGTTGAGGAAATCTCTCTCCCCTACCACAAACCCCACAGTAGTGGTCCCTATATCTATTGTGATAGTCCTCCTGAATAGTCTGCCTAACTGTTCTTTAACAAGTGTTATGAATAATTTCTCTTTAACAGACTTCAACATATGAATTTTGGGGGCACACGATTCAGCCCATAACAAAAGATTTTGAAACTTTGGGGAAAGTATGGTAAAGAAACTCCAGCCATGAGCTTCCCCTTCAAGAAACAGGGGGAGAGAGAAGGAAGGCAAGGGAAGAGAAGGGAAGGGGAGGAGAGGAGATGAGAAAGGAGAGTAGGGAAGGGAAGGGAAGGGGAGGGTGGGGAGGAGAGGGGAGGAGAGAGGAGGGGAGTGATTCTTGGTTTTCGTAGAGCTCTGCAGTGTAGGACACCAATTGATTAGGATAACCTGAAGCTCTGCATTGGGGGTAAGGAGGAGAAAATGGAACAAAGTAGTTTGTTGTCATCCTATAGGATGACACCTCCATTTGGTTTAGGAAAAACAAACTTAAGGAAAAAAACAAAATCACAAAATACAAATTGCCATATGTATCTCATAGCAATTGAAACTCCTACTACTATTTCACCAAAGAAGAATAATTTTTATAATTATTACCAGTTATTGATTGCCTAGTTCAGTCCAGCAGAGAAGTTAAGGGCAAGGGCCCTAGAGTCAGAGAACCAGTTCTACCACTTACCATGTGACCTTGAACAATTCAATTTCTCTGCACCTCATTTTCTCACCTGGAAAATTTGAATAATGACTGTCTTCCTCAGAGGGCTTTAGTGAGAATTAAATGAGATCATAAAAATTATTTTTATTTATTATTAATATTTTTCAGGGACTATGTTAGATCTTTTTTATATTTTATCTATATTAATCTCCAAAAAAGTTCTATTAAGTATATATCATCAGCCCACAGACTCCTAGTATTCTACCTATCCCTGCTATCACTGATGACAATTTCCATGACATTCATTAAAGCTTTATTTCCCAAAACTGATGGAAAGAGTAGCTTGAAGATCACTTCCTTCCTCTCTTCTTGGGAGGATGCATTCTATTCTGTTAGTAGCTGCTTTCCTGGCACAGTTTCTATGACAACCTGTCTCTGGGATATTTTCCTGCTCACCCATAGTACTCATGGCTTTTTATTGTTACAAAAAAAAAAAAAAATCCATCAAATACAGCCTTATATAAAGGTTTTGTTCATGGAAAACCTTTTGTACATGGAGAATCTCACGAAGGAGCCATGATGCTGCATCAACCAAAGCGGTCAATTGCTTTAAACTGTTTTTGTTTAAATGTTATAAAGCCCTATATACACTCACTCTCTCCAGCACAATAACTGGAAACATGTACAATTAGATCTCACAGTTCCTAGTAATATGCAAAGCAGACATACGGTTTCATTCTCATGTTGGAGCTTGATATTTCTTTTTCTTTTATTATTTGTTGTAATTGGCTTTAAAATCCCACAGTATGTAAACATTGGGAACTCTGCATGCACAATTTAACTCTAATCTACATCCTAGGAATCAATAAGCATATGAAGGGGCCTAATAGAGTTAACAACCTAAGAACTGGACAGGTGGCATTCCTATGTATTCTTGTCAAAATGATGAACATCGGAAGTTATATTATTTAACGTTAAAATTTCTAATTGACAAAATAAGTGGAGTTGAAGCTTTAATGAATTTCCCATTACCTTCTGTTGGGCACCTCCACCTTTGCAGGAACAACATATAAATAAAGACCTATCCAGCCAATAATTCATACCAGGGGGACAGCTGGTAAGGTCCTGTGCCTCTCTCATCAGTGGACTATCTTGTCATCCAATCTGACTAAAAGGCCTGACCCTCCCTCTATCAGAAGGTGCTGGTCACTGTGTCAAGGGTTGAGCCTGAAAATATTCCAAGCAATATGATGGTTTTGTGCTTGCTTGCTAGCAAATATTTGTTTGCTTAGTATATTGTGGTCTGGAATGTGCTTTTGCTACAACTGCCTGGTAGAAAGGTGGTGGGTTGGAAACACAGAGCTGACGCCCCCACTCTAAGTGCTGGAGAGTTCTGATGAAGTCCAAAATGACCTGACATTCATGGAATGGTAAAATGGGTTAAGTTGATTCAAATTCTCATACTTTGTTCTTCAATATGTTCCTCATAGTAATCCTGCATACCTGAATTTCCTCATGTCACACTAGCATGTGTCTTCATTATTGGCAATGAGCCATGTATTCAGGATATGTAGAAATGCTCTGGTTTCCATAACCACCACTCAGGTACTGAGTCATGAATCCTCATGCTAGCTTCCAGACTGTTTTATTTTCCTTTTAAATAGACTTTCATTTTTAGAGCACTTTTAGGTTCATAGCAAAATTGAGTAGAAGGTACTGAGATTTCCCATTACCTTCTGTCCACACACACACACACACACACACACACACACAACCTCCCCCACTATCACCATCTCCCCACAAAATGGTACATGTGTTATTACTGGTGAACCTACATTGACACATCATTACCATCCAAAGTCCACAGGTTACATTAGGTTACATTGACAAATGTATAATGACACGTATCCATCCTTACAGTATCATACAGAATAGTTTCAATAGTCTAAAAATCCTCTGTGTTTTGCCTATCCATCCTTCAACATATGAATGGGGGGCAGGGAGGGGGACTCTTTCCCCCTGGCAACCACTGATTTTATTGTCTCCATAGGTTTGTCTTTTCCAGAATGTCAAATAGTTGGAATCACACAGTATGTAGCCTTCTCAGATTGGCCTTTTTCACTTAGTAATGTGCATTTAAGTTTCCTCTATGTCTCTTCATGTTTCGAGATCTCATTTCATTTTAGCACTGCAAAATATTCCATTGTCTGGATGAATCACAGTTTACCTGTTCATATACTGAAGGACAACTTGGTGTTTCCAAGTTTGGAGAATTATGAATAAGGCCCCTATACACATTTGTGTGCAGGTTTTTATGTGGACATAAGTTTTGAGCTCCTTTGAGTAAATACTAAGACATTTGATTGCTGGATCATGTGGTAAGAATATGTTTAGTTTTAAGAGAGACCATCAAATTGTCTTTCAAAGTATCTGTGTCATTTTGCATCCCCACCAGGATTGAATAAAAGTTCCAGTTACTCCATGTTCTCATCAGCATTTGGAGTTGTCAGTTTATGGATTTTGACCATTCTAACAGGTGTATAGTGGTATCTCCTTATTGTTTTAATTCACATTTCCTTGATGATGTATAAAGTAGAGCATCTTTTTATCTGTTTATCTTCTTTGGTGAGGTATTTTTCAGGTCTTTTATCACTTTTAAAAATCAGGAAGTTTATTTCCTTATTGTTGAGTTTTAAAAGTTCTTTGTATATTTTGGATAGCAGTCCTTTATTAGATATGTCTTTTGCAAAGATTTTCTCCCAGTCTGTGGCTTATCTTGTCATTCTCCTGACCAGACTCATTTTTAATGTAGTGAAAACATGAGTATATGCTTGTGCATTGGACTTATTAATTTGTTCTTTCATTCATTCAGCATGTATTTATTAAGCACGTGCTAAGTATAAGGCACTGTGCCAGGCATGCAGTAACCAACAGAGGTATAGGGCTGCATATGCCTCTGTGCCATAATAACTCATATTTTGAATCCTCAGACATGTACTCACACCCTTTGTGATTCAGCCTCTGAAACATCATGGAGCCTGACCTCTCCCCTCTATTCCCAGAGACTACCCTGGTTACTCTCCTTATCCTGTCAGATGATCACACTTAACTGGTCTCATTTTTCAATCAGGTCCTTCCCTTCCAATTCTTTCTCTACATGGATGATAGTTATCTTTCTAAAATTTAGATACAAGCAGATTATATTTCTGGTTAAAAAATGTGTATGTTTTACAGCTGTAGCGGGTATCAGTTTCATTCTACAACAGTAAAGTGCAAGATACATCATTTCTTTTAACTTCCCTAAAATAGTTAAATTATGCTGAGCCCTCTTTTACTCATTCTATGAGAAAATCAATTCCAGTCTTTTTACTGGGCTCCTTCCTTCCACAAAGGCTCTTCTGAAATGTACAAGAATCTCATACAGAATATTCGAGAATGGGCCTTCTGGTCTTAATTTATAATACTCACCTCAGACCTTTACTTTGACTATATCCAGGTGGGCCTATGAAAGTAGGAAATGCCAAGCATAGCTCTTTGGTGGAAATATTTGGTTTCTGGTGCTCACTTCAGCAGCTCACGTACTAAAATTAGAAATATCTGGTTTCTGCCCAGCAGTACAAAAAGCATCTGAAACAAGGAAAAACAAAAGTTAGGCAACCTCTTATACATATATATATATATATACACATATACGTGTATATATATGTATATATATATATATATATTTTTTTTTTAAAGAGAAACAGGATCACTAGTAATATTTCAGATTATTCTGCCTCGTGGAGAGAGTCCAAATTCCTTAGCATGGATATAAGACATATCTATACTCCCTAATTCACCTTCATCCATGATATTCTGGAGCCAGTTCACACCAGCTCATGAGATCCAAGTGCTATATTTTCATAATTGTTGTGAGCCAGTTGTTAAACAGTTATTATTAAAAATGAAATGATATAAATATCACTCCGTCCCTCTTGTCATTTCCCTAGAGAGCTGTTCAATCATCTGAGCTTCCAAAGCATTTTGTAAGTGTTTGTACTGCAACAAATCTGACATTGTTCCTAATTGTTCTTTTCACTAAAACATCTGCAGACTATGATCTTGTCCATAAGATTTTTCATTCATATTTGTCTCACTTGCTTCAAGCAGAGGGCCTGGCACATAGTAGGAATTTAATAATTGTTTGGAGCGCGGATGAGAAAATGACGCTTGGAGATTAAAATCTACTCCCTTCTTGGCATCTTGTTATCTCTCAGAAGCACTCACAGTTTCCCAGCTCAAGCTTCACATATTCAGGAGCCTGAGTCCTTCCATTTGCTGATGAGTCTCTACAGGAAAACTTGGTTTCCCCTCCACCAGAGATGTGACTTTCATTCTCCAAGACTTTTACTCTGGGGAAGAGTTAAAAAATGCAGATTAAATACAAGTAGTAAAGAAATAAAGAATGCCTAACAATTCCCTGACATATAGAAAGCAAATTACAGTGTCCTCTCTGTGTGTGGCACATGAGCCTGAAAGTCCATGCGGCTGGTTAGTAAGCCAGTGCAGGGCCTCTCTTCAGCCCTATTGATATTTTGGAGGCAGACAGTGGATATAGTCAAAGCTGTGGGAATGGCTGGGGTGCATAGTATTGTTAAGTGAGTTAACAATACTATGCAAAATGGCAGGAGGGCTGCTCATGACATAGATATACCTGAAAAACATCTTTTAGAAAAGGATGTTATAACCATTCTGGAAGGTTGACGCCAGAAATGTGACAAAAACCAGAAAAAACAAAGGTTGAGAACCAGTGCTTTTGATTTTAGACTATGCAACCCCAAGTACGGAATGGCTTAACCTAATTTCTGATTCCACAAACAGCTTTGGGGAAATAGTCATTGCTTAGCCCTAGTCTTCTCAGAATGAGAACCAAACGTCCCTGAGGACACCAAATGACACCACCACCCCACCGCCAAGCTGGCACCAGCAAAAACGTAGGCTATTTGCAGAGAGCACACCGCCTCTGCTGTGAGTGGGCAATAAACTCCCAGGGAGATGCGTGCTGCCTGCCTGGAGACAGGGTTGCTAGGTACCTCTGAAGTAGTGAGACCGAGAGGTGCACATTATTTCCCCCACACTTCTTATTTTACACAGTGACAGTTGTAGCCTGGAAACAAAAGCGAGGAATAGCATCTGTGGTCTTAGAAATAAGGGCCAGCCAAGTGCCCTATGGGGCAGAAGGAGCAGGGTTGAGGCTTTTATCAAGAGCAGGAGAAAAAAAGTAATGTGATTTGGTTTCACCATAATTGCTTAAGCAGTCTGGGTGAGAACTAATTATGAGTTCATCTGGCTCCAGAGAAACCCCCCTCTTCCCTTCTCCTGGATGATACTAAAATATCAGCATTGCATCACCAGAACTCACTCCAATTGGTGGCCTTTCTTGAGAGAGCAGTGTGCTCTGTCTCTCTGAAAGACACTGGAATCTATATAGACCCGGGGATTTATATCTTTCCAAAGCAAATAAAATATTCCTGGCACTCACTTGTCACTTGAAAACTGAGAGGGCTTGCCCATTATTATATCATAGAGGAAGCATTGTCTTAAAAATGTAGGAATGATGAAATGTAGAGAAAGAAGAGAAGGGACAAGTTACAGACCCTACGTCACTACAACAGCCCTGCCACTGTTAGACTCAGGAGAGATCCTGAGTGCAGAATCATTGATAATATCTTGACACTCTAGGACTTTCGCTAATGGTCTTAAAGAGACAAGTACTTTTGCTTAGAAAGTTGGTCATCTAATTCTCGAAAGAGAGAGCTAACACTGGAAGTCAGCAAGATAGGACTTGACTTCCATCTAGGTTAGTAGTCTGAATTACAAATCTAAATGAAAGCTATGTAATGCTGCTATAATATGCTTATTTGAACTCTATATGAGCTCTGAGAATGAAGTGAGTTGGATTGTGGTAGCAGAAAGAACATGGGTGCAAATTCTGTGTTAAACCTGGGTTCAAATCCTGACTCTGATGCTTATAGCTATATGTAAATTACCTGCCTTCTCTGCGTGTCATATTCAACTGAGAAATGAGGTAAAAATATCAGTTCTCTTGCAGCATCTATGTAAGGATGAAAAATAATATGTGAGTGTCTACATGGCACTTAAAACAGAAGATGCACAAGATAAATGGTAGCACACAGCCCAGTTCTCTCTTGATGAGAAATTCCAATCTGAGCATCTCTCCACAAGTGGCACTACGGAGGTTACAAAGACATACCATGCATGACTTTGGTCCTTTCTGAACCATCATGATTTAGTTAGATGGGGAGGGGATTGCGGGCAAAGGGGGAAAAAGGACTGTCCTCAGCAAGCAGCAACAAAACAACACCATAGAATCAGATCTGAAATCATGTGGTGCAAATTCTAGGTGAGGTAAGAGCTCAGGGAGAAAGAAGAACAATGCGAATGGGGTAATAACTTCGGCCTCTTGAACAGAAAAACAAACACAGTGGGATTTGCCAACTGCTAAGATTTACGCAGAAGTCAAACTACAGATTTAATAAAACAGAAGACCAATCCACTGAGAAGAGGCTTATTTTAGCACCAAAAGGACATGGTAACAAAATCAGTCAGCTCTGAGTACTTATTCCCCAAAGTCACAGTCTTAAAGACTGGAGCACTTTCTACGTTCTAAGCGTGGACTTTATCAGGGCTCACCTGTAATGGATAAGAGCTAAGTGGCTATCTTTATTTTGCAAGAAAAGTCAGCTTACACTTAGGAAATGAGAAGCAGAAATAAACCATCCAGCTCCATGAAAAGTCCAAACTGCAATACAAATTTAAAATGTATTACTTTATAAAGTTACATAGTTTCATGGCTTACTCTACCCATGACTCTGTGGATCTCCTTCATCATAGATTCCTTTATATATATATATTGGGCTTACGCTCAATTCCATAAACATGGAAGAACAATAAATACCATTTAATTTTGTGTAATTCATAATAATTTGAATCTGCACCCCAGGAAAATCCAGCATTTGTCATTTTTGACCACCTGCTTAATGCTAAGAGAGAAAACACAGTAGCACTGCTTATGTACTTAAGTTACAACCATGCTTTATATTTTATTTGCCTAAATACCATAAGATTTTGACTATAAATGATATTTTCTCCAAAAAGTATGCCAGAGAAATAAAAGGAATTGCCTTATATTTGAGTCTTTACAAAGTCTCTCCTGTTATAAGAGGTCTATTAAATTATTTTGAAAAGCTAATTGTATATTTCTGAATTAAAGGTGTAATTCTCTCCCTGTTTTTCCTTACAGAAAAAAAAGATCAACTTATTTTGAACTGGTCCAAAGTCTTTCCTGTTACAGGAAGCCTATTCAATTATCCTGATTCAGTTTCAATAAGTGGAAGTTCAAAATGCTTGTAGAAGTCAGCTAAAGAAAAAAAGGAGGCAAAATATTTTACATAGATTTGAAATTATTCCTAGAAGTATGAATTCTAAATTATAACAATTGGGTGAAATTGTAAATAATCCTTTCAAAGATCAATAAAAAAATAGTACAGTAAGAGATTAGACTGGAAAGATTATATAGACCCATGGTATGGACTGAATATTTGGGTCTTCCCAAAATTCACATGTTGAAATCCTAACCCCTAATGCGATGGTATTAGGAAATGTGGCTCTTGTGGGTGATTAGGTCATAAGGGCAGAGCCCTCATGAAAGGGATAGTGTCCTTACCAAACACCAAATCTGCCAGCATCTTGATCTTCAACTTCCCAACCTCAAGAACTGTGAGAAATAAATGTTGGTTGTTACGCCATTCAGTCTCTGACATTTTTTTATAGCAGCCTGAGCAAACTAAGACAACACACATATGAAATAAACCAACTGTGGACTAAAGATGACTGACTGAACATACTCATCATTTGTTTTTTTGTAATTTTCTGAAACCCAAATAAAATATAGTAAAGATTTTTTTTTCAGGACATCAAATCATAAGGACGAAGAATGATTAAAGACAAGACAGCATCAAAATTTGAAAACTGAGAAGATTCGTGGAAGGTAACTGATGTACCAGGTTCCAGCGTGCTGGGTCCCGAGACGGTAGAAAAGCTGAGGAGCATCTGCATACACGTAAGTCTTGAGAACTGGTGGCACTGAGTAGCTCGGGAACTGGACTGAAGGTAGAGCAAAAAAACAAGAAATAATCAGAGCCTCAAATCTCCTATTCACCTCCAGCAAAAGCCTAGGAGGATATTTTTTTAAAAACTAAAACAGGGGGCTCTAGGAAAGCTGCAGGCAGTAGGCGGCAATACTGAACAAAAAATTAACATTAGATAGATGTTGGCATATTGAATACAAAACTCATCCCTACCCCCTCTAGTCCTCTTCTCTTCTTTTACCCAGCTCTCAGAATGCTAGCAATCAGGTCTAAACCTTCAGAAAGGAGTTCAAAGCTATTTCTCTAATGAATCCAACACAACTCACTGAGAGAGAGAGAGAGAGAGAGAAGTCTAGATCTGAATTATCCAATACAGTAGTCACTAGCTACTTGTAGCAATTTACATTTAAATTTAGATTAATTAATTAATTTAATTAAGTAAAATTCAAGCAATAGTTGCTCAGTCACTCTAGCCACATTTCAAGTTATCAACAGATACGTACGACTAGTGGCTATGATATTGGACAGTGTCGCTATACAACATGGCCATCACTGCATAAAGTTATGTTAACACCAACTTAGACCTTCCTATAGCAAAGTCAGCAATATCCACTCTCATGCTCTAAGTGTGCTACACTCATAAATACATGCAAACACAAGGAATCACCAGAAACCTTTGATATCTTTTAATATAAAAAATAGAGAGCTGAGTAATAGTTAAAGCAAACTAGAAGAACCAGAAGCAATACAGAGAGACAAAACACATCATTAATATTGTTATGAAGGCAAGAGAAGATATAGTTCCTATGAAACAAGTATAACATGTTGCAAAAAAAAAAAAAAAAGTAAAAATATCAGATAATAGAAAATTTAAAAATACAATGGCATAAATGAAAAACTCAGTAGAAGCGTTAGAAGATAAAACTGGAGAAATTTCTCAGAAAGTGGAGCAAAAAAAGATAAAGAAATGTTAAAGAGGAGGAAAAAAATCAGAAAGTTACTGCACAAGTTCACAAGTTCAACTTTCAAATAAAAGGAGTTCCCAAGAAACAGGAAAGAGACAATGAGGGGAGAAAGTTATTTAAGAAACATCTTAAGTAATTTCCCAGAACAGAACGACCTAAGTATGCAGTGTGAAAGCGAATCCAGAACACCCAGGCAATAGCTGAGAATGAACCACACCAAAGTCACATCATTGTGAAATCTTGAAACACTGGGACAAAGGCAAGCTTGAGGGTAAGGGAGTGGGAGAGAGATAGTCATCTAAAAAAAGAGAGAATCTAAATAGATTTGGATTTTTTCAATAGCACACTGAATAGAAGAACAATACCTTAAAATTTGTTGAGAAAAATATTTTCCAACATGGATGTCTATATTCAGCCAACCTATCAATTAAGTACGAGGGAAGAATAGGACATTTTTAGACATTCAGGGTAACAAAAATTTTATATCACCTGCACCCTCTGTCAGATAGCCACTCACAGGCTGTGCTTCATGGTCGGTAAATCAAGAAAAAAAAAAAAAAAAGACATGAGACTCTGGAGACAGGAACCCTACAGGGGAGAGAAGTGGAGAGAATCATAGAACCCCAGTTAAAGACAATTCTATGGTCACAGCCTTGTGACGGCCCTGAAGACAGAAACACCAGAACACCGTATGTGTCTGAACACAGCAAGAAGAGATTTAAACAAACAGCAGAAAGTTTCAATTAGGAATACACAGAAAACTGATCCAAAAAAGATTTTTTAAGGCAAGCATTTAATCCAAGGAAAACATAGCTGTGAATGGAAGGAATAATCTTACTTGTATAAATCACTGTATTCTACAAGGCATAGCTGTGAATAGCATTTACATAGCATCATCATAGTAATACAATAATTTTTCTTTAACCTAAATTATAAAATAGCTACACTAGATAGATAGGGGGCAAAAAAGAAGGCATATCATGGAGTGGGGTGTAAGTATGAGGACTAAAGAAAATTCATCATCTTCCAAAATGGGATATATTAATAATAATAGATAATGACTAAAACCAAAAAATCAAAAATAGAAATATTAGCATATCATTTAGAAACATGAAGGTCATATACCCAAGGGGGAAAAACCCAAAAAGATAAGAGTTGAAAGTAGTTACTTATGGGTAAAAAGAAATGGGTGGGAGAAACTAATGATTTTGTGAGGTTTGTTTGTTTGTTTATTTATTTATTTTTGCTTTTTTTTTGTTGTTGTTGCACTATCCTCCTGAGTTATTTTATTCTCTAAACTGTGTGCACCTATAACTTTGATTTTTCTAAAAAAATTGAGGGGATGTGGGATTGTAAATTGGTATAGCCACTATGGAAAATAATCTGGAGTTTTCTCAAAAAATTAAAAATGGATACACCTTTTGATCCAGAAATTGTACTTCTGGGTATTTATCCAAAGAAAATCAAATCATAATTAGTAAAGATCTATGCTCATGAACCCCTATGTTCATAGCAGCATAATTTCCAATAGCCAAGATATGGAAGCAACCTAAATGCTCATCAACAGATGATTGGATAAAGAAGTTATGGTTCATATATACAATGGAATATGACTCAGCCATAAAAAATGAAATCCTACCATTCTCAACCACATGGATGGATCTAGAGGTTATCTTCAGACAGAAAGATAAATACCATATGATTTCACTTATATGTGGAATTTAAGGAACAAAAAGAACAAGCTAATCAAAAAGACTCACAAATATAGAGGACAATCTGGTGATGGCCAGAGAGGAGCGGGGTTGCAGGAGCTGAGAGGAAGGGGTGAAGGGTTAAAGAAGTACAGATTAGTAGGTTAGATGGTCACGGGGATGGGGAGCACAGCATAGGGAATGTAGTCAGCAGTAATGTAATGGCTAGGTGTAGAGCCAGAGAAGAGAAAGAGCAATCAGGGGATCGTTTCATAAACTAATTGTCTAATCAATGTACTGTATACTTGAAACTAATAGTAAAATAATTTTTTTTTAAAAATTGATGGGTAAAAGGGCAGAAAAAACTCCAAAACTGCTGTCCAAATGTTGTCCTATGAATAATATTCTACTGACAGCATCATAGACAAATTCCTTTCACCCCTAGCATTTCCATCTTCTCCTCTAAGCTTCCCATAGGTTTTCTGTTCTACATCATGATTCCTGCCTTCAAATTCCTCCATTCAATTTCCCTGTGGCCCCTCCCACGTATCACCTGCCTGTATTTCTTGCTTAGAGATATAAACCTAATACTTCTAGATAGTCCTATATAATTAATCTGCATCTCTAATTATAACAAAATCCTTGAAAACTAGAAGTATGTCTTGTGCTTCTTTGAAAACCCAACACTTGATTCCATTCTTGCAACAGTATGGACATATATAAATAATTCCTGGTAATAACTTACTGAACATACATAATGTGATATAGTCACTTTATACATGTCATCTAATTTCATGTTAAAACAATTCAGCAAGGTGAGTTTAATATTCGCCATTTTACAGATGAAATGGAGGAAAGAGAAAGGGCAGTGAAAATTTCACCATAACTCTGGGTATAAGAAATGTCATATTTCCTTATTTTATTTAAATCGAATTGAGCTGCTTAGAGCAGCAAACAGCTGGCAGGAAACTCCATTTCAGTCATTTCTGTACTGCCCTCCTCCACTCTTATTTCCAGGCAATACAAAGGTTGGGGCGAGGGTGTCTTCTGTAGTCCAAAATATTGAATGAAAACTTGAGGTCCCCACTGGTCCCCATTGATATGCTCATTGTCCAGGCCACATGACCTGATCCCTGAGGGAAGTGGTACTTATGGATAAGCTTGAAATGAGAGTCTCTGTCGCCTCAATTCCTGAGACCATGGCTCCTAGAGTTCTCCTTCCTTAGCGTCCTGTAGCAATCCCCCCAAGTGGGGGTTAACAAGCAGGACATGTACTATTTCTTTGAAAACCACCCAAAGTCCCTTCCTCCTGTTCATCTCAAGGGACTGCTTGCCTACAGCCAGTTCTATTTCCACTCCCCCGAAGTCCTCATCTTTCTTCTCTTCCACTTCGGGAGATGTAGCATAATCCCCACAGTGGGTATGGTGTTCCGAAACAAAAACAAGAAAGCATGAAGCTGTCCTCTGGCAGCATCTGCTTTCCATTCAGTAACCCAAAGCCCCTGAGGCAAAGAGACACAATGGCTTGGCTACTTCCTTGTAATGGGAAAGTGAAAAAAATACCTTCAGCAGAGAAAACAATGTGCAATTTTTTTATTGTAGGGCAATAAAAATTAAAAATACCACCTCTAATATCAATACACATATACCTATGTAATATAAAGAAGCAGGTATCTATAAAATTGTACTTAGAAACATACACAGTTGAATGAATACTTGTGTGAAAAGAAGACTGGCAGTGTGAAAGCAGTAACTTTTATTACTACAATGACCCATCTCATCCTCTAGTCTTCTACTATTGCCTTTGAGCCACATTCCAAACCCAGGGAAAAAACATGTTTATAAAACTGCAAAGGTCAAGGCCAGTAATGGAAATTGATTTTACATGCTTAGGGGAGTGTTTTTAAAACCATGGAACAGTCTAAGGGAAAAGAAATCTATTTAATTACTTGACAGTCTTTTGCAGTCCATTAAAAAAGGCTCCACAATTGTCTACCTCTCCCGAACCAACTTAACATAAATCCCTCCCATTAAAGAAGCACTTCTTAGAAATTGCATAGAATGCGCCCTTTTGAGGAGGTGAAAACTCCAGAGGATGAACTCAAATTGAGAATAATGATTCCTACATGAAGACAAGCTGCTTCCTTTAAATGTTTTTAATGAGGCAGACATTTTCGCTTGAAACTCCTGCCCAATACCTGAATAGTTGGTCCCTTTGAACTTGTCTTTTTCTCCCTTTACTTTCCATTTGATGAGATGATGGGGAAGAAGTCAATAACAGCCTTTGCTTCAGGAGCAATTATGGTGTATTTTTGCCTTTATTCTTTTTGAATATCAGTCTATCATGTTCAACACTAAAAATCTTTTTCTCACATTTCAAAGCAAATTTATGATACATAATTTGAAATGTGATTTCACTGTTATTAACAATTGACTATTTTTATAATACTTACCATTTTAGATGGAATATAAAGAAGATAAAAATGGTATATAAATTAGATTTAAGGAACTGTATATCTGAATGACTACTTGGTTATACAAGCAAGCGTGCTTACTATGATAGGTTGGTCAGTGCTCAGATGAGTATCCTGGGACAATTGTTCTCCAGCTAGGGGAAGTCAGACTGTGAGTCCTTCTAAAGATCATTCTGTTCGTTAGGTCATTAATTCAATGGATTCCAATTAATTAAAGTTCTCAAATAAGCCAAACTCAAGCACTTGTCTGGAATTTTAGCACTGTTTCTATATAAATCATAATTACTTAGTTATACATTAATTATATAGTATCTAGTCTAGGATAGTAAGTTGGAAACCACAATGATTTATACTACAACTATTAGTTTAAACAAATTATATTTCAAATTGATTTATACTGTTCTCTCCTTATACTAACAAGACTTTACTATAACTATATGTCAAGGTAGGTACCGATCTAAAGCTACTTCAACTTTCTTGTCTTAATTTTAGTTTTTAGAAATTTAGCTTTCTCCCAATTCCTTCCTTTGTAGCCCATTCCATTACAGCCCAGTTCCAAATCTGCATGACAGTTGCCATTTTTCTTCTTCCAAACTGTGGTTTCAAGGCTGTTTTTAAAAACTACCCTCAGCAATTTCTATTGCTCTTTTGAAATTCATATTCTTTGCTTATATTACCCAGGCCCACATCAGCAAGTTACCATAACCTTTCATAAGGTTCTGAATAACTAGGTTAGTTTTCTTCTCCATCTATGATAAGCTAATAAATGGAACCCCAAAACACACCCATGCCCTAATCTTTGGCACAGGTAAATGTTACCTTATTTGGGAAAGGATTTGATGCAATTAAATCAAGGATCTTGAAATGAGGAGATTGTTCCAGATTTTCAGTGTGGTCCCTAAATGCTGTCACATGTCCTAATGTGAGAGAAGCAGATGAAGATTTAACATGTATGCAAAGAAGGTAATGTAAAGATGGAACAGAGAGATTTGAAGATGCTGGCCTTAAAGATTGGAGTGATCATAAGCCAACGAATGCCATAGCCATCAGAAGATGGAAGAGAAAAGGAACTCATTCTTCATTAGAATCTCTGGAGGGAGCAGAGCTCTGCCGACACCTTGATTTCAGCCCAGTGGTACTAATTTTTGACTTATGGCCTCCAGAACTGAGAGGAATTAAATTCCTGTTGTTTTAAACCACCAAGTGTGTGGTACTACAGAGTCGTATTCTTTACTTTCATTCTCTAAGACTTTAACATTTATATGGTGCCAGGACGCCATATGGAAAACCAGTAGAGAAGGATTCATAGAAGCCCATGCATCGTTTCAAGATCAAGGAAGTAACAAATGTCTTTAAATATCACCAAAAGGTTGAAATGAAGATTCTGAAGTGCCTGTGATTAGAGAATTAGGAAGTCTTCAGTAACCACATGAATAGTTTCAGTATTGTAGAGATGGCAGTCCATATGATAAGCAGTGAATGGAAAGTCAGAAAGATGAAATCAATGATAGATCCAATTTTTAAAAATCATGTTTGTACATAGAAAGAGAAATATAAGGTAATTATCTGGTGTGGAATATGGAGCCAAAGATATATTTATTGATCTTAAGGAGGAGGCTTGAGGATATTCATAAGAAAACAAGTAGAGGGAAAAGACACAAGAGAAGAGTTACTTGATAAAACGAGATCTCTGAAGAGGTGGGCAAGGCTAAGCACAGGCTGCTATATTAAAAGATCAGCTATGAACAGATAGAAGGCCACCACTTCCTCTGAGGTCAGAATAAAGAAAATAAGTGTAGAGGCAAGCAATTTTGTGTTAACATATGGCAGATAGCTCTTCAGTAATGCAACTCTACCATTTCTTTGTCTCAGGATAGGGTCTTTCACCTATAAGGATATGGTTAATCTTGGTTATTCTTAGTGATTTGCTTGACCAACAGAATGCAGTAGAATTGATATTTTGGGACTTTCATAGATAATTACATAGTTTTGGAATGCTTGTCCTTGGGCTACTCCCAGTCTGACCCAGCCACAATGCCATGAATGGCCAGCCATATGGAGATACATAGAGAGGCTGGCCCCCATGTAAGTGTGGTCAATAGCCCCAGAATACAACTAGCATCAATTGACAACCATGTGGGACAGGCATCTTGGGTATCCAGTGCGGTCAAATCTTCAGTTGTCCATAGGTCAAACTGACCCTCTACAGATCAAGCTGCAATTGTGTGAGAGACCCGAAATGAGGACTGCCCAGCTGTACCCATCAACCCACAAAATCTTAAAAGAAAAAGAATTTTCATTTTGAGTCACTAAATCTTAAAATATTTTGTTACCCAGAGCGTGGAAGAATGGGGAGTTAAACAAGTTCATACTTTATTTTCTCTTAGTTGAGTAGAGTGCTAAATAATTTGACATAGCTAATATGAGAAATAAAACATATAATTGATCAGGGAAATGTAGAAAGATTATTAAGCAGTGTTGAGGGCTCAATTCACGTTACAGTTGCTTCCAGAGTAGGGCCTTAGGGGACTGGAAGACATGGGGAAAAGATAATTTTCATTGCACATTCTTCTTGATGAAGAACCACTTATAATCCTCAGTGATTCTAGAAATGACCAGATTAGTTGAGGCAGGATAGTGAGCATTAGAAGTTGAGTATCACCATATAACTCAAAGAAAGACTTTTTGGATATTATTGGAGGGTTGAAGTTTGGAAGTGATGATGAAAGTCTAAGTGAATATCACCTCCTGGCTCAGAGAATCGGGTGAAAAAGAATGGCCAACATCTTTAACGAAAGCTGTCTAAAAAGTGATGATGGCAAGGAAAAGCCAAGTTTACATTAGGACAAGATGTGAGTTCTCAGAGAGCTTAAGGATGTTGGAGAGAATAGAATAAGATTGCCAGAGAGCAGTGGAAAGCATTATGAGAGAGGTCAGCAGTGGGAAGCAATGAGAAGATAACTCAAAGAAAAAAAAGTAAAGAGTAGGATGGGAAGGAATAAAAAAGAGGTGCCTGAAGAGTCTATATTCTAGACCTGAGGGTGACAGCCATGAGAGGCATGAAAGGAATTAACAGCTAACAAGGTTCTGTGGTTTTATCAGTGTCAACTTGGGCTCGGGCCCCAAGTGACCCAGTGGTATTAGCTGGTGGTCCAGACTACAAATGCTGAAATGGGCTAGAACCCACATGTTATCAATTGTTTAACTATGGCATTTCTTCTATAGACTCTGCACAGTACATCTAATAGAAATTCACTAAAAAATTATTTCTGTGCCACCACGAAATTCAACAATAGGTAGTGCTGACTACCCAAACAGAGCAGGTCTTTCCTCCAATCTCATCATCAGCTTGAAATTTCACTTTCTTACCCATTTTTTCAACATTCCCAATCACTCACTATAATTCTGCTTTCAGACTGTGGTTTTGATAGCTCTGGCCTCACCTCAACTCCAGGTGATACCTGGACACAGGCCTGAGCCTATCAATTTATTTTACTCCCCAGATCAGGCTCATTCATTTAGGGATGAGCAAGTGACCCAACCTAGGCCAAAGATGTGGCAGGACTTTTGCTGAGACTTCCAGGACAGAGGCAAACACTCTTTTCTGGTGCCCTTAAGGCTGAGAAGACATAAGATCTGGAACTGCTGTAGCCATTTTTACCATCACGACGAGAGAGAATGTCTAAGAATGGTCATGGAAAGGAGAAGAGCAGAGGTCCTGGGAGGGAGAAACTGGGCACTGATGGTATCACAAGTCCCTGAGCACAACTTTCAGTTACAAGATCAAATCACCTCCCTTTTTACTTCAGCCAATGTGAGGTTTTTTTCTGTCCTAAGCAAGAATAGAGTTCTAACAGACTCAGCTATTATTATTGATGAATATTTTATTGAAAAAATAATATACATGAAGATTGAAGAATGTAATTGAAATAATTTTAATTACTCAAAATTATGCTAAGCTGACAATCACTTTTGTAGTTTTCATATTACCTCAGAAAATAAAACTAGAAGAGAACTTCCTCAACCTGATAAATGTATGTGAAAATCTTATAGCTAGTGTCATATTAATGGTAAAAGACTGAACACAGCCCTAAAATGGGAAACAAAGCAAGAATGTCCACTCTCACTATTTCTATTCAACATTGTACTGGAGGTTCTAACACTATAATAAGGTGAGAGAAAGAAAGAAAAGCAAACAGATTGGAAAGGAAGACACAAGTCTCTGTTTTATGCACAAATGATGAAAAAATTCTAAAGAATCTGTGAATAAGCTATTAAAACTAAAACTGAGTTTAGTAAGATGGTAATGTTCAAAGTCAATATAGAAAAGCCAACTGTTTCCATGTATTAGCAATGAACAATTAGAAATTAAAATTTACCATTTATGATGGCATCAAAATATGAAATGTTTAAGTATAAATTTGACAAAAGTTGTTTATGACTCGTATACTAAAAATTACAAACATTGCTGAGAACAATTAAAGAAGACCTAAGTCAATGGAAAATATACCATGTTCATAGACTCAATATTATTAAGATGTCAATTCTCTCCAAAATGATCTATAGATTCAAGGCATTCCATTCAAAATCCCAGCAGGCTACTTTGTAGAAGTGGCAAGCTGATTTTAAAATTTACAAGAAACTGCAACAGATCCAGAATAGCCAAAACAACTTGGGGAAAAAACAACAAAGTTAGAGTTCGAAAACAGTGGGTTTTTGAAAAGTATTTTTCTAGAAAGTTATTTCTAGGAGTATAATTACTAGATAAAAGACTAGAAACATCTTCAAGAAAAACAGATCTTTTAAAGTAATTTCTACAGCTCAAACCATTTTAGATTTGAAATATTTTAAAAATAAATTAGCAGTCGTCATGAGCTTGAGAAATGCCTGAGAAACTCCATCTTTCAGACACCAGGTGAATAAAATGGGATGGGGTGAGGGTGTGGCATGGAATTACTTGCCAGTGAAGTACATGATAGATAGACAGGAAGAAAAAACTAATTTGCTAAATAAATTAATATAATAGTAATTTTACTAATAAACAAAAAATATATCTTATTATATAAAAGATATTTTACAAATGGTTAATGCTTATCATTATGCTTTAATAAAGCAAAACAATAACATCAATTTTAGGAGCTCCGGTAAAAGCACTGAATTGGGAACCTGCTGACCGAAAACTTTAATACTGGGTCTGTCACTAACCAGCCTTTAGGCAGGTAAATTTCCCTCTCTAGGTCTCAGCTTTCAGATGATTATTGAAGGGAATAATTTCTAAGGGCCCCTTCCAGATCTATACTAAAACACAGACCTTTCTGTGTTTGTGGGTTTTTTTTTTTTTTCAGTGTCACTACATTTTGAGATAATGTCTATTAATTTCTTCTCTAAAGAATCCAACTCCTTGAAATTTACAGATCTTTATTAGAGAACACTACTATGCAATTGTTGTGGTTGTGTTCAAGAAATCAGGGGCTATAAAATGGTTTTCCTTTTCACCATCCAGGACCAGTAGTGAAGCATTTAGCATGTCTCTACCACTGATTATGGATGCTTCAATTTTTTCTTCTTTCTGTAGTCCTCCAAAATGTAGTCTTTGACATATCACATGCACCATTATTTTTCTCTACTGATTTCCAGAGCAAGCTAGAGTATAGGAGGATACATAAGTAAACTAAAAAAGGTTCAGCATTCTAAGTGGAAATAACCAGTTCGAGTTGACCAACTGAGCCCTCTCTCTATCTGAAAAGCTCCCTCTGATAGTTTTGTAAGTCTGATTCCTTACTGGAAGAGCTATTGTGTTTATAAGAATGTTAGTCCAAAAAGAGCCCTGTTCAGCTTATCTCTTGTTAGTGCACAAAGCCAGAATTTAAAAAAGATAAGCAACGAAAAAGATAACGAACGAAATTTTGTAAAGTGTTAAAAAGTAATTTATCTTAATTTTAGCTATGATAAAATGAGGTATTCCTACCTTATTCTGCCTCAGTCAGTTCCCAAATGGCATATCCTCCCTATGAGGCTTATGCAGAGTTTAAGAAAGATGAAGTCTCTTTTCTCATCATACTCCTGGCTAGGTTAATAACCTTTTGAAATTTTCTTTCCTCTCCTGTTCACTTTATTCCAGAACATACCATCAGTGCAAAAGACCTGCTAATTATTAACTAGTATATATGAGGCCATGATGAGGTAAAAGCTTCAAATAGTTAAAGAACATTCCAGATGTGGTCTCATGTTACACAATTACCCTAGCACAGGTTTAAAGAATTAGATTTAAACTTTGGTACTATCTTAACTATCGCTCTAGCCAGAATCTAAGCTCCCTCCTTCAAACCCTTCACACCTGTAGACACAGGCTCTGATCCAAGTTTGTTCCCTGTAGAAGTTATATCACTAATGACCACCTGAATTGCCAACTTGATTTGTGTCACCTAAATGTCGCCCTTGGGAAAACTTGACCAGTTTTTCCTGATCCTTTTTTAGCTGACCCTCCACATCAATGTGCAACTCTGTTATGCTGCATGCTTCCCTTATCTGTTCTTTATTATAGTTCTTTTCATAGTTGTTTCCATTCTTAATCTTTCCTAAGGCTGTTAACTCACATTGTGTTCTCTTAAGTTTCCCTCTGAATCCACTCAATCTTTTACTATGTGGAACTAAAACTGGAAATAAATAAGTTATTTATACCCAAATTCAGACAGTTTTTAAATGGTGTGAAATAAATCTCATCTTCTGTTTGTTGTCACCATAATCAAGTGGTGTCTAGTCTATTGCACTTGGGGGTGGCTAGGCAGCACAAACAAATGTCTTTAGTTTATAGCCTATCATAGATGGCAGTAAAGTGAATAAATGTATAAAATGATAATCTGTAGAGAAATGTATAAAATAAAAACAATATCAAGAGTGAATTTTTTTAAAAAGCTAAAATTGTTAATACTGTCATGTTCATCTCACCAGGTCTCTACGAGAATGGATATTTGATATGCTTGAAGTGTTGCTGGGGTCTCTATTTATTACTATACACTACATTTTCAAAGGTAATTCTGGCAATGTTTTAGTGTACTTGGAATTCAAAAAAATTATTTCATCAAAAAAAAATAAGTTGACATTGGTGAGTGCCATCTCACACTTAAGTAACTACGAAGTCAGCTGCCACCTGGCTGCAGTGGTACTTTCATTTGACACTTTCAAATACTTGGCTTTTAAAATGAAGTAGTGTGCAGGCCAAGAGAAAGCAAAAGAGCATGGAAAGCAGTGGAGCAGCGAAACTGGGTAAGAGCATGACAGTCTCAGTTCAACTGTTTTAATTTATAGTCTAAGACTATGTAAAAGCAACAAACTGTAAAACTGTACTAAACCATTTACCACTGAATTTTACATGATTCTACAGTAAGTGTCATAATCTATCCTCAAGAAAAAATTGTCAGTTCTAAATTTCAGCTAAAGAATCTACAATGCCAATATAACTATAATTTATTTAGTGGGTTAATACATTTTACTATTCAGATTTCCATTATCCTCTTAATATAATATTAATCTTTCTACAACTGTTTTAATGTCCACACTTGATGTCTCCATTTTCTCAAATTCAGTTCACTTTAGATTCAGTAGAAGGGAAAAATCGTAGAGATTCCAAGCGTAAAAAGAATACCTTGTGCTATTGCTAGCTCTGAGATGCAGGGTCCCATGATCAAGGACAAGAGAGAGGATTCTGGGAACTAAGGGCAGCCCCTATCTGATAGCCAGCAAGGAAACAGGGACCTCAGTCCTGCAAACATAAGACATGGGATTCTGCCAACAATCAGAGAAAACAGCCGAGACAAACCAAGCTCTGACCTATAGAACTGTGAGATAGTAAATTTGTACTGTTTTATGCTGTTAAATTACACAAATTGTGGCATTTCGTGCTCATTTGTTATGGTAGCAATAAAACAATACAAGCAATGACACTGGATTGAAATGGGGGGCATATTGCATGAGAAGAGAGCTGGGTGGATGGATTGGAAGAAGGTGAATTGAGGGGGCAGCTACTGTGGGACCTTGCAGAGCATTGTAAGGCCAGTTGAACAGGTCAAAAATGGTGGAAAAATCAAAGGATGAGTCAAGAGGATTTGCTCATAGATGACCTAGGGGGTGTTGGGCGAAGAGAGGAGTTTGTTGACTCCAAAATCATTATCCTGAGCCAAGGGTAGAAGAATTGTACTGAGGTAATGAATAACTCAGGAGGACCAGTTTAGTGGGGGTTGAGAGGCAGGGGCAAACATAGGTTATCTTGAGACATGTTATGTATGAAACGCCTATTAGACATCTAAGGGGATATGTTCAATCAGCTGTTAAGTACACAAGTCTGGAGTTCAGAGGTTTGCCTGGAGCTGGAATTACTAAGCAGGAAATCTGCTCACATCAAATGTTTAAAGCCATGAGATGATGAGTTCAAATACCAAGGAAATGAATGTAAAGAGAGGAGTGGTGCTTTGCGACATACTTTTTTTCGAAAGTTTCTCCTAGATTGTATTTTTTTTTCTGACTTGAAAATAAAAATATATAAATAATCCCACAAACTGAAATATTTTTAAATATTTAGTTATGTATTTAATGTAACCTGCCTTAGAAATAATAGTGAATGAAATCCATACTGTCACAGAAATTCTAAAATAAAGAATGATCATTAATTTTAGGCATTCCAAATTAAAAACAGATCACATAGGTGAAAAAGTCCATTGAAATTTGCATAAACTATGCACCCATATCAAAAGACTAATGAATTATCTTCCTCCAATAGCTGTTGCTCTGAGATATTTTAACGCCCTAGAATTGTGTACATTTTTAAATGACATTTATGCTGAACATCTGAATAGTAGTCTTCCAATTCACTTTGGTTCCTCAATACTATGAAAAATCTAGTATTTACATGTCTACAATTAAAAACAAAACAGAAAATTACCAATGTAACAACTTTGTTCTATTCTCTGTTACCTTCCACACATACTGCACCCATTGTGTTTCAGTTGGTGCTAACAATATGGATCATAGTTTATTATTCTCACCAACTTCCTTCCTGAAAAGAAAAAAGTATTTGTGAGCACTTTAGGCTAGTATAAAAATACCAAAAAAAACCCCTCTCTGTCATAAGTCGCTGTACCATAAACATCTGTCTCTCTTCTCTCTTGCTCACTCTCTCTCAGAAATAAACCATACATATATATATATATGTATATGTATAATTTATATATATATATAATTAGTGATAACTCTTTATAAAGCACACACATACATATATATATATATAATTAATGATAACTTTTTATTTTGGATTTTCTGTGACAGTATGGATTTCATTCAAAAAGCATATATTTACATATACATATATATACACACTTTTTGTTCCACAAAAAAAAAATGAGATGTTGAAACTTTCCTACAAGGTAGAGAAAAACCTGATCTGCTGCAATTATCTGCCTAAAGCATTCGTTTAAGCACAGTTAGAAAGTATTTTTGCCAACCACATCACTAATAATTACTAATGTGGTAACTAACTCCATGTTTTGAGCTTCTCCCAGGCTGGGTGGGGGGTGGGAATATGCTCTTTATGATAACACCTCATTGGATTATCTGTTGACAAAGCAGATTTTTAAACCTTATCCATAATCACCCTAATTAGGCCATCAAATGTTAAGACTTGCTGTGTGAATTTGATTAATTCTAGCCATCTCTGTGGCACAACATTTCGTACATAAAAGGAATGATTCTGCCTTGGAAACAATTTTCTTATGCTTATGGCCTCTACCTCTCTATCTGCCTGTATTGAAAAAGTAGTAAGGAAGGTGAGCAATGCTACCCCCACAAGTCTGTGAAACTTCCTTTCAGCTGGAAGCACAATCAAATGTAAACCTTTTTATATACCTACAGCACAATTGCCTTTATATGTTTTTGTGGCACTTAATTTATAATACAGTTTATAAGTAGATAGTCCACACGTCTCTACCTTCTACTAGATTTATTCATATTTTGAACCTCTCTAATAGACACACTGTCCCCAATGCTCTAGCACAAATATTTGACGTGGTTATACAGAAGGGGGCCCCTGAAAACTGACATCCAATCCTCCCTCCCCCACCTCCACTCATCTCAGCCACCACACAACTGACTGAAAAGAGCGAAGAAAAGTAAAAACAAGGGGATTTGTTTTCTTAATGAAAGCATGCTTTATGTCATTCACTAAGGGATTTATTTATATACTTAAACTCATTTATCTTGTGCCCTTGAAGAAATACTGTTGTCATGATAATTAATTTTATGTGTCTACTTGGCTAGGCCATGGTGCCCAGTTGTTTGGTCAAACACTATACTAGATGTATTTTGTAGATATGATTAACATTTACAATCAGTGAACTTTAAGTGAAGCAGATTACTCTCAATAATGTGGGTGGGCCTCAATCAGTTGAAGGCCTTACTGGCAAAAAGTGAGGTTTCCCGGAGTAGAATGTATACTACTTCCTTAAGACAGCAACAGAAACCCTGCCTATGGATTTTGGACCCAAATGCAACCTCAACTCTTGCCTGAGTTTTTAGCCTGCCAGCCTGCCCTACAGATTTCGGACTTGCCAGCCCCCACGATCAAATGAGCCAATTCCTAAAATAAATTTCTCCATATATGCATCCTATTGGTTCTGTTTCTCTGGAGAACCCTGACAATTTTATTTCAAAGCAGTTTCATCTTTTATAATATTTGTGAACCTTTTGTTAATTGAATATAATGATATTCTTAATTTTGTTACACGTATTAAGAGTAGGGGTTTGTACACTACTTATTAATGGAATTCAGTTTCTTTGCTGTTATGGAGGATAACACAGTATTGTCAAAGAAACTTGATAACAATGTACCTCTCATGCCAAGCAGGGAAATTTACACCAGGGTTTTTTAACATCAAGCTCTACTTGAGCCCAGAGTATGTGGTCCACCTAAGTATTATTGCCTATACATTTTCCAAACCTAGTTCACAAGAGTTAACAAATCATAAACAATTACCAACAAAGAATCTGAGAAGTTGGATCAACACATTTTATGAAAAATATGGAATATGTATGGGGCACAGCTGGGATAGGGAGGAGAGTTTCACCAGTTAATGCAAATCAAAAATAAAAAGTTAGAGTGTCCAGTTTTGATTGCTTCATTCATCAACAGAGTTTGTGTTGTGTCTTTTGGAAGTCAGTTTCATTGCATGATGTAATGGAGAAAATAATGAAGATTACAAATTTTCTTTATGCCTATGTTTTTTTAACCAATGCTGGTTTATATTTAAGAAATTGAAGCAAAGAAAGATTTATTTTAATTTAGCCAAATGATGAAGTCTGAGAAAACTTTAATAAAGAAATATATTGATTTTTAGAAGTAAAAGTCTTGGATCCCACTTGCTAGACCTCCAATGGCTCCCAAAGGGCCACTTCTCCCTGATGTTATATAATAGAACTCTGTCCATTATAAATGTGACAGTATTATATTTAAATTCCAACTTGACATGTGGATTAAGGTAATACCTGAGACTGTTGTTTTAAATACTGAATTTCTCTTCTTTAAAAGGAATAACAGATTTTAAAGAGTTCTATAGTTATTTAATGTTAAGTAAGTCCTGATTTTGAAAGCTAAAAAGCTGTTTTTTGGTGACTGTGAGTCGTGTTTTCTGTGACTCTGGGATACAATCACAAAGATATGTGTGATTTTAAAGCCCCTGCCCTACTAAGGTGGCTCATTTTCAAAAGAAACCACTTATGCTAAGAGCAAACTACACCTATTATTAACACACCATCTTAGTGAACAGTTAGAGTTCACTGTGAAAAGCAATCAGTTGTGAAAGGAAAAATACATATTAATGTGTAATTGTATCAGCTCTGCTCCCCTCCTCCAGCCTCTTAAAGAGGAGCCTCGGTTGCTAGACCAATTCTGTGCGGCTTTTGTGATTCTGACTCAGAAGGAAGTGGGGGGTGGGGGAGGGTGGCGATCTGGAGCACACAGCCAGGGCTGGAGAAGAATCTGGCAAGTTTTGAAAGACACAGGCACACAAGCAACTACCTTCTGCGAGAACAGAGGATGAGAGAGAAAAGAGAAGTGTTTTAAGATGTGTTGTTTGTTATTTATCTGCCTCGCAGTGTTCAGGCTATGGTACTGCTAAGTCTGGACCACGTGGGTCAGATTCATAAACATTACACAAAAGAGCAATCTTGAGCCATAGAAATTTCTGAACAAATTTTGAGTATTGTCTGTGGCTACCTAGCTATTTTATGAAATTGCAAAGATAAAAGCCTTTATCAGTAAAATAACTTGAATCAGATTGCTATGAGTTTAGAATGAAAACACCCTCACATCTCTTAGAATACTCCCGGGTAAAATATCAGTATTCTCTTTAAATCAACCAATCCAGTAGCCCTAGATAGAAAAGCATAGTTTTTAAAAAATAAAGTTTATTGTCTTGGGAGTGCATATTTATTACTGCTAAAAAGTTATCGTTTTGAACTGCTAATAGTCTATAATCACTAACATCAGTAATAAAAAATTTAAATATTCAAAAAACTGGGCTGAAAACATGCTCTCAGGCCTAGTGGACCGTGAGGAATCTGGTCTATCTATAACTTGAATAATCAGTTCTGGAATAATTTACATGTTTTAGTCAGAAAGGGTGAAAACTGGCTCTTTTAGTAATTTTTAATAAGTAAAAATATATTTGGGGGGCTTGATGTACTAAAGTTATTTCACAAAATGAATACCATGGTGCCAATTCAATGTAAAGGGTTGAAAAGATGTTCCTCTTTTTCTTCAGAAAGTTGATGTACATTTTTAACATCTGTATTTGCTCGAAGATTAAGCTTTGTATCTGGGAAGTCCCTGGATAGAAGCATCTCAGTAATAGAAAGCGTGGACTCAAGGTTTCACTCATCCCAGGAGCCCCTCCTTTATGCTAGACACTGTGCTCAGTGCCAGGCTGGGCGGGACGCGCAGGTGAACAAGAGGTAGTCCCTGCTTTGAGGGAGCCACCAGCTCGATCAGAGAGGGGCCCAAGTAGCTCTAAATAACCTAAAATATGACGTGGTGGCTGCGCAGTTGTGCCTGCAATTACTGCAGCCAGGACGAGGATCAGACCATAAATGCAAAGTCTTCCTTCCGTCTGGTCCGTATCGCCTCCCTCCTGCCCCCAGGCCCTGGGACTAGAGAACGAACTGGACGTCTACAGAGCTGACCCTAGAACTCGCATTCCCAGCCGGAGGATGTGAGGGCGTAGAGGGGTAAGAAGAGACCAAAGAGCAAAGCAGTGGCACAAGCAGCCCAGTGGACGTGGCCCGCACGACCCCCGAAGGTGCTGGACCGGGTAGCGCGAGCAACAAGGATCCGCTCGGTCCTCCGCGCTGATCTTTAGCGGAGACCGGAGGACACCGCAGCAAGTGGCCCTCGCCGTCGGGCTGGAGGGTCTGCGCCGCGCGCGCAGCTGCCCGGGGATCGGGGAAGAGCTCTCGGCGAAGCCACGCCCCCAGGCTCCTCCCCCCAGACGCGCGAGCCGGTCCCGCACGGCGCCAACCCTTTCCCGGGTCATCGCCCCTCCCCTCTTCCGGGCTGCGAGCCCCCCGCGCGCCGCCTCAGGGCCGCGCTCGCGCGCGCTCGCCCGCCGCCCGCCCTCTCAGCGCGCGCTGGGCCGCCCGACGACGCGGGAGCCGCACGCGCCGGACCGGGCTAGCTGCGCTGCCTGCCGCCGAGCGCCAGCCCGCTGAGGCGGCGCCCTCGGTTCCCCGCCTGGAGACGGTCGGGGCCGCGGAACCTACAGCTCCAGAGCAGCAGCGGCGGCGGTGAGGAGACCTGGCCCGGGAGGCGCGCGTGTTGGGGCTTGAGGGCATCGGGGGGAGGGTGGTCCGGGCGCCCCTGCGGCCACGTCGAAGGCTCGCTGGAGGGCGGCGCGCAGAGGACCGGGGAGGAGTGCTGGACCGAACCGGGTTGCATCGGGTCCGGCTCGGCGCGAGGGAAGGGCTGGGGGCCGCAGGGGCGGACCGCGAAGATTTCCGCGGGACCCTCGGCGGTATCGGGACAGAGGGGACGCCGCCGCGAGGCTTCTGCCACGTTTCCACCGCGCGTTACCTTCTGCTTCGGGGTGGGCGACAGCCCTGCGCCTTCCCTCACCCTGCCGCCCCTCTTCCGCGTCCGTGCGTTTTCTGGAACTGGGGACCCAGCTTCTTGCCTGAGGGTCGCGCGTGAGGGTCGGCGGGTCCTCGAACCAGAGCCAACCGGAGACTGGACCTTGCCGGGGGGCGACGAACCCGCGGGCAAGCAGTGGGCGCCCCCTGCGAGGCTATCTGGGGGGAGGAAGGGGATGGGGCCCCGGGGCCCTTCTCCCCCCCCCGAATTCGGGGAAAACCGCGATTGCAGAAGTTGGACGCGCTTGCAGGCCGTTCCTTGAGACGCGGGTGGAGGTGCGTGATGCCCACTCACCTCGCGCTCTTAGAACCCGCGCGTGAGTGCTTCGCTGCATGGCTTTGATGGCTTAGAAAGTCCAGCTCCCGGTCCCGTGGGAATCCCGCGCCCCCTCAGCGTCCGGGACCCGCTTTGTAACGCGGCTCAGACTGGTCCAGGGCTCCTCACCCCCAACAGCCAGGGGCCCCGCTTCCTCAACCTTGGGAACGTGTATCAGGAGAGAGATTTGTTTCTGGAAATGGTTGCGATTAGCTTTTCGTTACAAGGGAGGAAAAACTACAAAGTTATAAACTCCTGGAAGGCAGGGCTGGGTGTTCCTCTGGGTTCTATGCACGCCCCCGTGAGCAGAGGAGCCTGTGGAACAAAGTACAACTTGAGGAGCAGCCGCGGCGGTGACGACGTCCCGGGATGACGTCACCGTGCGATATTTAAAATGGGAGCTTTTCGCTCTGAGTGTGGGTGGAGGAATTGCGGCTACTTACTCGAGGCGCCTAAGGTCTTATGAGCTCTACTTGCTTCTGGTTTCTCCTTGACTTTATCACTCTCTCTCTCTTTTACCTTTTGGTACCTCTATTATACTGTCTTGTGGGGGAGGGTTCATTTGTCAGCTATTCCAGGCGTCATTTCTTCAAACTGAAAAAAAAAAAGTAATTCCGTATGACTCATCTTGTGTTACAACCAAGAGCAACCACTAAGTGGTTCTTTCCTTCCTTTTATTTTTGATATGGAACAGAGCAAAAAAGGAGGGGGAACAAAACCCCAAACTCAGATATGTAGAACATAGTTGGCAAATTTAATGAATGAGGAGAAGGATCTAGCAAAGGATTTGGTACATTTCTTTATTGTGGTCCCTTGTTTAGTGGGGTGAGGGCTAATGTAGTTCCCATCAGCAACTTTTATTCCAAACCATATATTAAATTGCAGTGGGTTTTCTTTTCCATCATAACATGGCGGAATATAAATATAGCTTTATAAAGTGGAAATGGCTCACTTTTTTTCCCCCAGAAGTCTGTACAGCAGTTGCAGGGAGCTGGCATTGTGTGTGCTTGCACACTCTGGTGTGCAGCCCAGTACCTGGTGCCTGGTAGCTGGCCATAGAAAGTGGATTTGGCATTCTAGGATTCCAGGAGGAAGGTTTGGGTGTCTTCCCATCCAGGATCAGGGTGGCTATGCTGCCAACACACCTCTCAGATAACTATATAGAATTTATTTCACATTAAGATCCCTTGTTTGAATTTGCACAAGGGTTAAAGGAATCATATTATGAAGAGAGACTTTAAGAGCAGGTTTGAGAAAAGAAAAAGGAAGCTAACAGAATCAGCTTTATTTTTTGAATGTGAGAACACACACTATCAAGTTAGTCAAGTTTTATACTAAACGTAGCAGAGGCTGTAAGTCTTTAATAATTGGCATGGGAAAAGGTGATGTTGCTTAGTAAATGCAGCATCTGAATAACTCCAAGTTACAGCAGCCAAATGAATGAGCTCATCACATACAGACAGAATATACATCGAAACAATCCCAGGACAAGGTTTTTGCCTTTATGGATTAATCAATGATAAATCAGATCTGCCATTTAGAGTCCTCCTTGAGGCACTTCCAAAATGCAGCTAAATCTCTGAGTATTTTAGTTTGATTTTCTGTAGATGACCATGAGTTTCCATTCTGAGAGAGTCACTATTTTCTGTCCTATCTTCTTTATGTATAGCAGCTTTACTGAAATATAATTTAAATACCATACAATTTACATATTTAAAATGTGAAATTCGTTGGTTTTAGTATGTTCATAGAATTGTACAACCATTATTACTACTGTCACTTTTAGGATATTCTCATCATCTCAAAAAGAACCCCTATACTTACTGACATCATTTCTTGTGTCCCTCTTCCCCCTAGGTCAGTAATCTACTTTCTATCTATATAGATTTGCCTGTTCTGGATATTTCATATAAATAGAATTATGCAATTTTGGGTCTTTTATGACCAGCTTCTTTCCTTAGCACAATGTATTCAAGGTTCGTCCATGTCGTAGCGTGTATCTGTACTCCATTTTTGTTGCTGAATAATATTCCATTGTATATAAATATACCACATTTCACTTGTCCATTCATCAGTTGATGGATATTTGTGTTTCCACTTTTTGGCTGTTATGAATAATGCTGCTATGGACATTTGTGTACACGTTTTTGTGTGGACATATGTATTCATTTCTCTAGGGTATGTAGCTCAGAGTAGAATTGCTGGGTCATATGGTACTTTTATGTCTAAGCTTTTTCGAAACTGCTAAACTCTTTTCTATAATGACTCTATTACTGGATTTTAAAGTGAACTTTTTTTACGTTTTAAAGTTCAAATTATTTCACAGATTTTAAACTTAAATTATTGCAGCTAAATAGTAATACTTTTAGTAAAAACTATATAGTGGTATTATTATAGTGCTCCTCTTTAAGTGATATCTCTGATTTTATTTTAGCCAGCAGGAGCAATTTAGTATACTCTTGTCACTGAACTTGACAAAATTAAGTGATAAGATTCTTAAACAGTATTTTATAATAAGATCTTTATGGCATAAATTAGTGATTGTTCTCTACTCCAGTTAAGAGTCAATGAAACAAGATAAAATTGGAAGGAAGAAGGAGAACTGCAAGAAGGGATACTTGGCAGAGCTTTATCTTCCAGTTTTTATGTTTTGTTTTTTTGAGGCAACTGTTTTATCTTTGCAGGGAAAGATGAAGAACGAAATTGCTGCCGTTGTCTTCTTTTTCACAAGACTAGTTCGAAAACATGATAAGTTGAAAAAGGAGGCAGTTGAGAGGTTTGCTGAGAAATTGACTCTAATACTTCAAGAAAAATATACAAATCACTGGTATCCTGAAAAACCATCAAAAGGACAGGCCTACAGGTAAAGGATTAGATCAGACAGTTGGATTGGACTAAGTGAAGAGGCCTATTAGCTCCTGCAATGAGTGCAAGGCCAAAGGACTGAAGGGTGTCCAGCCCATACCTTTCATAGTTTATCTGCAAAATATATAACTCTGAAGTGTTTTGGTAGTTTTTTCTTACTCATTTTAAAATATGTGTATTTGTTGAAGTCTCTCTGACTGGACTTGGAGGACCAATGCTGTAGGCTCATAAGAGTTACAGTCTTCTTGTGATTATAGTTTGGCTCCTATTTCAATGAATTCTTCTATGAAGCACAGGTACTTGGGGGTTTTTCACAATTCTAGAGGACCTCTAAAGCTATCACCCATAAATGGACACAGTAGGAGTGGAAGGAAATGAGTCTCCTTGTATCTAAAAGCAAATTACATGATACATATTTTTTTCAAAAAATAAAAATTTCATAGTGAAGGACAACTAAGATGATTGGACACCTATGTACTGACAGGATTAATTTCATTTATACTGCATAATTCTTTATGGTAGAAGCCAGTGCAATTATTTTGTAGATGAAGATACTGTCCTGTGATCCACAACTGATAAATATTAGCTCTGAGATTTGAACTTGGGTCTAACTAACCCTAAATTCTTATGGGGCTTTCTGCACACCACAATGTGAGCACTGACTTGGCTAGCTCAGAGTCTTTTGTACTCTGGTTTATAAGTTACCTTTACAGCTTAAAGTAAAGAAGGGCAGACTCCTGCAGAACATGTCCTGGCATGCTCACTCCTTAGTATTTATGTGAGCATTTGGGAACCTGGGTTGAGAATGTTCTGCCAAACTCATCTATCAAACTTTGCTGCATTTGTGGATGTGGCCACAAAAAACAAAAGTGGAACAGTTGTGGCTGTCATGACTACAAGAATTCTTTTATTTATGCATATTGTTGTCCTCAAAGTTTCCTTCCACAGATTAGCACTTGTGTGCTGTGATGTAAAAGGGACTTCCTTTCAGTCACTGAGCTCTTGCAAATGCAAGACTATTGAAGGAATGTACAAAGGAGGTGAAAATATGATTTGTTTATTTCTCATTTGCTAAAAGCCAGGTGAGCTTGTATTCTGTTGAAAAGAAAAGAATCAAAGTAATTGATGTATTTTCCTCTTCATTTTTATCCAAAGGTTGCCTGGTAAATTGGAAAATGGGAATTAAAGTGGAAATGTAGATGTTCTATATAAAGCAAATTCAAGTTATCTTGTCACTTGATTCTCCTAATTTTTTTCTTCACATCTTCATTTCTGATAAGAGTGAACAGCTTTTGTGGGTTAGAGCTGTTGAGGCTTTTTACACTGATGTAATTGACATTGGACAAAGGCTTTTGGAAGTGCCAGGCCACCGTACTATTACTGAAAAAGGAGACACTGTCAAGTAAATGCTTAAAGGTCAGACAGTGTACAATTTCATTTCCATTAATTCTAAAAACTTGAGGGAAAAAGTTAGCCAAACAGGATTAAATTGGCATATTATCAGAAGTATCATTAAGTCATTTTGAAGCCATCTTTAAAATGGAAAACTATCAGACTTAATAGTGGGTCTTTACTATTATAAAAATGAATAAAATATAGGATTAACCAGAGCTAGTATACTCTTCAATCCATAAAATAGGTTAAAAGTGTTCTCTTTTCTTCTAACATGTTTATACATTAAAATTGTTTCTCCACACTTTACACAAATAAGATGCTTTTGGAGGGCAATTTGGTATTAATAACAAGGTCTGTAAAAGTATTCTCTTTAAATAGTAAATCTAAATCTAAAATCTGTTCTAGAAGCATAATCGGATATGCAGATACATATATGTGAATATGGCTGTTTCTTATACTTTATAATTGAAAAAAAATTGGAAAGAACTAAACTGTTAACATTAATTGATAGGCTGTTTTAATGCGACTTTTAAAATCCTGGGGGTTTTTTTGTGTTTTTTTGTGGGGTTTTTTGTTTTGCTTTGTTTTTTATATTTTAGGTGAGGCAACCCTTGGTTGACCTCACAGATTGCAAGGACATTGTCATCTTACGAGCCCTTATTTTTTCATTTTTTATGCCTACAGCACCTGATCTTCCTGGTCTCCCATCCAGGTACTAACCAGGCCCGACCATGCTTAGCTTCCGAGATCAGACGGGATCAGGCTTGTTTAGGGTAGCATGGCCATAGACTAAAATCCTGTTTTTGAAAAGTGGTTAAAGGATAAGTAGTCACAGAATATAGAGTGAAAAAAACAGCATAAAAATATGTAAGATATGTAAATTTTGTTGAGTCTGAGTTTCTAAGCATCTGTATTTACATTTATATTTTTTTAAGCTTTGAGCCTGCATCACTCTCATTGTAGGTAACAAAAACACATAATATCTAGGCTCTGTCTCTGTACCCTTAACTGCTTTTGATGCTAGGGCACATGGGACTGTAAAATCAACCTACACAACATTAGAATATATAACATAGGACCATCTTACGGAAAGGAACAAACATCTTACATGGCTGTAAATTTTTTTTTCCCTCTCAGTTTGCTAAATTGTTAAAGGTAACATTAAGACAGAACAAGGTTTTGTTTAATAAAATGAACTTTGGCATCTGTTGATCTGGATTTGAACCCTGGATTCACTACTTTCTAGCTATGTGATATTGGGCAAGTTACTTAAATTCTCTTTGCCTCTTTTCTTAAAATGGGAGAAACAGTATCTAACTCACAGGATAATTAAGAGTTAATATTTGCAAAGCATTTAGGAAATTGTCCAAGACATAGTAAACTTTGAAAAAGAGTTTTTAATTACATATGACACTTGAACAAGATGGGGTTAGGGGCACTGACCCCTGCATAGTTGAAATTTCTGCATATAGCTTTTGACTCCCCCCAAACTTAAGTTGTCCTTCAGTAACTGTAGAGGATTGGTTCTAGGACCCACCTTGGATACCAAAATCAGAAAACACTCAATCTCCTATATAAAATGTAGATCATTGCATACAGTTATCCCTCTGCATCCGTGGACTTCAATACAAAGTCAAAAACAGAAAAGATATTTATTGAAAAAATTTGCATATAAGTGCACCCACACTAATCAAACCTGTTTTCAAGGGTCAACTGTATTATTTAGATATATGTATTTTCTGTTTCCTAACGAGAACTTTTTCACTGTTTTAAATGATAATGCAAATTAACTAATAAGGTACTTTAACTTTTAAAACTTTAGTACATTATTCTATTGATGTCATTATATTTAATGATATAATTACTGTTTGTCAGTTACATTGTATTTTCAATGTTTAAATTCACTCAATAAATAAGTACTAGTACTAGTACTAGTACAAAAATCTGGGCACTCTTGATTGATTTCTTAGTTGTAGGCATTAAATACTTTTCATGGTAGCTACCATTTCTCTATGTAAGCAGAATGCTTATCTTAACATGTATTTTTGCATTTGTACTGGGAGCCATCTTTGAGCATTCGTCAGGTAGATGTGGTATTATTTAGGTTAAAAAATAATGGAACAGAGACCCTATTGGTTAAGAAATTTTTTCACTTATTTTAACAGCTATTAAAAAAAAAAAAAAGAAAACCCATGGTAACAAGTTGAATGACATAAGCCAATAATACTTTCAGATTACATATTTTGATCTCAAGTATGTGATATGAATGGTTCTGTGTCCTTGACAGAATCTGTACTTATAGAACAATTATACGTAAGGCAAAGGACATTCTTCTTAAAAATTATTATATTATCTGGGACATATAAGCAAGGTAATAACAGATCAGATCTTGTCATGAAGAATTTCCAAATATTATTTGAAACATCGATTGGGGTCTTTTGTTATTTGAGGTTTTGTTATGTATAAACTTGTCCTATTAAAATTTGTACCAGAGAGGAGGGGAAAAAACTTTTACCTTCAGAGCTGTAAGTAAATTTCATACAACCTTCATATTCCTTGCTCATTTAATGTAGATGGTAGCTTGTAGTTTCTAGGTAAACTGAGGTAGAGCCAGTTCTAGTGATTTCCCTGGGCTCACACAGATTCCTCTTTTTACCACACTGAGTAGTCTTGTTGATGCTGCCCCATTGCTTTTAATTCACATTTATTATTTATTTAGGATAATATATACTCCTGGTTCTCCCCTAGTTTATTATTATTTTTTAAGTCATGTTGGCAAATGCTAATAGCTATAATAAGGCTTATGGTTATGATTCAGTTAAAACTATTAACATGACTTCACTTTGTTGTAGATGCATTCGTGTGAACAAATTTCAGAGAGTTGATCCCGATGTCTTAAAAGCCTGTGAGAAAAGCTGCATCTTGTATAGTGATCTGGGCTTGCCAAAGGAACTCACTCTCTGGGTGGACCCATGTGAGGTGTGCTGCCGGTGAGTTCTTGAATTTGGTGGCTGAACTGATGACCATGCTGGAATTGACTATGAAATTCTCTCAGGTACTGCCTGACTATGCCTCTATGGGCAGAAGCTAGTTGCTTGCCTTTCTCAGATGTGGATTTTGTTAAATACTCTTCTGGAGGTGATAGTGAAGGACTGGACTGGTTACATACCTGTTCTACATACAGCTAAGGCAACTCAAAACACTGACTGGGCAGGGTTTTTCTAGAGCTATGCCAAGAAGTTTATGGTACACCAAGACATAGAATCTAGACACCGAAACTCCTGTAGGTCAGTTGTTGTCTTCTTCCATTAGTAGTGCACTTGTTTTCCCCTCTTGGAATTAGGAAAGAAGTTACTTCCAAATAATAATTAGATAACAACTTCTGGTTTGTCTCTGCGTCTGTTCTTGCTTTCCTTTTCAGTTTTTAAGTGACTGATTGATATCTTCATGGTTTTGTTTTCATAATGGAAATTATTTCTTTTAATGAACAGAATTGTAAAAGGTGAGTGTTAGGTCTAAAATCTAATTGTACTCCATTCTAAAAACGTGGTCCAGGCATTCTTAGTTGTGGCATTTTTAAAAATGAGAGTGTCATTTGGCTTTCAGGTAGTTCAAAGTGCAATAAGTTAGAAGAAAGAATAAGCAGATTACAACAAAGTGTGATTTGTGCTATAATTGAAATATGTGCAAAATGCAGTGGTTGGTGGCACAGTTTAAAAAATTACTTCATCTATCAAGAGTCAGGAAAGACTATTGAGTAGATGATACTTGAGCTGGTCAGGGAAGGATGAGTTTCAGTTGACTAGATGGGAAGGTGGGAAGGACATGTCCAGGCAGGAGGAACAGGATGAACAGATGCTTGGACCCTGCCCTGTGAATGACTTCTTAGAGCTGTTCCTTTAGAGTATTTCTCTTTTGTTTTGAGGTATAATTTACCTGTTGACTGTAGTAGAGATGCTTTTTGAAGCAACCCTAATACTTTCCAGAAGTATTTATTAATAATAGCCCTTTGACCTGGTCTCTATCAATGAAAGTGAAGCTGAAGACATGTTATGCCAAGAATGCATGGCTATTCTTTTACTGAGTTTTCTGGACTGCCCTGAGGCTACTTGTTATAACCTGTTGGTATAAGCTTTTTCCTTTGAGAAACTAGATATAGGTCAAGCTTCTCCACTTCCTTCTCAGAAAAAGGAAGAGGAAGACATTGCAAATTTTGGTCCAAGTAGATAAAACAATTTTAGATTGAGGATCTAATTAAGGATTCATCTTGAGGCCAGGGTCAGACTTTGTAGACTTTGGCCATGGAACCCTTTGCAAAAGACCTCAGTATACAAGAAATATCCATCACAAAGTTACTATATTAAACTGCTTACATTTTTATTAGGCCTTCACTTAGATCCTGATCGACTCTTTTTTAACACAGAGTTGTTTACACAGTTGTTTAAATAGTTGTGTTGTTTTTCACCCCATAGGATATTATAAACAACATGTGAAAGGGAGTTCACCGACAGTAGTCATAAAGCTACAAAAAGATGTCATAAAGACTAACATAGAGATAGGAGCAAAAAAGCTAAAGACTTAGTATAAATGTATTATCACACAGTCAAATAATACGTATTTAACACAGTGACCTTAACTTATTAGGGTAAAGTCTGTGTCTAAGGATGTTTAAGAAGTCGAGTAATTATGTAAACATTTTTGGACATATTTATTTGAAGTGTTTAAATCTTGGCACCTAAAGATAAAATCTTTAGTTATGCGGACATCCTACTTAAGTGAGTACTTCATTACTTGATGATACCAGACAATGAAAAATTATTGTGCTTTCATCCTGTTAATATAAGAAAATATTTATTTTGTAGCCCTCTAAATAATTTTATATATGATTAAAATTTTGCCAAACATTGGCTGTGACACAATTTTTTTCACAGATATGGAAATCACCTTCAGAATGTGGGGTGCTCATTCAGTGATAACAGAACCCCCAAAAGAAAGTTGTGTTGGCAAATGAGTAGAGGTGATGCTACCGGGTTACAGGAGATTTAGACAGTGATTAATGCTTTTGGACCAAAACTGGAAAGAAATATTCTAAAAATTAAAGCTGACTTAGCAGTTACACAGTTGAATGACTATCTGAGATTCATTAAAAATAATAACTCACTTGATGTACTAGAGATTAAAGTTATGAAAAAAATTGAAATACTCTCAAAAAACATTCTTCATAGTCTGAGTTACTCTATCAGGATAAAATATTGGAAGGTTGCATAGTATTATATAGTTAGAAAGGTTATTACTTAGTGAATTATTTGAGAGGATACAGGATAGATAACAGATCTTTCCATTAAGAAGCCAGCAGCTTTATTACATACTCAACATATTTCTGTAACTTTTTTTTTTTTTTTCTCATTTCTGTAATCCTTCCTTTTCCCAATAAAGAGCTTTAGATACTGTTGATTTGTTTCAAATTAACTAAATTGACCTTAATGTTTTAGCAGTGTGTCATGGAAAAATGTAAAGTTTAAAAGTTGTTCATTACTAATTTTAAGGACCTAACTGCACATTCTAATTTCATAGTAATATAGGTAGCAGCTTCGCTTGCCACGAACAGAGCAACTCATAACAAAATACAAAGGGAAAGATGTAGAACCTAATTGAACTTGAATATCAAAGAAATATGAATTAATACAGCTGATCTTTAATCATTAGATGTCTGCCCTTGATTTAGGTTTCTGCTTCTACAGACGCAGGGATTTTTCTCAAATTTCCTGCTTTTCTGTTTTGCTTGAATTTTGAATCCATTAGTGGGCAAAACTAAATGTAGACCTATACCTCTTAATATTGACGTTAACATGAATAACTTTTGGTTATGTCAAGATTTGCTGAGACTTTAAATGCTGGAGAGGGCATGGAGGAGTAAATTTTTGTTGTTAAAACCCTATGCTAAGTAAACTTGAAATTATAAAACATTAATTCCTTGTCTTGAGGAACTCCCTCAACTAATTAGCCAGCATTCAACCAGCTTCAGCTTCCTTACCCAACAGATAGGAAACTGAGGCCTGAAGAGATTAAGTGACTTGCCTGTGGCCACAGACCTAGTTAATGGCAGAGCCGGAACCAGAAATGTGTCCAGTACTCCTTCTGCCATCCTGTAGCCACTCCTCTTACAAGGTAAACTAAAAAAAGGATGCAAGAGGAAGTTATGTACCACGTTTGGGTAACATTTATGGCCCAATTCAGCCTGTGAGAATGGAAGATAGCACAGCTATATAAAGAAATAGGACTCACCTATGAGACTACTTGATTTCTATATAAACTTTCAAAGGCTTTATTGCAGTCAGTATTACTTTTGTTATAGATACCTTGATTCAAAAATAATTTGAGACAACAGTTATTTGAAATGAAATTGATGTCAGTCAATTATAGTTAACCCGTGAATCTTCTTTTCTACTGAAGTTTTTGTTTTTTAAGCTTAGAATCACTTTGTCTTTTCCACTTTAATTACTCTTGTATAAGAACTGCTTAACAGTTCCTTTGTTTACTAGAAATTGTTTTATAGTATTAATGTTATGTAATCTATTTAGATTTGTGGGTTTCCCTTTGTCCTCTGAATGAAAGCTCCTTAGTTTTACTGTTCATTATGCTATTTTCCCTCATGGCAGAATTTATTTTCCTTTTTTTAGTAACCAACAACCGAAGTTACATATTTTGACAATTATTTTTCATAGATCAAGGCTTGAAAAAATGTTTTAGAAGGATAAAAGGGCTTGCTGGTTTTACTTTAAAAAACAAACAAACAAACAAACATTAAAATGAGAGGTGGACAGTTATCCTAGGAACCTGTAAGAAGTATAATTCAAGTAAAACCTCTTTATTTTCCTCAACAATAGTTTTTTTAAAAAAACTTTAAACTCGACAGTTGCCTCAGTTCCCATTTAAATAACTATTTTTATTAGGAGACAGTAGAAAAGAAAATTGGGAAAGAAAATAGAGTAATTTGTATTTGTAGTTAAACAGACCAGAAGTAAAATTGTGGCCTGCCTGTTGGCATGGAACCTGGGTTAGGATATTATATATGTAGGGTCAAGTTCTGGAAGGGTTCTTCCTTTGCCTTAGACCTATGGTGTGTCTAGACCTATTTAATTGTCTTTATGGATATTTCTTGCTTCATTGATGTGACTTCAAGGTTTGTAAGATTTTTTTTTCCCCTTTAGCTATGGAGAAAAAAACAATGCATTCATTGTTGCCAGCTTTGAAAATGAAGATGAGAACAAGGATGAGATCTCCAAGAAAGTTACCAGGGCCCTTGATAAGGTTACCTCTGATTATCATTCGGGATCCTCTTCTTCAGATGAAGAAATAAGTAAGGAAGTGGAAGTGAAACCCAATTCGGTGACTGCAACCCCAAGCCCTGTGTACCAGGTAACTGTGAAACGGCTTCATATTGAAGGTCTATGAACAGGGCTTGCCAGGTCATTCCGGGTAGTCCTGCTCATGTTGCCGAAGGTTTCTCTGATTTGAAAATCTGGATCAAAGTTCTTGCCTTTCCACACAAAGCTGTTCCTCTAAGAAGTAAATAGGCATCCTGAGTCACTATCAAAGGTCTGCTTTCATACTCAATAAGTAGGATAAATGTGTTGCAAAAAGTGTGGCAAAGAAGGGGGAAAAACCATGGTGATAAAGCATTCCTGATGTTTTAATCTTTACTATATTAAAAAATAGCCAGTCGTTTTTTATACTTTTTCACACTTCCAGTTTGTACCTTTGGGTTTAATTTTCTTGTTCTTCTTTTACGTGATTAAAGAGAAAGCTAACTAAATTATATTTCAGTTAATTTTTCACTCAAGCCAAAACAGTATCTCCTTTGCTTAACAGTTGAAGAGTTACGTAGTTACCATGCATGCACTTAAAAGATACTTTCACTTATTTACTATTTATACCCCACATACCAAAGAATATTTAATATACTTTAAAAATTCTTAACAGTACTTCTCAGTAAAAAAGATACTTTTAAGTAAAAAAAAAAAAAATTTAAGACTTTTGAGTTTAGCCTTATTCTGTATGTGTCTATATTTTTCTAATTTTGAGCACAGTTGACCTTTGCACAATATAGGTTTGAACTGTACAGGTCCACTTATATGTGAATTCTTTTCAATAAATACCTGTACTGCTTTTCAGTCCAAGGTTGGGAGTCTGAAAATGTGGAGGGCCGACTGTATACATTGATCTATGTCATTTATATAGAGGACTTGAGCATCCTCAGATTTTGGTATCTGAAGGGAATCCTAGAACCAATCCCCTGGGAAGACCAAGGAACAGTGGGTGTAGTTAAGTTTTCAGGGAGTCGAGTTATATGTCAATTTGGTGGGGGGTCAGTGCCCCTAATCTTCATGCTGTTAAAAGGTCAACTGTGTATTTTAAAATATAGCTATTTTATTAATTTGGCCTTAATTAAACAATGAAACATACCAGGTTTCTGGTAGAGTTGGATTTGGGCTAAAATGAGAATTTAGACCTTAACAAGTAAGAAATCAGAGTTTTAAGTATAAGAAGCTAAACGTTTAAATTCAGGTTATGTTTATGTAATGAACATCCTTTCAGTATAAATTAATTTTTCATTTCTTAGTTTTTTCAGTTGAATTTTTCTTCCTAGGCTTATGAGGAGGATTCTAAAGATTATCGTATTGTTAGGGATATATGTATATGTGTGTATGATGAGATAACATATACACCTGCTTTGTTTTTTTAACATGTTAAAATTTGTATTGAACTCATGTAGGACCCAGGCAGATATCGTATGATATACATATGGAGGCAAACTGGTTTTAACATGGGGAAGGAGGATTGTCACTGGAACCTCTGCCAGAAGGGCAGGAATTTGTTAGTCTACAGATAAGAGTGGTTTGGTATTGCTATCAGCTGCTTTCAATTTATAGAGCTGTAAAATTGGTAAAAGAAAATGCTAAAGCTGATTCAGACAGCCCTGGAAAGTGTATTAAATAGAGGTAGTGCAGTGAATGATGGTAACTGAGTCACTGAAAAATAATTTCCCTTGCAAGAACAGTTCATTCAGCAAACACCTAGAGAGATAGAAAATATCAAGTGGTTGCCAGGGATGCGGGGAGGGGGAATGGGGAGTGACAGCTAATGGGACAAGATCATCTTTTAGATGATAAAAATTTTAGAACTAGATAGAAGTTATGGTCACAGAATACTGTGAATATACTAAATGCCACTGAATTCTGAATTATATACTTTTAAATGTCAATTTTATGTGAGTTTTAACCAAAAAAAAAAAAAGGGAGAATACAAAAATCCTATTTTACATGTTAAAAAATATGAAATCTTGAAAGATCCTGAATTTGATGGAGAGACTTTCCAGTTTGGAGTTTCCCTGGGCCTACTCCTCAGTGGAGTGACAGTTCTGAGGAGGGGGTGCCCAGGATGGAACAGAAGAGAATCTTGGTGTGGGAAGAGAAGCAGGGGATGATAGTTATGATTTTTTCTTTATACATCGTGGTGGCACTGAGCAGTTCACAAGTGCATTCTGATTTAATCTGCATCATGACCTTACCAGGTGGTGTCAACACGTGTCCTGTGGATGGGAAAACAAAGTTGTCTGCCTTTTCCCTAGCAGAGGGGGTGACCTGAGCGTGTTTGGGGAGGGCATGTGGAGTAGTGAGGAGGTTGGTGTGAGTCACCCATGCTGGGAGGGAGGTAGACTGTCTACCAGTTCCCAGGCTGGAGATGCAGAAGCCTAGTCTTCCTTCCCTGAGCACTTGGTTGGTCTGTAGAAATTGCCGGCGCTGACCAGGTTAATGCACCTGGCCTGTGGTTCCAGCACTAACCTGCTCACAGGAGTATGTGACTGCAGGAAGAATGACAGAACCAGGTTTATTGCTCTGAGTTAAACCAGTGGACACAGGAACTGGGGAAGTTGGGGAGTGGGTGCATAGGAAGTTAGTGGACATGTCCTTGGGGCCATTGCCGAGTTCTCAGAACTCTGGGAAGCCGAACCATGACTATGGATGTGCTGGTCACCTGCTTACTGGCCAGGCCACCCCCTCCCAAAGTTTAATCTGCAACCCAAGGCTCTGGGAGCAGCCTCCTTCCACGGCGCTGCCAGTGGGGTCACCTGCAGAGGTCTGAGCACGGAGGCGGGGGCCGTGGTGATGGCCTCCACTGGGCGCAGTCCTTAGGAAGATGTCTTGGTGTGGGGGACGGAAGCTGCCCACTTCTTGGTGTGGCTCGCAGCAGCACCAGCGTCTTGGGCATGCTAGTACTGGATTTCATTACCACATTGTGTTTGATCTTCCGGATCCCAGCCTCCAGGCCCTTCTTGAGCTTTTGTTGCTGCATAATACGTGCCTTCTTGGTAGCTATAACACGACCTCCCTTACTCAGGCCCCAGTTCTGTTCTGAAGCTGGCACGGCCATGGGGCTCTTCTCCAGCTTCTGTGCCTGGAACTTGGGCTGCCCCTGCGCCGTGAGCAGGCATGCTCATACGTACCTGCTTTTAAACACAACTTCACACAATTTAAAGTATAACAGTGACAAGTCTTCCCTCTTCCCCCAGCCACTAGTCCTGTGCTCTTCCATGGAGGTATTCATCACCAGTTATTTTTATATTCCTCCTGAGAGATTTCCTATATAGATAAGTAAATAGAACATTTGTATTTCAAAGATCATTTTTAAGACCTTTGCCTTAAATATGTTGGGCATTTTTTTTTCCTCTCCATGATGTATTATATACTGCAAGTTATTGTTAAATTGCCTGGAATTTATTCAGATGTGTGGAAATTTTATTTCAGAATTTTATTTGTTGTTACTCAACAAAGCAAGAACGTAATTCCCAAATTGAACTGATTTTATGCTAATTCCTTACAAGTAAATTGACCTTGAAATTTTAGGGTTTTTTTAAATTGTATTTCCTCCCCCCATGTTGAAAAACTGTTAGGGTAAACATAACAGAAAGATACGGATATGGAAGTTTATTTCTTGTGCTTTTTAAATAAAACATTTCTCCTTGACATTCATGAACAAAAGATTTCATGAAAGAAGCATGGCTGTTATAACCCATTGCATAGGAAGTTGGTGCAAGTAGCCAATTTTAATCTTTTCTTCCGATCTACTTTTTCATTTTGAGCATGCATTTCCAAGAGCTTTTAATGCAGGGGTTATCAAAGGACAAAAATTCCTAGTTTTGGATCTTTGTTCTCTAAAGAGTTGGTATACTTTTAAAAGTTTCCCTCCGATATAACTCTACACTAATTAAGAAGATTATGTCATTTCTCCCCAAATTGATCTATAGATCCAGCTCAGTATCTCTCAAAATCCTAAAAGGCTTTTTAAACTAGAAAGTGACAAATTGATTCTAAAACTTAAAAAAGAGTCACGTTGGAGGCCGCACACTAATACAAAGCTATTATGTTTATATAGTATGGTAACAGTTTAAAGATACAGATATATTGATGGTAACAGAACAGAGAGCCTGGAAATAGACCCACACATGTTCAGGTGTTTTTTGTTTGTTTGTTTGTTTGTTTGTTTTAAATAAAGCACCAAAGCAATTAAATAGGGAGAGTCTTAAGAACTGGTACTGAAACAGTTGGATAATCTATATGAAAAAAAAAAAAAAAGAACCTAACTACTACCCAATACCATACACAAAAAAATTAATTTGAGGTGGATCAGAGACTTAAACATAAAAGCTGAATCTCTGATATTTTAGGGAAAAATGGAATCTAATTTTGATGAATCAAATTTATCAGAATTTTGTGTGCGTTTGTTTGTTTCCTGGAAGAAGACTTTGCCCATCCCAAATTAAAGATATCTCTTCACAAACTTCTGTTCATTCTGTGTTTTGATCTTTTCTGGTTTAAATAATCAGAAAACTTTCTGGTGCTTTGGAGTGCTGTGTTTGGGTTTTTTCATTTTCATTTATTCAGAAAACACTGATTGATCATATATTATGTATGAGGTTTTTAACATATTTAGACTTTACCATAGGAATGTCACTGTTTGGGTCGTGGGTGAGTGATTTTTTCTTTTAATGCAGTCTGGAAACTTAACTAACTTTTATATAACACTTGGCTAATTTTTCCTTTGAATTAACTTACTGTGTTCTCTTCCCTACAGATTTCAGAACTGATATTCCCACCTCTTCCAATGTGGCACCCTTTGCCCAGAAAAAAAACAGGAATGTATCGAGGAAATGGCCATCAGAGCCACTACCCTCCTCCTGTTCCATTTGGTTATCCAAATCAGGGAAGGAAGAACAAACCATACCGGCCAATTCCAGTAACATGGATACCTCCTCCTGGAATGCATTGTGACCGGAATCACTGGATTAATCCTCACATGTTAGCACCTCACTAGCTGCTTTTTTGATTCTTTTGGTGTTGAGAGAAGGTAGACTAAGCTTGACTATATATTAAAAGTTAAAAGTTCATATTCATAGTAGTAAAGTTAGATGGGTCAAACCATCAAACTTATTTTTATAGAGAAGTTACTGAGAATAATCTTTCTTAAAAATATATATGCACTTTAGATATATTGATATAGTTTGAGAAACTATTAGTCAAGTGCCTGAGTTTTTAATATTGGACTTGAGTATTTATATATTGTGCATCAACTCTGTTGCATACGAGAACACTGTAGGAGTGGACGATCTGTTCGAGCACCTTTGAACATTTACTTTATGGAGAGTATGTAAGTTATTTATATACAAGGGAATATATTTTATGTTGTTCAGAAGAATTGCGTGAAATCATGTAGTTGCAAATAAAAAGTAGTTTGAGGCATGACAATGTGTGCTTCTGTTCTGTCCCTAAAAAAGAAGGGAGAAAGCAAAAGAAATGTTTCACTTTACTGTTTAATTAAATATTTAACAAAGAAAAAACGTAAGGATTTAAAATTTCCTTTAAAAAAAATCAACTTTTTTTCCAAAAGGATACAATATCAAAATATATATTTAAAAGTCTAAAATTAGTTAGTAGCACTTAACTGAAAATATAATAAGACATCTTTCAGCCATCAAAGTCACACTACATAGGATTTTCCTAACCAAGAATTTGAGCCGTACTAATTTTGATAAGACATCTGACTTATGAGCCATTGCATAAAGCAGAAATGTTCTTTTAGCCGCTCTCATTTCTGTGCCTTGTGCATTTTTCCAACACATTAAAGTCTTTACTAGAGGTCTAAAATAAAGCCAAAGAGTACAGTACTTCGGATTCTTCAGTAGTCTCATATTTATACCACTGTAATGCCATCAGTCTTGTAAGTACAGTCGAACTACAAAAAGAAAAAAAGATAAAAGAATTTAGAATTTTTTCCAAAGGCGAATTAAAAAAAAAACAAAGATCACGACTTTCGTCCATCACTCAAAACACAACTTGCTAATCAGATGGACTTAGCTACTCTAAATATTACTGTTATTTTTTCTGATAAATTCTACTGACGTATAAAATATCAGAAAAGTGCACAAATCGTAAGGATACATAGCTCGGGGGTTTGAAAGTTTGTAGAAATTTGTTTGTAACCTCAATAGAAAACAGTTTTAAACCTTAGAGACTTTTCTAGTTTTAATGTTATTACACTCTGATAAGCCATACACAACTTTTAACATCTTAAAATCATATTTACTTTTTTTTCCCTGAAATACATAATGGGTGTCTATTTAAACTTCAGTTTGTTTTCCTTAGGGGTAATTGGCATTACAAGGGAAATTAGTTTATTTAAGTTTAAATTTTTTTTTTAACTGTTACTGTTCCTTTATGGTCCTAGGAAATCTGGTGTGATAATGGCAGATTTGTGGGCAATTGTAAAAGTGGCAAGTTTCAAGTATTTTTATCATGGAGTTAGATAATTTGCCTATGTTGTAATTATAAGCTTGTTGAGAAAATCAGAAGTATACCTATACTGTCCAGAAAGGATGTATTTTTTGGCACACACCTGGTAACTAGACCTTCATTTCCATAGTAATTTTAGATTACTATAAAATCTCCTAAATTTCTTGTTTAGTACTACTGACAACAAAATGCCTTAGTGTCTTGGCAAAAATAATAATTTGGGATTTGACTGTATATTAGATGAGCTACCTATAGAAGATTCTGCCTTTCATTGACTATCCACCACCCACCTGGTTAAAATTTATTTCAATCAAAAGAAAAAACTACCAAGATAGCTTTTTCAGTCTATTCCTAATGAAAACCACCTTTTCAGCAGCTGGGTCTTAAAATTCAGTCTGGTCATCATGGGGTACAAAAATTCCTCCTAACTTTTTAGTGGTGATTAGGATCCTAAAGGTTGTAACATCTCTGTCTACCTTGTATGACTCCATGACTGCTCTGATGAAGACAAAATGTGGCTTCAGAACTTTCAGCTTCAGAGCCTTATCCATGAGGCTGTTTGTAGCAGGAGTGGTATGTGACTGAATGATGATAATCAGCGTTAATTCTCCATTTTATTTTATATTTGTAGGCATAATTGCAAAGCTCTAAATTTAGAGGTTAAACTTGGACGTGGAAATTTGTTTTTTAAGTATAAATTCTTTCGAAAAACAAAATTGTTAACAGGACTTAGTGTTCTCAGGCAGGGTAAGGGAGGCAGATACAGAGAACTTTATTTTTCTACATTGTACATTTCAGTGTTCAGATTTTTATACTGAACATTGTTATGTTACTTTGTAACTGGAAGTGTAAAAAGGCAAACATTTTTAAAAGCACTTAAGACACGTTCAGTGGATCTATTTTTATTGAATACAAATACTATATACATCCTGCTAACCAAACTGCATGCATGTATGTTTTGAGGGCAGTCTGATATTTCTGAATTAAATGATTTTAGTGTGGTTAAAAAATTTTTGCTGATCAGTCTGTGCCTAGAAGGAAATATTCCAAAATAATAAATGCTTGTAATAAAGTGGCAGTATTACATACTTTTCCTCCAGTGTTCCCAATAATATATAGAGAACTAGTAATTTCACAAGAAAAAATTTAAATAGTACCTTGTGGGAGAAAAATCCCTATTATTAAGAGTATTAAAGATGTGAAAATAAACTTTAATAACAAAGTAGTGAGTCCTATAGAGAAAGTTTTATAAAAATTTGCTGAAAGACCAAGAACTGACTAGAATATACCATATTTCTAAATTGATATTACTTTCCAAATATGTAAAGTCAATATAAATCACAAGATCCCAGTGAAATTTTAATGGAACTTAAAAACTTGATTTAAGTTTACATGGAAGACTAACTCTCAAGAATAAAAATTTTTTTTAAAAAAAAATGGAAGTATTCCTTTTGAAAGTGATTAATATACTCAAGGAAAAGAAGTAAACAAGGAATGAAAAAGAATTACAAGTGCATAACCAGAAACTTACACAGTCAAGAGCTGCCTAAAAAGGATACATTCCAAGAAATGTATCATTAGGCAGTTTTATCTTGGGTGAACATTATAGAGTGTACTTACACAAACATAGATGGTATATCCTACTCTTTACCTAGGCTATAAAATTAATAGTGAACTATTTGGCTATGCATTTTTTAAAGTTAAATTTCTACTTCAAGTTATAAAAATATAAAGATAAATCATGAAACAAAGTACTGAGAAAATATGTGAGGATTATTTACAAACTAGGAAAAATTTCTCCATGATGGCAGGAAGATTGGTGATTTGGAATTGGAAAAGAAAAACCATATAAAAAGACAAAAGGGAGAAACTCCAAAATTTCCACAAAACATTTTAAAAAGTGAATATACAAAAAGCTACATACAATTATTTAGCAGAGCCAAATATAAGCAAATGGCTAAAAACAAGATATACTAATGGAACACTAACAATAAGTGAAATATAAGTTGAAAGCATGAAATACCGTTTTGCACCTAACAAATTGACAAACTTTGAAAAGACGTGGTTTGCATTCTTTGTGGAAGGCAATTTGATGTCAAAAATGTATTTTCTTACCTAGTAATTCAAATTCCATATATCCAGAAGATAACCTATGGGAAATACTTTTGCAAATGTGTAAAAAAAAAAATGTGCAATTGATGCAGCATTATTTGCCATAAAAGATTATAATTCATTCGTACTACATAAGAGCGTAAGGCTATAATAATACAAGAATGATCTTTCTACTGATGTGCAAAGTTGTCCACCATACTTACTGTATGAGAGGTGAAAATAGTTGCAAAAAATTAAGATAATAATAGAACTTAACAGGTTTATCTTAAAAACTGAGTCTCAAGAGTATTCAAGTAAGTTGCCACAGGTGACCTGAACTAGTAGGGCTTCAAACCTGGGCAGTGTAACTCCAGGATACACACTTTTAGGAGCTAGCCAGAGGATTGGAAAGATAAACCATTAATAATGGCTACTCTTAAACTGTCAATAATAGTATGTGAGCATTATTATTTTGTCATTTAGAAAACAGGAGATGTTTGGGTATTATTTAGACTAGATTTCAATAAAAAGACACAAATTACCTTTTAAGAAGTATTGGCCACTAGAGGGCATCAGATATTTTCCAACTTCCAAGCTAAAGATTGTATTTGCAAAGTCCCTTCTCCATTACAAGCATTAGTGGTTAGTTTAAATCACTGCTTTTCCAATAGATCTACATGTAGAAATTGCCATTGGTAATGGAGAATTTTAATTAAGTATGCCATAGTTATACACAAAACCAATTATTTTTGTTAATAAAAGTAATATTCATTTAGGGGAAAAAGCTAAATGCACAGAGAAAGACCATTAAAATCACATATAATCTCTCCAGCAAAGAGAGCCACTATTAATATTTTAGTGGATAGGGGATGTTTAAAAGAGGGAGCTTTTAATTTGTATACTTCCATACTGTTATGACATGAAATACATTAATTTTATGGTCACATAGTTTGAAATGTGGAACATTTTATTATGTCATTTTTTTCTAAAACATTTTTAAGTTTCATGATATTCATATGTATGCACTTTATATATTAAACTACAAATCTCTTATTAATATCTTTTGAGTAATATATCCAAATTGATACTACCTTTGTTGAGGGTGGGATCAGGGGACAAATTGGACAAATTGATCTTGTAATAGAACTGCCAACTTTTTAAAACCATGCAATAGACAATTACAGACAATAAATTTTTTAGAGTCAAATTGATAAGTGAAACTATAAAATTCAACAGAAAACAGCCAGTGTGATTGACTATTTCACTAAATTCAATGGAAAAAATGTTTTTGCATCTTATAGATCATCCATCAAACATTTCTTGTAAAGAAGTGAAATGAAATTTACTGAAATAAAATAATGAAAGTGTATTTAAAATTTTTGAACTTTGTCTAAAGGGACTGGAACATGAAAAGTGCAAAATTCACTTTTATCATCTGAGTTATGACTAAGTAAAAACTATTTGTCTAATATTGCCCAGTAATAAGACAGACCATGCTTAAGATCTGATATTGATAGCTAATCAGATCCTTTGGTAAATAATTTCGAAAATACCATTTAGTTGATCCTGTGAAATATGGAAATATACCAAAAAGTTAAAATACAAGATCTTGAATAGAAGTTTGGCATACATATTTACAGTAAAATCTCTCTTCTCTGACACAATTTAGGAGAGCTAATCCAAAAAGTTTAAATGGAAAACTATTAAAAATTATTTATCCTTTAAACATTTTTAAATGTATAAAATATATCAATACACTGTCAGTCACAAAATTTTTGATGGAGAATTAAGAATTTTTCTTAGAATTTGAATAACTCTATTGCTAGGAGTCATCTGTTTTCTCCGTAACCTACATCCATAATTATTATATCAATCTTCAAGTTTGGTTTCTGTGCAGTGAGTGAAAATATATTTTTGAAGTAATGTGCCACCAGTCACTTCCTCAGATATGTTGTCTTTACCATATCTAGTATAGTTGATATGTACAATTTATTCAAATTATGTAATCGGCAACATAACAAGCATAAACAGGTTTGGTACCAATCAGAGCAGACTCTTGTCAATCATACACTGCACTGGGGCCACCACGGGCATCCCTGAGAAGAGTGCAGCTGTTGATGTTCAGTGTACCCTGGGCACCAGTGAGCATATTTTAGAGAGGGATCAGAGGGCACTGAGGGCCAGAGTCTGCTCTCTAACTGGCCGCCTCCCTGGCTGGCATTGCTGGGAGGCAGTGAGAAGTGAGAGAGAGCTACACACTCCCAACTCTTCCCTTTCCTTTCACATAGTGCTCTTAGGGCCGGGACCTTCAAGGACTCAAGGGTGCTAGAGAAATGCTAGACCAGGAATCAGGAGCCCTAGACTTTGTTCCTAACTATGTGGCCTTGGGAAATCGAAACCTTTCTGGATCTTGACTTTTTTCATAAAATGGTGTTGAAGTAGATACCATAGCCTATGGATATTTTGAGATTTTTGTTTGTTTTTTACAGGATCTGGAGTGCTATCTAAATTTTCTTAACTATCACAAATCTTTTGCCCACATATTACAAAAAGTTTTAATCAAACCCACATAAACATGTTCATAAAGCTCTGTGGGGCTACTATACAGTTCACCTTTACCTTGTCTTAGACATATCAGATAGTATCTTTTAGTTGGCAGGGCAGAGGTTAAGTTTCCTTTCACATAATTATCCTACTTTGTGTTCTGTTGTGTCTATGAACATATAAAATGTCCCTTCCTTGTCAGCAGATTGAAAGACTGATGGAGGCTGTCAGAGGATTATGATTTTCCAACAGGTTACAAATCATAGGCATCCTCTCTTATTGTACTCTCTCAGGGTCATTCAACTGTTCCCTAGAAATGTTCTCACTGATGACAGTTCTGGGACTACGTTAGAGGAAAAATGTCCCACTTAGCAACATTAAAAGAGCACAGTGCCGGTAGCCAACATTCAACTTGGAATAGTGTATGACAGCTGACCTTAATACATAACCTAGACACATCTTCTTTTCAAGTGCAAGATAACTAATTTGCTTCATTAGTTTGTGCTGATTCCATAAAACTGCTCTGGGCTAAAACTCCAGAAACGAGGAAACCGAAGATAAATGAAGAAGAAACACACTGTGATGGGAATACATGTGGCAATGGCTTGACAGGAGCATAGCCAGAGCTGCTGCAATTATTATCATCAACAAAAATTACTGAGAATCTATTATGTGTTGAACATTTGATGTAAAGATGCTCCGCCTTTGTGAAATCTTAACACCTGCTTAGGGAGAGGAGGTAAACACAAAAGACAGGTGAGGGTACTATTTCAAGGGGGGAGAAGTCAGGTTGAAAAGGACAGTTTAGGAAGGATTAGGATGACATAGTCAGAGAAGGGTAAGACCATAAACAGAGTCAGAAAGGAAAACCTGGCAAAAGTCTTGTTTCATATCGCAAAGAGCTAATTTTATTAATATTTAAGAACTCCAAATTAGCATAACATAAAAGGAAAATGGGCAAAGCATATGGACACGGTTCTCAAATGGTTTTTAAACCTAAGATGCTCAACTGAACAAGTAACAATAGAATTTTAAACCATGAGGTAATCTTCTCAGATAGGGAAAGATCAAAAAGTTGGATAAGAATATTGGTGAGGATTTAGGGCAAGATAAGCATTCTCATCCATTGCAAGCATAAGCTGCTACACTTATGAAGGTATTTTAATAATCCCTCTCAAGCTTTTTACTCAACACCTCCCCTTTTAGAAGTTTAAAGATGTATTTACACATATGTAAAATGATGTATACACATACATACTGCTTGTAATTATTACTCATCATATCAAAAAGATGGGATCAATTTAAACAGCCATCAATTGAAGACTTTAAATAAGTTAGAGTGTATCATTTTGATAGTTTTGAAAATAAGGTTGTTTTAGGTAGGTGTATAAATGACAAATAACAGATGCACAAATATAGGAGAGGATTTTCTAAATTAAAAGAACTGCATAAAATCTTTTTTTAAAAAAATATATACAAATGTATGCAAGCATTAAGTATGGTAATAGAGGGCCAGCTATGAAACTAAAAATCTGAGAAAGTCACTGACTTCACCCCAGACCAACTTAGTTATAATCTCTGAGGAGGGTTTTAGAAACAGATTTCTAAAATCTCTATATTTCTCCACGTTTTTTAAAATAACTAGGCTTGTTTTTAAGTTGGCTATTATTGAGTCAGGTCACCCCACTCCGTATTTGTGCAAGTGCACTTTCCCCTCACCACACACACTCACCCTTTTTCTCTTGACACTGCCTTTTGGGGAGAAACCAGACCAGCTGTCTTGCAGAACATAGGATGCGAACTTACTGAATGTGTACATGTCCTTCCTGCCCAGTCTCCTTTCTAAAAATTCATTTGGTATTTACTGAGCAATATGCCAGAGTTAGGAACTGGGGATAAAGGTGAATAAACCAGGTTCAAACTCATAAAGGGGATATATTAAGCATGTTAAACAATTAGATTACAAAATGTATTATTAAAAGACCTGTACTGACAACATCGAGGGCCCAGGCGCACCCCTAAGTTAGCTCATGAGGGGCAGGGATGTGAATCAGGGAAAATGACTCAAAGGACAGTGTTTGGACTTTGAACTGGACAGGTAAACAAGGAGGGCTGCTCTCTTGTTGAGGAAATTACATGTTCACAAAGATATGAAACCCTGGCGCCTAGCAGGCTCGCAGAGGTGTTCCTGGAGGTGTGGAGAAAATAAACCATAGAGAAATGGAATGGACCATGAGAGACCTTTTATATCAGGTTAAGATAACCTGGTTTTTAACATGATCATGTTCACATTTTAAGACAACCAATCCACTTAGACTGGGGACAATGACACGGAAAGACAAATCAAGGTCATGATGACTTCTAGTACTTTGTTCGGAATGACATCAGGCTTCACTTCTGTAATTTCCTGTATCTTCTCTCACCTCATTTTCCATTAGAATTAAAATTTTCACAGCTCAGCAGGGAAAACAAGAAGCAAACTGACCAAAGCCCTAGTCCTTGGTTAACTAAAGTGAAACTTTTCTTGGTTTTTCATTAATTCCTCAAATTCTTCTTTTTCTATAGTTATCATTTTAAAAAAATCATTAAAGTTACAAAACGACAAATCACGTTTCATTTATATACTTCAGAAATACCAACACAAAAACTGAGCTAAGTTCCTAAGTTTGCTTTCCTGATCTTTTCAGTTGCCTTTATTGCATTTAGAAATTACATTTGATTATGACTTAGAACTAAACCATTTATTTAATAACTTTATATTTACTTTTGTTTCAGTTTCACAGGCTTTACTATTTGGTATTTATTTAATCATCCAGAAATATGATCTGGCCTTTAGAGCTACAAGATTAAAATATAGTTTAAATGAAGGCATTAAATTATATTCAGTAGTTTCACTTAGCATCTTTTATTGTAATCTTGGTTCTTTGAAAATTTGTGTATTATAATCAGCATCCCAGCTACCAGGGACAAATGTAAAGACTTTTCATTACATCCCTTGTGATACAGGTATTTTTATCCCCATTTTAAGCACTAGGAAACTGAAGCATCTAGTAATGTGTGGTATTTAAACACATCTGACCCCAAGGCCTATGCTTTTCTCCTTTTAACCTCTAAGTAGAAAATATCTCAACTGAAGGTGATTTTGCCCCTCACTCCAGTGGACATTTGGCAATGTTTAATCATGTTTTTGGTTTTTACATCTGGTCGGGGGTGGGAGGAGTGTTCCTGGCACCTCGTAGAGGCTAGAGATGCTACTAAAATACCTACAAAGCACAGGACGGTACCCTAACAACAAAGAATTATCCGGCCCAAAATGTTAAAAGTGGCGAGACTGAGAAACTATAGTATAAAGAGAATATTCCTCAAATTGTCTTCTTACAAAACCATTACCAGCCTATCTAGGTTTTTCGTGAAATCAATGTTTAGAGTCAATGAAAAAAGCTTTAAACCATAACCAGATGTGAATGTATTTAATACATATATGCATGCACATTTTTAATGCAGCTAAAAAAAACTCTGAGTTTATATTGTAAAATACTATGAAATGATCACACAACTTTGGAAGTTTCAACCCCAAATATTATATACAAACTATCATATAAATGCACAGGAGAGTAGGGATATATATATATGTATGTTTGACATGTTTTAATTGACATGATTGTTTTTTTCGGATTTTTATTGTTTAATAGTATGCAGGGGAGGAGGAGGAAACCTTGACTCAGAAAAGCAGGAGGAACAGCACAGTGAAGCTTTATAAAGCAGGCATTTAAAAAAAAAAAAAAAGGTACAATGAAGCCACACCATGAGGCAGAAAACTACTTTCTTGATTTTATTTTAAAAGTACACAAGGTCACAAAACTAGAGCAAGTTCTTGGTTTTTTAACCATATTTTGTTCGTACAAATTTCAAAATCTGCACCATTGGATATTTAAGCCAGAAACTAAATATAAAATCATTTTTTTTTTGAAACTGACACCATCAATTCTCTACTTGCATATGTGAAGTGTCAAAATATTTTTTTCTCAGTAGTACAAGTGCATTTATTACAAAAATTCACAGTTAGGGATGAGAATAAGTGAATTGTGGTCCTCTTAACACTTGTGTCATTAAATAAGTTAGTTGAAACCACAAAGTTCTTCCTTGATTGAAACTTTCGGTGTCCAGGACAAAATTCAAACCCAAATGATATTCACCACACTCTTATATTATCAAATAGGATATTTTGTAAAACTTGGTTTTAATAGTAAGAAGCCAGATGCAGCAAATCTTTGCTGGTGTTTACTATCCATAAAATAAAATATTTGCTGGTGTTTACTATCCATGAGATAAACTATTTGCTGGTGTTACTAAACAGAACTGCAATTAACAAATTTATTTATTATTCTTCCCGGCTTCTATAATATTGATAAGTAGGATTTACGCACAGTTATGGACCACATTATAGTGTCAAAATAGGCAAATGAGTAAAAAAATCCAACTATAAAACATGTTGCCTTTACTCCAAGAATACCCAAAGGCATCTGAAATAGTAAAACTTGCCCAGAACATTTACACTCCTAAACACAGAAATATTACAAAGATATATATACATATATATAATATATAATGTCACAAGCCACTAAAAAGTTAAAATGGTGCCAACATTTTCTACAAACTACTCCTTACATGACACATCAAAGCATTAACCACATAATATGGACTTTTTCTGTTTACACTGGAATAAGGCATCTGAAAGCCCTAAACACTGTGGAGATGAAAATAGATTAGAAAAAATTTTTAAACATTCACATAAGCTCAAATTTACATGCTGCACGCACACAAAAAGACAGAATGGTTATTTTAAGAAGCCATACATTACAGAATCTGATATCCAATTTCATGCAATGAGTTCTTTTTATATTCAATCAAAATGTTTACTTGCCCCTTCACTTGTTCCAAATTTCTGGAACTCAATCTTGAAAATAATCTTTTAATAAAATTAGATATTAATTCATACCAATAACCAAATTGTGTTTATTGAATTAACCTCCTCCTGAAACACACTCAGACTGTGTTTCCACTGTAACGACTCCATGGCAGATACCCTGAATTTAAAGGAAATCATTTACCTGGAGTAACTGGTCGGTATAAGCAATAAGATTTTTTTTTAGGGGGGTAGGGGGCCTTCTAACAGGGAATATTACTAAGACTGCCAATAAGAAACAGAGCACCTATAAACTACATATCAAAGCACAGACCTACATCCTGTATGGTATCACTTCTTTATGAGTTTTCCTGTGTAACTCAGCAAGACGGTGGTGAGTCTCTTCTGTGAAGAAATAGTTTTGCCTCGAAGATGCAGTGCCATCCTGGTCTGATATTATTTAACTCTAATGTAAATGCTTAAAAAACAATTTCTTGTTGAACTGCTTCATGACTACCAATAATAATTCTAGAACAAATATCTGATCTCTGGTTCAACTGAAACTATCAGTGAGGATTCTTTGGGAAGTCATCAGTACTATCTGACTTTTGGATTAATTGAAATTTACAATAAGAGTAGCTGGAGATGTGGCCTACAACTGAATTCTGTCCCTTAAATTTCATTACTCCCAATAGGTCTCTTCAGGTTATACAACTGATTTTTTAGGAGCTCATTTCTCAGGTTGTAGGTAATATGGACCTAGACTGAAGAGCTTCTGGAAGAGATTTTGATTTACTTATAGCTAATCCTAGACTAGCTGCAAAATCTAAGAGAAGGTAAGTCTTATATGTCCATTTTTTGTAGCAATTCCTACTTAGATTGATAGCATAATCTTCATTACATGAAAATGGGGAATAGAAAGGACCAAAAATTTTATTAACATGTGTGCTGTTATTTATTCTTGTAATATCTTATAAATAAATTTTGTTCACATAAACAAACCAGACATCTGGCATTCAAAAATAGTTACTGTTATAAAATGAGAAACACAGTTGAAGAGTGTTGAGGATGTTGAAATTTTAAAGTCTTTATGAATAACGCAATCAGTTAACTTACATCCATAAAGAACAGAAAAGAGGAGGCAAGATTGAAAGTGTGAGGATAGAAAGGTGTGTCACAGTGATGCATTTTGAGGAACAGTACCTTCACCTCTAAGCACCTTTCAGGTGATAGCTAGCTCATAGGCACCAGAAATTCATAATAAAAATTAAATTATCCAAAAGGCACAGAAGAAAAAGGTTAACACAAGTATAAAAGCAATATTATGTAAGGTTAAAAACCTATTTAAAAAATGCTTCCAAATAATGCAAACTATACGCTAATCCATTACACAGACATTCAGCTTAAATTTACCATTAAAAAGTGTACACAATACTTTTCCTAATCATAAATTCACGGCAATATTAATTTATAATGTAGCATGTACCACCAAAGCACCCAAAGAGATTAACAGAAACCAGCTCCCTACTAAAATCTAGGGAAAAGGTTTTAGAGCTAGTGAAATAATTTATTGCAGGCCTTATTTACTATAAAGAAACTGTCAGCTCATTCTACTATATCTACACTCCCTCACAATCTTAAGGGAAATACAATAAATTCACTTTCTTCTACTAAAACAGTATTTAACACATTTGGCAGTTAAGAGTATTTCTTTTACTCCTTTTCCTTTTCTTTCTTTCTTTCTTTTTTTTTTTAAAGAATAAAGCACTTTCACAAAACTAAGACTCGAAATTTTCAAAGCTCAACTTGATTTTCTGCAACTACACAAAGACATGTTGGCCATCCAATAGCAACTGTACATCCTCCCAAGTCTGAAATACAGAACTGATGGAGGACACTTACTAGCTTAAAATGTATTTCATCATTCTGAATCTATGAAGAAACATCTTCCAGTAACTACATTCAAGAAGGTAAATTTAGAATTACATGTTTCTAGAACATATACCATGCAACACCATCCAAAAACAATAAAACACTGAACCAGAAAAGAAAATTTTAATTTGGAACCAATAATTAGGGAATTCAATCTGTGTCTGTCAAGTAATAAGCAAGTTCTAATTTTTTCTTATTAGAAAAAAGTATCACCTAAAGTAGAGAGCCAATATTTAGTTGGGAACTACAAAATATTCCATCCTTGATTTAGCTGGTCAGCGTTTTGAAGACCGCCACAGGCCTCCAGGTATCAGATTGCTCATGATCCAGAATCCATCCTCACTATTGCCCCACTAGTGTCATTGCTCTATGTGCTGACAGCAACTTTCCTAAATGAATCTGCAGATGCTCCTTTACTTTAGCATATAAAAGAACTTACTATGTCCCTGTTGCCTGTAGTGGTCTATCAATTAAATACTTAAATCATTCACAGATGAGGTTTATGAATGACTTGAAGGAAAAACTAGTAATTTCTAGAACACCGTAGTGTTTTCTATGTTATTCAACTTATTCTAAACACATTTAGAGTTTTCCAAGAAGCTATAAAAACAATAACAAACATAAATTATGTAAGTATTTTTGCCATGAATGCTCCTTTATCAATTTTGAGGGAACTACTGAGTCATAAATTAATTGCAAAAGGCATCCTAAGAATAACGGCAGCTATTATAAAGTACCACTTCCAGATAATTCAAGTATCAACTTGGTGTGCAGGTTAAGTTCACCCATTTCTTCACCTATTATTTCATATTCAAAGTGCTACATGTTGCTTAAGCAATGACATTTAGAAACCTATAAAATCAACTTCTTAAAGGCAATCTTTTTTTAGGTGGTGAACTTATCTTTAGTTACCTTAATGCCTTTACTATTTCAATGTCACGAAAGAAAACTTTTGGAAGCACAGCTCTGAACAGGCTCTGGTTAACTTCTTTTGGATCTATTTTGAGGCTGGTAGCAAAATTTGGAACACAACAGGTTTTCACATTTTAAGAAGGGAAACGTGGAGCACACAGATGAGAAGCATGGAGGCGCTGCGCTATACTATAGACCCGTCCTTGCTCTGCGCTGGAATCATCACGGGCACCGCTCCCATCCTACTGAGATTAGGGGCAGCTACCTTAGCAGGTGGGAGAGTCGGACTCTGAGGAGCGTGTTCAAAGTCTTCGCTTGGCACCTGGTTATACTGAGTCTTGGAATACCCTTCCATGTTGGAAGGAGACATGGACCCCAAGGACGAGTGATTGCTGCCGATGTAGCTTCTGGCAGTGGACGTCCGGCTCTTCGGAGGAGGCACGTCTTCCCTAGAAAGCAAAGATCCCAACACAAGTTCAAAGAACAAATTTCTAAAGATTCAACAGTTATGTTACCTATGAATCATGGGTGGGGGTGAGGGAAAGATATTCTGTTTAAGCATTAAGTATATAAAAGTATGTGACACAAAAAAAGCAAGTATAATAAAGCACAAGGTCATGAACTGTGTATCTGTCCCCAGTTTTTTATTTATAGATTATCTTCACACATAATGAAATAGCTTTTACAAAAATTATGATTCTATGTTGTCTTATAAGCAAACTTCAAATATTTTTATATTCTAGTATCACCAATCGAGATAATCTAATTACAGTCAAACAACACTTAGAGTTGATAAAGCACTAACAGATACAGATATATTTCTACCAAAATAAAAAAAATACTTCTTGTTATGAAAGTTACTTATCTAAGAACTTAGCTGAAAATAGAAGATTCAAGTCTGCAAAAACTAGGAATTTAGGCATAAGAATTTTCATACCAAAGACTGACAATATATACATGAGTTACCTCTGGTGCATTTTGAAAATTCAAGTGCCCAGACTCCACCCCCTACCTACCCAATGTCAATTTCTGGGTGTTATTTAAATCATTTGTTATTATTTTTAAAAATTCTATAATCCAATATCCCAATATGCACTTCTAGTTAAGATCTATTGTTTTAGAATATTCTAAAAAAATAAAATCATATGACCAATAGTTCTATGAACTATCTATGTCATTTGATGCAATCGGGTCTTTTCTTTTAAACCTCAACATCTGGTCCAGTTTTTGAAAATTTCATGCTTGAACTTTACCAGGAGAAGGTACAGCTTTGAGATAAGCCATTTTGCAGTGGTTCTCAAAATAAGGTTCCAAAATTGGAGAGGGTTTGGGGACAGGGCATGTAAGAGGTTCGGCTGGATCTGCACACTTGAAATTGAAAGCAAAAGCTTTCAAATGTGTTGAAGGGAAGAGCTATAGCTTTTATTCAATATTCATAGGGGTAAATGCTTTGGACAGTTAAGAGAACTAATGCTTTCGAGACAAACACATACATTAGTCAACTCTTGTGTCACTAAATTACCTGATATCATGATGAACTTCCTTTTCATACTTCTTTTCTCTGTGCTTTTTATGACAGCAAAAGACGATGAGACCAATGAGCACTAGAGCAAGCAAAGTTCCTATAATAGCTCCTGCAATTGTTGCAGCTCTATTTGAAGCTAGAATAAAATGTTCATAAGAAAATTCTTTTAAAAAAGAATAGTAGAAAAAAGCTATATTTAGTCATGTTAATGGTAAAGATACACACTGACAGACTGATTTCATTGCATGTAATAATGACACATTAGCTTTTTTTTGATCTGGGGGGAAATCCACGAAAATAACTTTCCTTTGAACTGTAAAATTATTTCAAGCAGAAAAGTGATAAAGCCAGATTAAAAGATTTTAATATTTCCAGCTATTTTGTTTGGTATGTAAGAATATTCTAAATAGTTTGTGCTTATAATGGCTAAATATGGTTTAAGTTGATTTGATAACTCTAACCTTCTTAATGTCACTATAATAATGAAGGTTTTATTAATAAAATGTAATTTTTCCTTTTCGTGACTTAGGAAAGCTAACAAGCAAACCACATTAGCATCCACTTGATCTCCACACACTCCTGCTGACTGAACCAAAGGGGGATGTATAAAGGGAAACATATGTTATTACAACAGAAAAAAGATACTTACGAGGAACAACATCCAGGCGCAGGAGGCATTGATCAGAGCCCACTCTGTTGGTGACTGTACAGCTGTATGTCCCAGAGTGCTCAGTAGTGGCATTTTTTACAGATATAACAGGTGAAGTCATTTCTATGAAAAGAAACGCAGGGAGAGCAAAACCCATTTTTACAGGATTGTATTGCTGAGTGTTTAGTAAAGCAAAACCTACTAAGTTTGACAACCTGAGTGCAGAACATACTGCCAGGGAGACACACCCACCTGTCTCCAGAATGCAAACAACTGTGCCAACAGTTCATTTATATCAAGGCGAAAATAACCATGACCTCCTTGACCAGGCACAGGGAATCTCAGTTAAAGCAGAGCTACACTGATTATAAAAAAATATTCCATGCCACAAAGGTTCTGGTGCAGCAGGAAGATTTGCAAAACCTATTTCACCACCCCCAGATGGATGAAACAAACAAAAGAAAGTCTGAAGTGGTCATATAGTTTGTTTATTAGTTTGAAAAACGAAACAGAGGTGGAGAGAAATCCTAGTTAAGACCAGGGGTGGCAGGAGGGTAGAGCATGGTAATCAGTTTAAACAGCAGGTCAATTATAACAAAGTGAACATCGGATTTAACCAATTTGTAACTTCCTAGTTAGTGCCACAGAGATGTTTGCTTTAACAGGCACACCATAGGTAAATTATCATATCTTTAACAGGAACTAGGCAAATTTCATAAGATCCAACTCTTGTTTTAACTTAGCCACTAATTTATAATCATGAACATTTTCCATTAGTATTACCATGAATTAAAAAATCTATACCGAAGAAATCAATTATATCCAACACTGTGAAACTGTTATAAAAACATCTCTATATCACATGATACCAAGTTGTCATTATAAAACACTAATTCCCGTGAAATCCTGATTGTTCTGCATAGAAAAGGAAGGGTGTTTGGGGATTCAAAAATAAATTAAACACACACATACCCTACTAGATTTAAGTACAAATCAGTGGCACATGGTATAAATTGTATAATCAGCGGTACCTGCTATCAATGATGTGGGCAGTTTCTTTGAGTTGGACAATTTTTGCCATTCATATTGCAATGGAAGTGAACCTTCTTTCGGTTCACACTTTAATTTAAAGTCACTTCCAATTTCTTCTGATCCATCAACATAACATCTTGTACCTGAAGGCTTAACTGAGAAAAGAAAATAAATTATAATTTTATATGAAAGAATGGAATTCATGTTTACCATGACTAAACACAAAACATGCTGTACAACCACTGACTTGTTATGGCATGATCCTGGGTTCAGAACCGACAAGACTGAAAGACTGTAACATGCTGTCAATACGTTTTTCTCAGCTTATTCCAACACAAACCAGCCAAACAAGAGCTCAGACAAGCAGCCATTGCAGAGGGAGGTCTGGCAGCTTCTCGGGCACAGCTGTGTGCCACTCTATTCCATGGGGCATCCCTCAAAAAAAGCAAGCATGAAGTGGACCACACCACGGCAGACTCAAGGAAGCTTCCCCTCCACTCCTAACCTATTCCTCTGTGTGTGACATGTAGCCCTCTGGGAATGTGTGCCATGTCACTTCCCTCTGGGTGCTGTTCGCATGCCAGTCGGGGAGTTCACAATAAATAATGCTGGTAACAGGGACAATTCACTTAGTACAGCAAAGACCAATTAACATTCCACATTTACATTAACCTGAGAGCAGTGTTACAAAGAGGTGTATCTGGGGCTATCTATATTCCAGGTCTCTCTGGGTGACTGTTTAGAGCAGCTATTAACACCATTACCTGCAGCTCACCCCAACACTAGATTAATATCTTGGCATTTCATACTTTTGTTGAACTTTATTAAGGTATAATATACATACAATAACATGAACACATTTTAACAGTGTGGGTTGATGGCGTTCAACAAGTATGTACACGTTATGTACATACATACGTGTGTACACACACACACACACACACACACCCCTTGTTAAGCACTGCTCCAATCCATTCCCAAGCGAGTTCTCTTGTGCTGGTTGCAATTGATCTTACTCTACAATCCTTGGCCCCAGAAGCCACTGTTCAGATTTTATCATTACAGATTACTTCTGCTTCTTCTGGAGCCATACAAATGGAATAATACAGTATGTATTTGTCTTACTTCTTTTATTCATTGTGAGGCTCTTGAAATTGATCCTTGTGTTACATATTCCAAAAACCTATTCTTTTTTTATTGCTCAGTTGTATTCCACTGATAGACTATAACATACATTTGCTTATCCATTCATCTATCGAGGAACATGGATTTCCAGTTTGGGGGCTACCGTTAAAGCCTAATTAGCTAAGCTGCCCAGGAGCGGGCCCGTGGTCTGTCCACGTCAGACTGACTGACCAGTGACATTCCACTGTGGGAAGCTGTGGAATGTCCCTGGATGAGAGAGACGAGGGACTCTGAAGGATTCCAGGAGAGTCTAAATGTGGAGATCAGTTCTGAATCTGATGTTGTTTCTGAGGTAGGATTAGGAGAAGCTATGATTAAACTGGCAATGAGGGCCACTTAGCAACTGAGTACCCCAGGAAAAAATGGGTAGCACAAAGCGGATCTGGGGGCAACAATGGGGAGACAGCAGAGGTCCACAGTTTACTGCTGGTCCATGACCTTGGGAGAAACAATGCTCCCTATAAACTCTGCGACTGTCTGTAGCTGCACCTGTCCTCCCAGCCTGATACAAGGCTGGACTGCTGTTTTTTCCTTTATAGTCTGAGCTGGTTTTCACTCTTTCGGTCCTGGGTGGGCTTTTATTCTTTTACTACAATGAGTAAATGTGAATGGGCTTTACAGTTTTACACTATTATGAATAACACTGCTTGGACAGTCACATTAATATTGCTGTTTTCCTTTTTCTTGGCACCTGCTGGGTTATCTATAGTATGTGAATGTTTAACTCTAAAAGAAACTGTCAAACTGTTTTCCAAATTTGGTCAACAAGATCTATCAGATCCAGGGGGGCATCTTTAACCAAGGCTGTCAATCTTGATCTCACGTCTTCATACACTTCTTGAAAATTCTTAAATCTGATGATGTTTCTCCCCTTCATGTGTTACTACTAGTACTTTTTCATAAGGACTGACAGATGCATTTAACTGCATTGTTGATTTTCATAAGCAAATCTGTTTCTTTTACAGATTGATCTGAAGACTACATCGACTGGATGTTTAAATCAGTTTTGCAAATTATTTCATTCTGCGAGTATTCCACAAAATAAGCCTTGTTCTCCATTTCTTCAAGATACCAATAAATCCTTTATTTCATAAACTAGCAGTGAGATATGAAAGCAATGCTTTGTACATCAAACGTCTACTGATAATACAGCATTCTAACCCTAACTCATTTTTTTCTACTGAATACGAGCCTTTCCTATGTAACAGTCATATCCAACAAATGGGCAGTTACTTAAAGTGGCTGCTCGGGAAATTCAAGGCCCCACTGAGTTTGAGATCTCAGCATACTCCATCCAACACCGAACAATATTTTACCAGCACTGGTTTCGGAATGTCGCATTAGAGTGGCCCACCTACTTCCCATTAAGAGAAAGTACAAGTCTTTTTTACATGCCACCTCCAATCATTATACTACGGGGAAGATTAACTCTTAATCCATGGCACTTGGCTCAATCAAAAGAAAAATAAAACCACTAAGGGACACAGATTAAGTGTTAACCCCTAATGTTTCTTTGATCTGGAGTTCCAGGATACCTAGCCATTGTCCTCAGAACATTTGCCTCTATAATCATTAGCACAGCTAACTAATAGTTCTTCTCAGGTTAAAATACATGAGCATCAACTTGTACTTAGCCACCTGTATTGCATCATCGCCCCTCCATGCCAGCGGCCTACCTCAGCCTACAAGAAACACACTCTAAATCCCCTTACGGGGAAAGGGTACACTTGTATCATCATGTCATTCATTCGTGAATGCTTATTTCACATGGTTCAAAATACCCTGACTCCAGGTGAAATTCATGCCTAGATGCTAAAAATCGATGGGCAAAGTTTGAAGAGAAATAAGATTATCTGCATAGTTTCAAAGCGGCTCCCCCTGAGATGTACTTTTTTTATTTACAAAAGGAAAAATCATAAGCGGAAAAACCTATCAGATAAAACGTAAACGAGTAATCATGATTAACAATGAGACATGACATCACGTGCTCCTTGACATGACTGGAAGGGACTAAGGAGATGTAAACAAAACTTGGATCTTAGACTTGGTCCTAGCACAAACTGACATTAGTAAAAAAAACAAAACAAACAAACAAAACAAAAACAAAAAAAAACCACGAAAAAAAAAAACGAAAAAAAACAATGAAATTCAAATGAGACCTGTAGTTTAGTTAATAGTGTTGTCCCAACATTCATTTCTTGGTTTTGATCACTGAACTGTGATTTTTGTAAAACGTTAATATTAGGAGAAATCAGATGATGGGTACACTCTCGGGAATTTTCTATCTCTAGTATTTTTGCAACTTTTCTATAAAACGAATATTATTTCAGAATATAAAGTGGAAAAAAAATTTAAAAAGGTCCTGCCCCGTACCGATGGCTTCTAAATCCCAATGTCACCGGAGCCACCCCGCGTGTTGCCCGTGTTCTGGTGGCGAGGTGCAGTTTCGGTGCACTGCGCATGTCCGGGAAACTGTTACCTGTGCATGCTCTACTCTTCAAAACAACCCCGCCTGTTTACACCCACAGGTCTCAATCACAGGTCTTTTCGGAGTTGCTGGAAAGGGCTCTGGCGATATGTCACCACCATACCAACCCTCAGTTCATCCCCTTTGTTATCGTCACCCCTTTTCGACTTGCTGAGCTGCATCCACGTGCACATTTGGTGCATGTGAAAGAGCAGGCAGGCTCTAGCAATGAAGCACATGATGGCAACGGCACCTCTCGCACCCAGGCAGCTAACGGCCCTTCTGGTTTGCGTCCACCCGGCGCTCAGGCTCAGCCGACAAGCACTCGTTACTCTGTGGACAGCACGGTACTGTCTCCTCTAAATTTCCCCCATACAAATTGAAGTTTAGGCAGAGCCTCTAATAGCTCCACTGGACTACTGCACAGTCTGGTCCCTGGAAGCCACTTCATTTTGTCTGTCCTCCAGATTGTCCAAACAGAATTTTCAGGAAAAGCTGACAGACAAGCTTCTGTCCAACTCTTACTTCCAAGAGAAAATTCTAGTGGTTTCTCCCATAGCATGACTCACCTGAAAACACGGAAGAAATTCTCCTGTAGCTGTGAGTCAGCCTTGTAAGATCAGAGTATTAGTCATCCCCACTTTGCTTTGGGATAACTTCCTTTTTCCTCTTGCCTTTCTTTTAACCCCTCTCTCTCTCCCTGGTTTAAACTGAGTTTGCTTGACCATGGTGATCCCAATGGAGCTAACAAAAGATGTTACTGTGTCAATGCTTCTGACCCATGCATCCTGAGGAATTCGATATTGGGCTTGTGACGTTTAATGTAAAAGGGCCAGTCCTCCTGCCCGACAGTCATGGCTACTGCTGTCCGTAAGCTTGGCCATACTATGCACCAACACTGCTATATAACCTGGATTCCTTCCAGGATATGTGCTGCTTTGTGCTGTAATGATCCCTTCAGTGGAAACCTGCCAATTCAACCCAGAACCTGGTCCTACAGAATCAATCAATCTCTCAATCTCTCTCTCTCTCTCTCCCTCTCTCTCTCTCTCTCTCTCTCTCACACACACACACACACACACACACACACACACACACACGTACGTACGTATGTACGTTTGTCCTCACCTCTCCTGGGAATACGGGTCAGTGACATCCCTCCCAGTGTACCTGCCCCCATCAAACAGAGATTTCACAATAAAAAATTCTGAAATTCTGATAAACTGACATATTCTGCCTGGTACATCATGAACCAGTTAAAATTCCAGAAACGTCTTCTCTCAGTGCTTTCCAAGGAGCAGTGTTCAAAGAAGATTTAGTGTCAGGGTTACAATCCCAAGTATGCCTGGGTCGGAATGAGGGTTTAGACAAGTTTATTAAACTTTTACCTGCTTCCATGTTTATAAAAAAGAAAAGGCAACTCCATGTTTACTGAAAGTAGACATGGAAAGCTAGAATTTCCGATGTTACCGTGTTCCTTTTCTTGGTTCCCTATTGGGGTTCACTTGCTTTCATATCACAGGGAATACTTTGAATGAGGGTCATTTAGAACGAAGGGCCTTTTACCAGGCCCCCTTGTGTGCCCGCTCAATGCTGCAGCCAGTGGAAGACGGCCTTTCCAACCAAGACTGCCCCTAGGGCTGCCACTGCAACGTACAAAAACCTGCTTTCTTCTTCCTGCTGATACTCATTCTTTAGAAAAGAGTGAAAATGAGTCTGGAACCCAACACATTTAACCCCTAAATTAGTTTTCTAAAAACGAAAGGAATGAGGTAGAAGTTGATGTGGGGGAGATCAGCTACGGTAGGGTAGGCAATTCTAGCAATCAGCATTTCCTGTGTAAAGTGGGTCTCTAAGTCTCCGCCGAAACCTGACACCTTAAGTCACAAAATGGGAACTTACTGTTATAAAATAGTGATAGACAGCTGTTTACCTATATGGCAGCCATTGTACTCTTGTGTAAAGTCTACCAAAATAAGATTTAAGAAGTATATTTATGAGCAATAACCTTTCAGAATTTCTCGATTTAAAGAGGTTTAGAGTGCTTGTGTGTGATCACAAACTCTAGAGAAAGAATAAATGTCGCAGTCTTTGACAGTTTAACTGTTCTAAAGAGAGCTACAAGACACTCTGGTGGCCATCTGGCTAATCCCCCAACTCTAAGGATGAAAAACAGGGATGCTCATGGAGGTTGAAAGACTATGATGTCTAACGGCCTCATCCCAATTCAACATTCCTTCTACCATATCCTGTCTCCTCCATTCTAAATACTCCAATTACTCATCATAGAAACCTCATTTATTCTTTGGGTAGTTTAAAAAAGTTTAAAGCACACATAACAATTTTGAACTGAATGAGATTAAACAGAGATTTAATGATAATTATATCTTGTCATGTTTCAAAAAAGCAGCCTGAAGCCCACGAAATGAAGAGGTTCTATTTAATTCTAAGGACAAATCTAAAGACAACGTGGAAAAACAAAACAAACGAAACAACCTTGTATCCTCTAACTCCTGGCTGAGGGTTCTTCCTCCATATTACAGAACTTCATTTACTTTCAAACTCTTTTATGAACTGCTCAAAAAAGTCATTTATTTTTTCTATCTAAAAAAGTATGCTAGCTTTGTTTTATGCTCTTCAAGTGTTTAAAATTATTACTCTATAACAATAAGCGTTGTCTCACATAAATACTTCTGTTATGATACAGTGACCACTCATTCTGTTAATAAGTAACGTTATGACAAATAACTTACCAAGAACTCTCAGCTGAATCTTCTTATTTCCAACACCAGGGGCTTTTTTCACTTTGCACTGATATGTGCCAATATCTGACAACTGTAAATTTGTTACATTTATTGATGCGTCACCAGATTTGAGATCACTACTTATAAAATGTACTCGTCCTTTCAGATCTTGATAGTAGTCATCATAAATTTTGTCTCCAGAATATAAAATAATCTAAAATAAATAAATAAATAGATAAGTAAATAAAGCAGAGAAAAAACAAAACAAAACAAAAACAAGCAAACTCTGTCTCATTAAAGGAGCTCTGGACACAGTATGCCACTGTGGGATCCTAAAAACAGTAGGAACACAGTATTATGAGGAAATCTATAATTATTCAAAGTACAGGTTAAGAAAACAGGAGGAAGTCAATATGATCCTTGAGTATGGTCACACACTCTCATTTTAAAAGAGGAAACTAAGACAAAACATGATTATGTAATATAGCCCAATATTAGAGTAATTTAGTAAAACTGGACAAGAAGACAGATTTGTGAATTCCTATACACTTTATTTTCAGTTGCCTCAGAGACTGCAGTATGCCAGTCGAGTATATAAAATCAAGTACACACCATCACTCCAAAAAAAAGGGTTTATGATTTACCTGTGGAATCTAACAAAAAAGACATTTTTTGTCTTAACACTAAGTAGGAGGGGCAATATTTTATACTTGAGGAGTCTAGCCTCAAGTATAAAATAAAATCATAAAATAAATCTCTTACAATATGTGTGCCCAGGTTAACAGGACCTTTCCGTAAGAGCAAAGACCCCTTCCTAATTCCACTGAGTTTTGTGAGCCACTGCTACAGGCTTTAATGGAAATAACCAAAGGCTAAATTTAGAGGGAAAATAAATTCTGTGTTAAATATGACTTAGAATTATAATCGTCATCTTTAACTATAACTAAAATTAACTTAACACACAATAATTTTTCACATTTGCTAACAAATGTGAAAATCCTTCATTCTGGTCATCAGAGACCCACGAGTCAAGAAGCTGAGGTACCAAACTCAAATAATAATGAGAAAACATCCTGTGAATAACTTTTTATCTGAGATGTTAATTATGAAGAGTACAATCAGAATAAATATCATCTGTAGGAATTTCTCAAGGGCAGGGACTTGAGTTCTTTTCTGTTTCCTCGCCTCCCCTACCATGCTAACCCCACTCTTAATTCACTAAATAGCTTTTATTTATATATTAAGTGTCTGCTTCTAGGAAGTACTCGAGAGCAGTTTGCTAAGTCAATAAAAGAATCAAGTTGAAGGGTCCACAGCTGACTTACTCTGTAAACATAGCTATTGCATCATTTGCTCCATCTTATCACCACACCCACTGTCAACTACCACACTGAGAACTCCTTGAATGAGGCTGTCATATTTTCCTTTGTATTTAACTTTGGGCTGCCCCATAAAGTTCCATCTATTTTTCAATTCTTCTTTTTGCTACCCTTTAGTAGTCTTTTGAGGAGGGCCTGACAAAGATGTGGCTCCACTGTTAGTTATTTTGTAAACTATCTTAGTATTTTCCCACAAAGACAATGTTATAAACAGTAGTTAAGAAATGGGGAACAAACATTTACAAGGCAATTTTGATTCCTCTTCGCCACCAGGCAGGATGGTGGCACTATCTACATTTAATCTTTAGCTTGAGGAAAGAGGTGGCTCTCACAGATCAACTTTTGCAAAGTCACTCAGCTAACATGCAAACCAGATCTCTTTGAGTTGGCACAGTTTACTGACTTTATTAACATTTTTATATGGCTTGTAGATGTACGAAATACTTACACATACAGTATTTCAGTGAATTCTCATCATAATCCTGAGAGGTAGGTTTGTTACCATTTTACACCTCAGGAAACAGGCTTATGGAACATGGGAGGCAGTACAAGATAGTGCAAAGGAAAATAAGGGGCAAAATGTGGGTGGGGAAGGGGGTGGGGTCAGAGAGACCTGGGTTCAAACCCAGCTGTATCTCTTACTAGATGTGTGACCCTGAGCATGTTCCTTCAAATCTCTGGGCCTCCATTTTCTTCTCTTCATGTGTATAATAATATTCCTCAGTTTAGAGTGCTGTTTATATAATTATATAAGTATATATAATTAAAGTATATGAAATACCACAGAGCACATAGTAAGTGCATAATACATGGTAAATGCTTGCTGACGAAAGAGATGACACAGGGAATAAGGATGGAAATATCTCAGGCTCAGCCCTCCCCGCTCCCCCTGCCTGCTAGAATAAAAATATTAAAATAAAGGCTCGTCTAATATATAATGTAGCTAAATTCTATGTAAGCATCTTCTTCTGCACCAGTCTCTCCCTAATCCTTCTATTTATTTTCCTTTGGTTTTACTGTGTTATCAGTTAGAGATTAGGATTTTAACCCACAAATGGGCACTTAAACCCAGTCCCTGGTTGCTCACTGTCTCACAAGTCCAGCAGGCAGCAAGGCTATGCCTCTCCCTCAGCACAGAGCTCCTTCCATGAGGGGACACACAACGCTATAGGGCGCACTGTGCTTCTTGGTCTCTAGTAGCTCCCTGTCATAGGGCCTCACTCGTGAGTCTTAAGACAGAAGCATCTAAGACCGGTGGTGGTCTCCACTCATTCATCTTAAGCATGGGAACAGAGTCCTAGACTCGAAAGGGAGATGGCACTGCACTGGCAAGGGTGTGGGGGTATGCAGGACCTCTGTTCAGGGTGCTGGCACTTCAGGGAAACAGAAAGGGGAAAGTAGAGCAAAGCAGGGAGAAAGGGAACGCGGTATCTGGGCTGAGTGGACAGAATGAGTCAGGCTCAATTCATTTTGCTTATGGAAACAGAAGGAACTGCCAGCAGCAGAACCAGGGCAGAGATATGTCCCTGGGGGAGGTGGCCCTAGTCATTCACAATTTGGGAAAGCACCTTAATTATTTCCTCTACAAACCTCTTTTACTGACTGGACTTGTCAAAAGTAGTAATGACCTAAATGCACTGATTCAGCTATTAAATGGCTGAATAACCCCTTATTTTATATGGACCAGAAGTAAAAATAAAATTTCTCTTCCAAATACATATACAATTGACCCTCAACATGGGGTACAGGAGTACCTTCCCCCACAGTCAAAAATTTGCATATAACTGACTCCCAAAAAGTTAACTAAGAATGTACTGTTGACCAGAAGTCTTACTGATAACAATCGATCAACACAACTTTTGTATGTTATATGTATTACATACTATATCCTTCAAATAAAGTAAGGCAAAATTAAATGTTATTATGAAAATCATAAGGAAAAAACATTTATAGCTTTAGTTAAAAAAAACCCACATATAATGGACCCATGTATTTCAAACCCAGGTTGTTCAAGGGTCAACTGTATTACCACATTCCTCTAAATATTTGGACTTATTTTTCACTCCCTGGTATAATATAATTTATTAATATTGATTTTATTTTTAATTAAATGTCAGATGAAGCTAATATGCAACACTCTAAGTTAAGTGAAATATTCTGTACCCTTAAAAGGCAAAGGGTAAGATACACACACACACACACACACACACACACACACACACATTTGGAGATGAGATTATTGGGCAATCTTCCTCCTTTGTGCTACTTTTGGTTTTCCAGGTTTTCTATATTAGGCTCTTATTTCTTTGTAATTAGAAAATTTTCTATAACAATATTTTGATACTTAATTTTAATTTAAGATTAAATAATACATAACCATGTTACACTATATTACACTTGATAACCCTTTTATGGGTAATGGGATCCTTGTGGTAAAGTTAAAAATTCAATTCTATCAACTTCTCACAAAGTCTAGTTTACTTGCCGTCCCTTAACACATATCATACACATTTCTGCCAAGCTATTGTGTCTGCTTCACTCCTTCCTGACCCATACACACTTCCCAATCCAGGTTTTCAGAAGGTTAACAGGTCCCCATGCCCCCGACACCTGTGTGATCACTGCAGTGATGGGCACCTGTGACTAGTTCCACAGATATCTGCTAAGTGAGCAAGCACTTAGCAAACTTACCACTTGGTCCACTTTCTGATTATCAGCTGGTGATAGCAGCCACTCGATGTCCAGTGGTCCCTGGTCTTCAGAACTAAGAGTGAATTTGCATGGCAAATGGGCAGTTTCCCCTTTGGCCTTTTCAATCATCTGGTCAGGAGTAGTAATACTCAAACTTCTAGTGAAATCTGGAAAAAGAAATATACACATGGACTATGCATCTGCACGCTCAGCACTCCTAGCCACTCAGAAGGGCAAGGATGTGGTGGAACGAGATGAGATTTGGGACCAGAGTAACGAGAGTTCAAACTCAATGGTGCAGTTTTTAGTTTATGCCTTTGTGAAAATGAAACGACAGTATTAATCTCTCTCTTATTCAATACAACTTCCTTTAAAAGCACGGTGAACTTCCCACCTTTATATAAGTTTCTATTTGTAGAGGGTGTTTTATTTGCATGTAGATGTTAAAAACTAAATTTAGCTACTAGTCTCTGAAAGGTCAGTTGTACCATACTAATTTAAGGCTACATTAATTCAGGCTTGCCTCGGTGCCACAAACACACTGGAAATTCCTTGTCACTGGGGCACATGCTGATGAATTTTGACATGTTTTCTGCCAAGACTTCAATTCTCAATTTTTATTAAACTTGATTCTATAATTTTTATTGACTGCTTAAAAATATTTCTAAACTAAGAGAATAGACCCCAAGAGTTCTCATCACAAGCAAAAAAAAATGTTTTCTTTTTCTTTTTCTTTTGTGTCTATGAGTTGATGGATGTTATATTTCTAAGCAATAAATTTATGACAATTCTAAAAGAGGAAACTGTCAATTTATATTTTAAATTTACCAAATAGCTGACATCAATATTATCTTTAAAACATTTCCTTCATCTCTTCCTATTTCCCTTCTGAAAAAGTCAGTCACATTATATTATTTTTTAAAAGACATCTTAAAATTCTGTAACTTATTCTAAAATTTATATAAAACTTCTATTTAGATCAACATTAAAAGACAGAATTAATGGTGAACGGTAATATTTGAAAAATATGTAAAAGCCAAAATAAGATGTCCTGAGCCCCAAACAAAAATTCTCAGAAACTCTTTAGATTGAGTTTGTTAAAAAGAGATGGCTTAAACCCATTGAAACACTGTAAGAATTTTTAAAAATCACTGTTAATCACTTACAACAAAACTATTCTCTTTCATATGCATAAAAAGTAGAAATAGTTATTGAGCAAAATGGCATAATTTCTTGATCTACATAAGAGAAAAAATACCAAGCTATAACAAATCACACACAAAAGCAGGTCTGATAAGACTGAAGTTTAAACAAGCCAACTTGATATACAAAGCAAATTTAGTCTATAAATGAACTATCACACAAAACCTAATTTTATTTTACTATTTACACTCTGAAAGTTCACATAGCACTAGGTTTGTCAATCTCTTTCTTATGAGGACCCAACATTTTCTTACGTATAAATTCAAATATCTAATGTATGTAGAACCAAAGTTTCAACTAAACAGTAAACACCAGAAGCTCTACCATTCAGACCTCTACATCTCTCAACACGGACTTTCAGGGCTGGATAATGACCAGGGAGAGGCCTGAAGCACTAAGATTATGGTACATGAGTCCTGGCTCCCTCTCCTTTTCTTCCCCTGGTCCCACCAGAAAAATAAACACATTAGAGAAAAATTTAGAGTAAGTAAATCCAAGTCCCAATTCTCCATGACTACACGTTGATGCTCTTTTTCAAATAATAAATTCCAACGGAACAGACCAAAATGAAGAATTGTTAGCCATCCCATGATCCTTTCCATTAGCCCTACAAGAAGCTAATATACACTATCACTTGTAAAAAATGTTAAAAATAAAGCCAATAGATTAAATATAATAGAAAAGCCAGATTACATTCAAGACCACTTATATTCCAGCAACATTTCTACGCTTTTAGCTACATTTAAGTGCACTCCTCAACGAGCAGGTGAAAAATGAACACAAACTCTCTGCTCCCTTAAATCAAAGGCTGGCGCTGTGGGAACTTCGAGAGGTCTTGCTGCTCCCACTCCTGCCCTCTCGGACCCCTGCCACCTGCCGCCAAATGAACAAACTACATAGGAGAGAACTGAGGTGTTCGACCAACAGCTGCAGCCAGCTGAGAACCCCCAGCCCCGTCCTGAAGCACCCAGGCCTATGAGCGAGCTCAGGACTTCCCATCCCAGGCTAGCCTAAACCAGCAACCCACAGGATAAGGAACTAACACATGATTTTTCTTTTAAATCTCTAGAGTTTGGGTTGGTTAGTTACACAGAAAGAACGATGACAGATCAACTAAACCCACTAATTCAACCCTAATTAACACTGCCCAAAAAAGTCCATACTACTCCAATCTGCATTTCATGTCCACATTTCTATTTGAAATTATATGATTTGATAGTTGTGTATAATATCAAGTGTCTCCTCTGAATTAATATTCAACTCTCCAAATACATACTTTCTATTATTTCTAATAAGCTCAGTTCCATTCCCACCTCATTCACCAAGGCATTCTTCTACCTCTCTAGCCTACAGTGATTTTTCTCTCCCATGAATGCTCACGGTATTTTACTTTTTGCCATCTGTATCACCTGTTTGGCCTCAGCATATGCTATCTTAGAGGTTTTTTTCTTTTCCTTTATAAACTTTATTGTGAAGTTAATGTAGGCTCCATGGTTTTCTCATATCTTCTAGATGGTGATGAGCTTATCTTCTTCCCATCCTACCTTGTATTTTTAAGTGAATTTTTAAATGCATGTCCTGATTTACCATGAAATCACAAGCTCCGTTAGGGATGGGAGAAATTGTGGGTACCTCTACCTCCTGTTGTAGCTCCTTAGCAGAAAAGAATTGGTGACTAGATTATTAGTTTGATCAAGTTTAGAAATGCTGAGAGCATTAATCTGCCAGAAGTTGTTCCTGCTGCTTGAAGATCTCCTTTCTATAGCTACTACAATTTGTCATCTGCATTTGTCTGGATGTTAATACTTTATGTATTAAAATAAAAACAATCTGAGTGTGCTCCAGAATGAAAATTCCATTCCAAAACAAATCAAAATATGTAGGTAGGAATATGAGAATGAAAATTTGCTATATTAAACTTACTAATTACTGTGCTTTTAGGGTTTTTATTTTGTAAAAAAAAAAAAAAAAAAAATTTAAACAATACCAGACATCTAAATGTGTCTAAATTCAAATCCTAATCTTGCTCTCAGTACTTCTAGGACAATCAGAATAAAATCCAACTTAGTTTTCATGACAGGATCTTTCGTGCTTTCTTCACACATAAAAATCACTTTATCTTAAAAAGTGTACCATAGAAAAGTTCCAAATGTATAAAAATAACTTAGAAAGATATATCAAACTGTTTGTTAATAGCAGTTAGTTTTTGAAAGTTTAGATTTTAAGAAAGGTGATTGCCTATTTTTACTTTATTCTGAGATTTTCTTAGTGTGTACTGCTAAAGAAATTTTAAATAGACTGTTAAATGGCTTTCGGTATTTTTTTTTCCAAAAAATGTTTAAAACATTTAACTGCTCTTCATGGTGTAGTATTAGAGATGGATTAAAACCTCAAGATCATAAGAAACAATTATTGGGTTTCCTAGCAACAATGAAGGAGCCTCTTTGCACAGAGGCAATTTTTCAAGTGTTGATGTACGCAACAGTCACATACTGTAGAAGACAGAAAGCAGACACTTGGTCCCATGCAGTTTCTCTAGGGATTCTTTCCTAATACTGCCACAATTCTATTTATGGAGCAAAGTGAGTGATAATTGACTTTACAAATGACTTGCAGGTTCAAACATAGTCTGAAAACTCAATCAAATAAATTTTTTTGTAATTTCATCCAAACATATCTAGAGTGTGATGAAATATGTGGCAGATTATCAACAAGTATTTGCAGGGTCCATTTAGTAAGTGCTCAGTACTGGATTATGTAAACAAGTTAAATCACGCCCCATTTTGACAGTGACTGAAAAAACGTCCTCCAGTTTTCTGCTTGCTTTTTTTAATCTCCAAATTCCAAATCAGTTGGATCGGTAGAGTGTCTCCTCTGTCCAGTCTGACTTCTGACTGAGCATCATAGTGACAGAGTTCATCAGTCCTTTCTAGTCATTGAGGTTGTCAATCTCCTACTGAGGCCTTCAACTTCTTTCTACCCTAAGAATGGAGAACTGAAGATAATGGAAGGCGCTAGTTCCCAAGAAGGCAAGCAATATTTGCGACTGATAACCTGCCTTGATTTCTTTCATTTTTTTTTTTTTTCAAGTTTAAGCTACATGTTAACCTGGATGGTCTGCAGCTATTTTTTTTTTCCTTCTGGCAATCTTAAAATCATACGAAGTTGTGAAGTGCTTATGAAACTTTGTAGTTGATTAAAAAGAGAAAGAAGTAAATGTGTGAGAACTTTTAATAATCTTTTGAGTGAGGAAAGCCTTAGAGAAAAATTGAGAAGAAACACAAAAACTATAAAGGGAAAGAAAAATTTCACTATATTAAATATTTTAGGTTAGGAAAAACACTTGCTGAATGAATGAAGGGCGGTTTTCTATTATTTTATCACTGAGGAAACAAAAGGAATGCTTTGAAACATGTTCTCCATGTATTTACCTATTCCAGCAAGATACAAAATGTGAAGCCTGACCAGTGACGGCATACACACAGGGATTTTAAAGATCATGTCTGTGTGTAGAATTCAAGCAGTGACAGGTGAGATCTTTCCTACCCTGTAGCCCCAGTATTTCACATTTCATTTTGAAGCCCAAAACCATGCTTGCTGATTGTCACTAGTTTCCCCTAGCAGAGTGGAATTTCAGGTACTCAGCTAGAGATAAAAAATACACATCTCGTAGGCACAAGGACCTTCATATAAGAAGGGAAAGAGAATTGGCAGAGATGAGAGATGGTCTATTTCAAAATAGTGAAGAAAAGTTAGGTTGTAATGTGGCTAAAAGTAGGTGAAAATAAAGTAAGACCTTTATCTATTCAAGATGGAACTATAGCACTGAAAGTGTCCTGGTCTAGGACCAACTACACAAGGAAACCAAAGATCAGAGGAAATAGCAGGAAAGGGATACAGAGCAGTCCCTATTTGTAGAGCACTTGTGTTTCTGCATGCTCTCCCTGTCTGAAATTCCCACCTTCTCTCTTGCTTCACTTTCTCCTGTGCGGGTACCTGCAGCAGCCATTTCTCAAAACTTCTCTTAACCTTTAACCTCCTCTCTAAAGTTTTCCCTGATCGCCACAGGCAGTGTTAACTGCTTCCTCCTCTCTGTTACACAACACTCTGCTGGACGTATAGTTATTTACCTGCCCCTACCCTTAAGTACATAGTTTCACTCACTTAACAGGTTCTCAGGGCTTCACAGCTGGAGGGTATGTCTCCAGCCTTATTGAATAAGCAGCACTCACCCCCTCACACACACATCTGTGGTTGGAGACAACTGCTAAACTGCGAGTGGGGGTGAGAGCTCAGAGGAGAGGGAAGGTGAAAGAGCGATTTGAAAGAGGAGCAGTGATGGGAGAGAGGGCCACCAGGAGACCGGGTATCTGAGGACACAAAGCGGTGGGACAATGGAGCCCAGAGAGGAGATACAGCTCAGAGAGGAGCTGAGAAAGCCTGTCATATGCTGATGGGAGCAAAGACTGATATTCATCACTTTAATATCCATATTACAAGAAGTGTTAACAAATCTGCTAAGAAACTAACATGTACTTTATGTATGCAACATACGTTATGTTAATGTGAGAAATATGCCATTAAGAAAAACTTTTATTTGTGAATATTCTAAAATCACAATTATGAAGAAAGGTTGCTTGTCTCTTTCAGCTATCTCTAGGATAACATGAAGCAGAAAAATAATACACACTGATGGGTGGTTTCTCAAAATATCTGCAGTCATTCCAAAGACGTTAACAAAAAAGGGAAAAAATTTAGAAATAAAAATAAAATGTTTAATTCCAAAATTCTTGCATATTTCTTTGGTTTCTTAGAAAGCAGTGTGTTATAATGACCTTAATATTGGTCGACAAACAATTTGATCTGGAGGTTTTTGAGAAATGTCAAAGAATGTCTTAGGGCTACTATTATAAGTAGAGAAAACACATTGGATTGTTGAGTTCAGATCACAGAATTCAGAAATCTGACATAAAACGCAATAGTGAAAAATAATCTACTAGAGCAATGTTAAGAAGTAAAATGGACAAATTAGGAACTAGTATGTTTAAGGGATTAATTGGGACAAGTATAATTTAGTTGTGTGCTTCATAAATAGTACAAATGTCTGGGTCAGCAAGCAAATCCCTGTGATAGTCTAAATCACATGCAAAAACACACCCTCATGTTATCTGGATCGCGTCCCCTCCCCCCTCACTAGAGGCTAGCTCCAACCTGTTCAACCAACTTCCTCCTCACCAGGAAGTTGCTTGGGATCAGCAATATTTAAGTTACCTCAATGTATTTCTAGAAAGCAAAAATAAAAACACTTTAAATATGTTAATACTAGTTAACTACTCCAAGTAGGCTTTTTTTTTTTTAAGTTTTAACAAATGTTTTATTTTAATGAAGCTGGTACAGACAATGTCCATTTAAAACCCGTATCCCAGGCCCAAAAGTACAAATAAAAGCAAAAAGAGCAGTGTTCTGTTGTACACACTTTTGCATGCACAATTTTATGAACTGCTAGTGAAAACAGAACTTTTCTGAGATCTTCTGAAATTTTTTCTTTAGTCTTAAAATGTTTTCTCTTCGGTGAAGCCATCTTTGGACTTAGTCTTTACTCTCACCATATCTGCCATCTTGACTCCTCTGTCATATTCCTCTTCCTTTGGTCCAGACCCTCAGATTTTAAAAGTAGCTTCAAGTTAAGGAAAGGTCACTTTTTCCACAGTTTAGGTCTCCGAAAAACGTCCATCTGCCACTGAAAGTCATAGTCCCAGAGAGAAGCCATCACACGCTAGAACTTTAGGGCTGGTTAGAAAGTCATTACGAAGACCTGCATCAGTCCGTCACAAGCCTGAAAATGCCCAGTCCTGAAACAGGTGGCCTTGCTGTGCATGTATATAACATTTAAAAATGAGAGAGTAATAAGAAGGGGGCTGAGGTTTGATCATCAAAAATCATCAGCACAATGAAAATAAACAATAATAAACAATGGGCACTCGAATTCAAATTACCAGATGTTTTAATGAGATAGGGTGCCATTTCCATTTTGAACAGCACAATACAAAAGAACTATTTGTTCTTGATAAACTTTAATCACATCTTTCTCCATTCCCAATTCTTTGGGAGTGTAGTTATCAGCAATTCTCTGACCTTCAAAGAGAAAGTTGAATAAACTCACTGGAACACTCCCTGTCTTTGACAGTGTAATTCTCTGAGTTTCTTGAGATGTACTGCCATTTTCACGAGAAGTGACTCCCACCGCTATCCTGTCCAATGACTCAGTTTAATGTATTCTCCTACCTTCTTATCCTCCAAGTCCTCAGTTGAAGGTTTTGCCTCCTGGTCATACATGGTGACGGTGGCTTCATTCTAACTAGGCTTTTAATAATGCTGGAGGATTGAAGAAAACAGGAAGGTAGAAATTATATTCTTCGCTGTCTAAGAGTTTTGAGTGTTTACTCCCATGTGTGATACTCAGTTCTGTATGTTAATATATACTTAGAGCTATTAATAATCAGATAAGTTAATAACAATGAGAAATAACATTAAGTATACTTATCTGTTTTTCAATGCATTTCTTAAATACAAATGCCCAGCTCTCCACTCTCAATGAGAAATGAAAAAGCAGGCACTCAGGAAATAGACTGAGATGGAAACCATCATTTTAATAGTAACTAAAAGCGACTGAGTACTTATTATGTGCCAGGTACTTTTCAAAATACTTTACACATATTAATTCTTTCAATTCTCCTAACAATTCTAAGGGAGGTACTACTATTATCCCCATTGTAAAATGAAGGAAGAGACAGCGGCATCTAAGCTACTAGGTGGCATCTAAGCTACTAGGCAGAGCAAGACAGAAACCTAGGCAGCCTGGCTCCCAGGCCACACTCCTCCTGTAAGTAAGCAGTCTATCAGTAAACACCCCTGGACATAGAGATTTTGGTTTAACAATTTATAAAACACAGTGTGTTATAGACCCCATTCCAATTACTGTGGTGTGGTGGGTTTGGGATTTATACTATTCCTCTCCTTTAGTCATGTCCTAAGGGGACATTTATGGTAGCACATAGTTCAGGAGTTTGGGTGAAATAAATAGTAGAGTAGGAATCCGTTGTCAAGATTTTCACAAGAAAAGCTTGATCATTTTGGACATGTTGCTTCTCCAGGGCTCAACTTAAATTAAGGATGTTGAACTGAATTATCTATTTGGATCTAAATATGTTCTGATTTTAGAACGTCAATCAATCAACCAACACAAAGCCTTCCCCTGACATCCATCTCCTCCTCTCCCTCCACAACTCAAAGGCAGAAGCAGCAGTTCTCCCAGTTCACTTCACAAGGGCAGACATTTCTGGAAAAAAGTAGCATACTTTATTATGGAAGTGGCTCTGCCTATTAATACTGTGAGCGCTAAACGCAGATCTGGGTTCAAATTCAAACTGAGCTTTCTAAATGCTTGGCCACAGGCAAGGTTCTATCTAGCCTTTTTAAGTCTGAAATGTTTTCTTCTTTAAAATGGGAATTAATAAGTAACAATGCCTACTTCGCTGTAGGGATTAAATAAAATAATGCATGTAAAGCGTTAGAACAATTCCAACACAAGCTGGTATGATCCATTTAATAAACAGTATCTGGTATGACAGTTCATCATCCTATTATAAACCTGTCACTTCTGCTAGCATATAAACTACTGTAGTGCTGGGGAGGTGTCTTTTAATCTTTAGACCTCACACTTTGTAGTGCCTTCCATAAAGTAAGAACTCAAAATCTATTATGTAAATAAATGACAGTGAAATGTATCTACTAGGTTTGACGATCAGAACATTATTGGCGTCCCAGGCCCAATCTGATCTAGTAGCTAAGGCTTTGTGGGGGGTTGCAATGGGATACATCTGACTCTAGAGGTTGAGGTATGTGAGTAGAGACAGCTGTGACTGACTGGTGTGTTTTGAGGAACCTGGCTCTTAAGGACAGGAGAAAAACCGTAGAGTGTGATGTGTGTGCAAAGAAAGTTTGTTTTGAAATGAGAAATGTATAGCATGTTTGTAAGTCAAAAGAAAAAAGAATAGAAAGGTTAAAAATACACAGAGTAGAACACTCAGAGACTGAAGGATCAAGACCCCAAAAAAGAACAATACCTAGAAAACTGGAGACTGGACACTTTTAAATAAAAACGGAGGGAATGACAGAGGATTAAAGCAATTATGAATAAATGTGGAGGATGTGGAGCCACTGGAACTCTCACAGTCTGTTGGTGGGAGTGTCAACTGGTATACCTCTGGAAAACTGTTTGCCAGTATCAACTATAGCTACACTTAGAGCCAATGGGGCCCCAGAAACCCCATTCATGTAGGCACATGTGCAATGAAACCCACACATGAGAATGTCATAGCAGCATTTTTCACAACAGCAAAAAAAATGAAGAAAGTATCCACCAAAGATAGAATGAGTAAATCAACTGTGGTACAAGTGACAAAAGAATACCATAGCAATGCAAATGAATAAACTAGAGCAACACAACATGAATAATCTCACCAACAGGATAGTAGGTGAAGTGAGACGAAACACATACAACGTGTAATTCCATTCATATAAAGCATTAACACTAATCTATACTGTTAGTAATCAGAGTGAAATGGCTAGAGAGGGCATGAGGGCACTTCTGAAATGTGGGTTACATTCTGTTCCTTGATCTGTTCCTTGCATCTCCTTTGTGATAATGCTTGTCTGCACACTTACAAATAATGCTCTTAACTGCCTACTTTTCTATGTATGAATGCCATACTTCAAATAAAAGGTTTATTTAAAAATAAATTTTAAGAGGTGGCTCCATAGTGTAGTGGTTAGCATGTCTGCTTTACATGCATAAGGTTCAGGGTTTGCACGCCAGGTGGAGCCATGGCCCAGGTGTGCCAGGCCCTGGGCGCGCGTGGGAGAAGACGCCCCACCTTCAGAGATCCAGTTCTTAAGGGGAAACGGCAACATCCATAGGTCAGGAATGGAAGTGGCGGGGTGAGAATTAAAAAGGGGGAAAAAATAAATTTTAAAAGAGCTGAATGAATTAGAGACAAAAGTTATTTTTCTTTTGTCTTTGTAAAAATAAAGTGTTCTGATGCTTTATATAGAGGTACTTAAAAAAAATTTAGCCAATATACAAAAACCAGTCTCCACAATTTATACAGCTGTAACTTGGCACTTCCTCTCCAGCTGTGCACCACAGAGCAGGAGCAAAGAAGCTGACCTGTAGGACTGATCCACATCAGGGATGGGAGATGAGGTCTGACCATGGGACCCAGGGTTGACAAAGAGAGTCTGGTTTTAAAGTAACCAGAAGCAGGTGAAAGCAGGGTAAGAACTCAGAGATCTCACTGAAGAAGGTGATATAAGCTCAAGAAAGCTGGGAGACAATGACGATAGTAGTCCAAGATTTCAGAGGAAGAACTAAGTATAAGGAGAGGATTGCCTAAGCAAAACGGATAGAAAATCACTGTATTTGAAGGCAAGAAACTGTGGTGTAAGGATGTTAGAAAAGTAAACTGTAAAAACTGTAAATCCTAAAATGCTAAGAGAATGCTAAGATGGAGCACTGGGAAGGGGATAGGAGTATGAGGTGTTGGGGTTCAGAACCAGTCACCCCAATATGTGCCTCTGTGCTATGCAGATCATTTTGAGCTGAAAGCAACAGAGGCCCTTTGGATTCAAGAAAAACTGCCTCCCCTTTTACCTATGAGAAGAATCTGAATTAGGGGCCTTGCTCATAATAAGGTATATTGCAGGGCAAACAACTAATTACTGAACATTTACTCTTCTTATCCTGCAAGGAACTTCTGAGCCCCAAGGCACCTTTCCTCATCCGTGGCTCAGAATGCCATATATATTTTAACTTTCTGTCCCTGAGACTCTCATACATGTGGGGTGCTCATTTTTACATATGTATTAAATTTGTTTTTTTCCGGTTAATCTATCTCATGTAGATTTAATTATTAGATTGGCCGAAAGTTTCTTCCAACAATGTTAAGGCATTTCTTGGTCAATGTGGAGAAGCAACCAGAAGTTTGGTATAAGCAAGACTGTCGAGAGCTAAAGGGTTGGTACACACGGTGGAGGGGAAACTGGTCTAGAGAAGCCATTGGGGCCTCAAGAGAATAATCAGAAAACCATATGTTTTTACATCGCATAGCACATCTGCTGTGATCCCCTTATCATAGCTGAGGATAAGTGCCTGACTTCTTTCTCCAGACTGAAGCTTGCTGACGGTACCAGATTGGTGTCTTCCTCCTACCTCCCAAGCACTTATTTCAACACCTCGCCTATATATTTACCCCTAAACTTCATCCAAAGAGACTGAGGTTCTGTATAAGAAATTGTTTATATAATTTATAAGTCAGGACCAGGGAAAACAGAAATTTTAATTGAAAGCCAGGCAAAGGGAGTTAAGAAGAATGGGAACAAGCACACAGATTTCCTGTATTTGTTGAATTAGATTGGGACTAACCACTTCCCCATTTCCCTCACACACACACAGACACACTCATCTCAGGAAAGCATTCAAATTTCAATTCTGATCAAAATTAAATTGTAGCCTTTCTTCAATCTATGTAGTATATTACCTTCCCCATGTTCCCTAATATATGGATGCTGATTTCAAAATTCCATGCCAAAACAAATGCAAATAGGGTATTTTACATTATGGGTAAAGCAGACCGTTGCCATGGTGAATATTTTCATCATCTTCATAGAATAATCTGTATTGCTCCATTTTAAGAAATCTGCCTTTGCCTCTTTGCTCATAAGAAACTCAGGCTCTTTTCCTTTAATTAGCACGAGACCAGAACAGTGACTGAGTACTTGGCGTTAAAAAAAAAAAGAAAAAAATTCAGGTAAAAAGTGTCTTATAAAGATGAGATCACAGAAAATAAGAAATGGCAAAATGAATAATGTTATCTACTTATGGAAAATCTCAAAGTTAATAAAGAAAGGGTTAATTATAATAAGAAATTCATCTCTGTTATAAGCGTGTCTAACTCGGTTGCCTCAGTCTTGGCATTAATTCCTTTCTAATATTCCAAAGTGAATTCAAATTTCCCTAGCAACCATCACCATGGGCCATTCTATCCTTATTTTCTATCTCCTCATAAATGCATTTATTTTCCCCACAGGAGAATTAAAAATGTGATTTCTGTGCATATGGTTTTTTCTGCCTTATAGCTAAAATATGAATGCATGTAACTATTGAGTATGTACAGTGGATATACTTTTGTGTATGTGTAACAAATGCTGATGATTATAAGAAAACAAGAGACTTTAGCTTATTGCCAACAGGAATTCTATATAATACAAAAAATTATTTTTGAGTAAATATCTCACAAGAGCAATTCCAAAGGCATGTTCCACTTGACAAAGCTATGTTGATGACACATCACACCCATGCTTTTTTAGTTAGGATGTTCTGAAACTAGATACGGTGAATGGTGGGTGACTGGAACTGAAGCTCCAAGTTCCAGACCTGTGCTGACCAAGAGAGGAGGTGCTAGCCACACATGGCTACTGAGCACCTGAAATGTGGCTAGTGCAGATTGAGATCCCACATATTGACCACAGCTCTAAAAGACTTAGAATAAAAATTTTTTTTTCATCTCATTAATGTTTACTTTGATCACATATGGAAATATTGTGTACATATGGGTTAAACAAAATATATTCTGCTTGAGCAGCTAGAATGTCTCACAACTCTGGTCTTATTATTCCTACAAGGTATAACCTGCTGGGGCCGAGGAAGAGCCTGAGAGCTCCAAGTCCACCTGAATTCCACTGCTCACGTAACATCTGCAGATGTGCTTCAGGCAGGTCAGAATAAAAAAAATTTTTTTAATGATATGTATTTTAAATAAATAAAAATGTAAAAATTATATAGTTTTCATTTATAAAAATATATATTAATTTGAATGTCTATTCAAATTAATTTCACTTTTTCTTTTTACTTTTAAATGTGACTACCAGAAAATTTTAAATTACGTATATAGTTTGCATTATGTTCCTATTGAAAAGCACTGTTCAAACCAATGCCACAAGTTTTTATATTAGATTTATGCCTTGGCTTTAGGACTTGGTTCCTACAGATCAGAATACACGTAATATGAAGTGCTCTTCCCTACCTGTCAGGAGTAGATTCAAATGAGATGCCTATGAAATTGTCTTAAAAAAATAAGATATGATCACTTTTCTAGCCCAGAATTACCAGTTTTCTCAAAGTATCAGATTTCACATTGTACAACCAAGTAGATTAGAAAGTCTTTTCAATTCTTACTGTAGAAAGAACTGAAACAAAACACTTGAGCGTTTTTGTCTCTTCTACTAGAGAAAAACCTCCATGGGAATCGTCTGGTATTCAAGACTTCAAAGTACTCTTCACACTGGGGAATCACAGACTGAGGAGGGTCAGCTAGAGTCACTCCTGCAATTTAACAAAGATGTGGCTCAACACATTTGGTTCATTATATCTAACTATTCCTTGAGAGCATTTCATCTGTGCAGCCAAACCATGTTTCCTTTGGAGAAACCTATACTCACAAAGAACATACATCTTCACTATGGCAAGGTGAAAAAATAACCATGATTAGTTATGTTGTTTCTTCTTGAAATCTATACACATTTTCATCTCCTAGAAGTAAATAAAAACAAAATCATTTCCATTTTAAATAAAATATTTTCGAAAGAATTAAAGTGATCTAATAGTTTCTAAAGAAAGTTGCATTGTCACAGTATGTACAAACACTGGTTAATCTGACTGTTACTCCTTTTTCTCACCAACTATCAAAGGACAAACTAATCTATGCTACTGACCTCACACATACTCTAAAAATAGACTTGCTATATCCTTCCCTTTCATGACTGGACAGGCAATAATAAGTCTTTTCTTCTAAGAGCACCTAGACAATTAAAAACATTGTAAATACTGCTGAGTCAAGACCTTTAAAGCTTAAACTCTAATTGGCTAACTATTAGAAACCAGAATGGGTTATTCGATAAGGTGAAGAAAGGCTACAGAAAAGACCAATGAGAAAGCATGAGATCGAATGTCTCTTTTAGTCACAGTCTTACCACTGAATGTAGAAACATTTTCAACTTCTCTTCTTTTACATGAAACAGGAATGGATTCAACAAAGTGAAGAAATACCACTAATAGAGCCTCAAGAGAACACCAAAGCAAATCATGAACTCGTACCAGCTTCCTGTACAGATCACTTTGCCATGCCAAGGTGACGTTCTTCCATACCCCTCACTCCGCCATTTGTAATTTCAGCACCACTGAAGAAACCAAGTAGAAAATAAGGTAGGGAACCAGAGCTACAAATGGTTACTGATCCTTCCACTTAGCACCACTCTGAAGAGAAGCCAAACTAATTCTAATACCAATCTAACAATAATTTTAGAATGTTAGATTTGTTTTCTTAAACAAGACAAATGAAAGATAGTAAAATAAAGCCATAAGCTCATTTTAGGTAGAAAAATTTTAATTACTTTCTGGGTTACTTTAGTAATTATTTTAATGTTCACAGGCATTACTTGCTGGCCACCAAATGAACCTAATCAAAAGTTGCCAGTCTCAATTTTCACCTTTATTTAGTTACACAGGACAATGATTTGTGTATGAGAGAAAAGGTGGAAACGAGATGGAGAGAACAGGCTGCAAACAACAGGTTAAAGTGAGACTGAAGTGGTAACAAATTCATTCCATATCTGAACCCATGGCAAAGCTGATACACACAAAGTTGGCTTGTGCAGAATGCTGAGCCCAACCCTGCTCACCTCTTCCAAGATGTCCCTATTCTCGATCTTCAAATGCTCCTTCCCCTCTAGGTCTTCTCAAGCCAACAGACACGAATCATGTCTAGTACACCTTTCCCCGATTTTTCAATTAATATGTTCTGTGCCACATGTATGGGAATAAAAGGAATAAACAGACAATCCCTGACCTCATAAAATGTATAGTCTGGTGAGGGAAAACAATCACAACAAGGGACGCTGGTTAAGTTACAACATGCACCAGTATCAGGAAGTGCCTGAAGCACGGGAGAAAGTTCACATAGCTCACCAATGATGAAGCTATTTCAGCCATCTCAAGAGATGCTGGTATATTATACTGGTATAACCTGGAACAGTGGCTGGAGAGATAGAAGTGACTTAAAAACTGACTAGATGTAAGCAAGTGAAAGAATAGGGAGAGTCAAGTAAGACACTTTGATTTCTGCCTGGGCATTTTGGTGGCTAAAAATGCCATATAATGTGAGTGGGAAAAGTGGTATGTAGACCAGTTGAGTTGGAGGTGCCTGTGAAAAGTCTAAACAGAAATGTTAAGTAGATGGTTTGAAATTATGGGCAAAGGTTGAAGAACAGACCAGAAACAGACTGAAGGCTTGTGGGCCCCAGACCCAGCACGTTACATTAAATGCAGTAGTGCGCCTGCGCCTAGCTTATGTAAGGATGACTCAGCTTGTTAAACTACACAAGGTTGGCGGAATGCCACTATTGTTCTCTGGCATGTATAAGCTTATGTGGTCCCCCAAAATAAAGCCATGACCTGCCCTCCTGTTCTCATGTCGGCTCCTCCTGTGTTTTTTCAATTGGACATCTCATGTTTTCATGTCGGCTCCTCCTGTGTTTTTTCAATTGGGCATCTCACCACCGAAGCTTTCCCTTCTTGATCAGCTCATTGCTGACAAGGCTGTAAGGACATAAGTGGCAACTGAAGCCATAAATTGAGAAACCCCAACATTTAAGGTACAAGGAGGAACCTGGGCCTACCAAGGAAAATGAGGAACAAGGTTATAGGTCTGGGTGGCTGGAAATTAAGGAAGTGTTTTTCTGCTGGCTTGTGCCTTCTCCCTTGAGTCTGCTACTGTACCACAGAATTACAGCCACATGTGCAAAGCTTCACTGTCAGGCCAACTGCAAGTGTACAGTACATTTGTTGTTCTCCACTTACCCGAGGCCCACTATTACACTCCAGCTTTCCTCTCACCACTACAGAAACTGTCTTCCCTGTGGAATTAATTTCCTGAATGTTCTCAGTAATCTAATGGTGAGACCCACTGGCCTGATTTCTGTCAGTTTCTGCGAACCCCTCATCCTATACTTCTATCACTCCTTATCGTTCACCTTTTGTCTACTTGCTAGACGTTGATGTACTCCAGCGTCCTTTTTCACCTTCTCTTCTAGATCTACCTGTTTTTCCTGGTTAACCTCACACAGATGCCACATATCAGCAATGTTCCCAATTCTCTATCACCAATCTTCGCCCTCTCCTGAGATCCAGTCCTTTGTTTAAATCCTTCTATTGGATATTTTTTACCTTCATTCCCCTCAGGCACCTCAAATACAACCTGTCCAAACTTAAGCTCATTGTCACCTCCTAAAACTTTCTCCTCTTTTCTTTATACCCTGTAGATTATTAGTGACATCACCTTTCACTCAAGCCAGAGATATTACTGCATTCTCCTACTTTTTCTTGCCACTCAACCAGCCAGATATCAGGTTTCACTGCATCTCCCTAAAAACAACTTTCCAGATCAAAGAAGCCAAACACCACTCTGCTGTGTTTCAACAGAGACTGTTTATATACACGTCAGCCCAGATAGAGTCCTCCATTAGCTCTATCAGTTCTACCTGCTTCCAGAACAGCTAGAGTTCTGTGTCATTCAAGAGAATAACGTCCGTGTAAAAATGTCACTTCTTTCATGCCTCTACAAGGTTCTTAGTGCCAATGCTGGGCAGGGCTTTAATTTTACAGATGTCTATCATTTCTCATGTAATAAACTCTTGAACAGCATTTAGACCTTTGCCTAGCCAAAATGTGGTCAGCAGTGGCATCCTGGGGGAACTGAAAATGCAAAACCTCAAGCTCCACACTTTCTTATAATGACTCAGGTGCACATCAAAGGTTTTAGAAGTGCTGGTTAGATGCTTTATACGCACTTGATTTCTCAACCCCCAAGACACATCGTACAGTCTCAGAGCTCCATGTCTTTGCAAAAGCTGTACCAACTGCTGGGACTGTCCTATCTAATCTTCCGCACCTTGCAAAGTCCTATACTACTGTAAGGGCCCTAGGACAGGCACAGTACCTAGTAGGCCACAAACATGTGACTGATTGGATCACTTAGTCAATTAATTAACAGATGAAGCTGAGGTACTGAAGTGAATTCAGGTGGAAGCTGAATGTTAGGCAGTTGGAAAGAGAGGCCCAGAAGTCAAAGGAGAGATGGGCTGAGCTGGCACTATTTTTAAGTCACTAGCAACTATTTGGAAGTTACAGTAACAGATAAGTGCAGTCTCCCAGGTTTAAGAGACTGAGACAAGGGCTGTGGGACAAATCATTGGGAAAGCTAACATTTAAGGGACCTATTGTAGAAAGCAGTGGAAAAAAAAAAAAACAGGTAACAGCGTAGGAAAGAATCAAAATAGATGTCAAAGAGCTCCAAAAACAAATAAATGATCTTGGCACGCAGTTGTTACCTTTGCCAACTGAAAGGGGAGGAGGGTGGAGGAGGGGGACACAGCAATGAGGTCAGAGATAAAGCAGATGCTTAACTTTAGACTAATAACTATATGAGATAAGACTAGTGAAATGATCTCTACAAGGACCATCTTTACTGGGTGAGAAAGGGAAGAGAAATGGAGCTGATGAGAGCTATATCATATACATGGGCCTAGTGTCAAGAGGTTAGAAACTTTCAATCACACATTTGCTAAAGTCTTACTATCTGCCAGGTGCCACAGCTAACACTGGGTCTATAACAATGAACAACACAGAAAATGCCCCTGCCCTCTGGCTTAGTGCAATGAGATAAATCGAGTAATTGATGAAGACCCCACAAGAGGTAGAGTAAGGAGCAAACACAGGGAGGAGAGGCAACTTTTACTCTGCTGGTTGGTATAATGGCAGGAATGTAAATATTAAGAAAGGTATATGGAAGGGCTATAGTTCACATCCATAATCTTCATTTATTTACATAAAGGAAAAGACTCTAGGAAAGCAAAATTATAATCATTTCACTTTTTGATCCTCAACAATTTTGAGATTGTAGGATCCCCATTCTTGACACATAAAAGCAAGTGAGGCACACAGAGAGGACAGGGGACCACCATATCAAATGGCAAACAAGTGGCTGAGAGACCAGAATCATTGCCCAGTATTTTAGTTACACTAGTGTTGACTTTGAAAAACAGTAGCACCCCAAACTTTAACAAGACCCCAAGGTGGTGGTGGTGGTGGTGGTGGCGGTGGTAGTGATGGTGATGCTGCTGCTGCTGCTGCTGCTGCTGCTGGTACTTTGGACACACTAATCTACAATACCAGTCTAAGCCCTGGATCCTCATGTTTTTACAGGGCCCGAAAGTATTCAACAGGCTGACAATTTAAAGAATTTAAAGGGCCAACAATAAAAGCCTTCATACCTGGCGTACAGTTAAAGCTAACAGCAGGTACTTAATAAATAACTGATAATAAAATTTTAGGGTACGGATTAGAAGTAATCAAAGAGGAAAGCTGCTTTAGAGACAGAATAGCATAATTATAAGAGCAAAGATTCTGGAGGAAATTTGTGAACTTGCAAGTTATATAACCACTCTGTGCCTCAGTTTTCCCACTGGGATCGTCATAATACATACCCTCTAGGGTTGTTAAGTAGGTTAAATGTAAAGCCCCTAGAACAATGCCTGGTATTTAACAACTGCTCAGTCAAGGCTCTAATTTTATTACTATTGCTACTGCTCTACTACTACTGCCACTACCATTACTAGTACTTGTTACCTGGTTGGCAATAAAAATTCATCAAAAGCAGTTCCACCAGTAACCAGAGTAGACCACAAAACTCTTTACAACCCACACAGAGACAGACCTAGAAGAATATCTACCACTGACAGCACTGAAATTTTTAAAATATGTAAACCTCCACCTTGTTTTGTCAATTCTAGGAGCCAATCTTACTACCACTCAACCTGAGTTCATAGCAATGAATTTCTAAAATGGCAAGAAGTTTCTGAAGAAATACTTAAAGCCATATATTGCATATAGTTTTTGAGTTGTCTCCTAAGATGGAAAATTAATATTAAAAATAGTCATCTTGTTTAGCTAAAGACAATAGTCCTTTAATGAGATGTTCACAGTACACTTTATGAGAATAATTCTATATGTATCCAAAATATCCTTGGTTGAGATTGTGCCTACCAAAGCAAGAAATCCAGAAAAAATACAATCTGGACAATTACCCGAATATTCCTGGAAAAAGAAATTTCTCTATACGGTTTATGTCCCACTATTCTGATTTAGATGTAGTCTAAAACATTTTTTCCCCCCCCAGAGAACAAAAACACTGTGTTCTCAGTTTCAACTTCAGTTTAGTCCTTGATAGAACAAATACAGCAAGGTACCCCGTAAAGTGGTGACTTATTGCTATAGACACAGATCGAAGATTAGACTTGTTAATAGAATGTTGATCCCAAGAGTAAAGCTCACAGCTGTGGCATCCAACAATGGAATTAACATTTCAACAGGAAGTAGAGAGCCATCCTAACAGAAAGGGCCACCTGATCCTGCCTTAGAGCACTTAAAAAAATTATCCTTTCAGAGGCTACACAAAGTGTACCTCCTAAGGTCCCACCTATACATTTTTATAAATGAATCATTTGGTTGAGACAAGTGCTTACTCTGACAAACGTCGGTTGGTTTAAAAAAAAAATGACAAGGAGAAAGATCAGTCTGTTAAAGTGCCAAATGATCATGCTTTCCAATGGTCCACACATTTTTTAAATGGCTCTTTTTCCCTCTCGTGAAAGGCGCACTTGAAGAGAGTCCCATGGGAATTATATGTCATCTCGTCTTATCTTTAAAATGAACCAACTAATTATAAACTCAAAATCGAGGTTATGAATTTCTCATTCGCACTTTGCCCCAAGACTGCGGAAATCAGTACTGCATTCTGCCTACTTCTCATTTTCCACGATCTACTTCGTGGAATTACCGTCTCGCTAACAGCTCGCGCCCGGGCAAGGCTCTCGGATGAGACCAAGAGCGCTCAGGCTTACTGCTCATCCAGCGGGTTTCCTAGAGGCAGCCCAGCGATCCCAGGCACTGACGAGCTCGGTGTCCATTTATTTAATCATGGCGTTTGCAATCCAGTCTCCTCGCCTGGGTTGCTCGACACCTGAAAACCCGTCGCCCAAGGCTTTTGAAATCGGGTGACCCTGGACGGACGCTACATCGCGGCTAACAAGGGAAGAGCAAGAGCAAAGAAAGCCAAGCTTGCGACCGCGGCAAAGAATGGAGTGGGGAAGACGCCGGGCGCACCCATCACGCCGCATCCCGGGAGCCCCTCCATCGCCGCCCCTCATTCTGGGACTCGGTCCCCGGTTCAGCCAACGACCCCAACCCATCCGCGGACTCCTCATGCCCCCCACACGGCTCCCTTCTGAGCCGCTCCACCTTCCGGGCTCGCGCACCCAGCCGGGCAAAAACCACCCCGTGCAATCACGCCCGCAGCGCTACCACTGCCGCAACGCCCCCAAATCGCGCCCGCCCCCTCCCCCACGCTTCATTGTTCCCGGGTGGCCGCAGGCAGCGAGCACCTCGGGGCTGGCCAGGCAATGAAGACGCTAGGACCAGGCTGCCCACACTCACCAGCGACTCCGCACAGGAGGAGGACGCGCAGCAGAAGCGCCATGGTGGCGGCCAGGCCGTGGGCGGCGACTGCAGGTAGGGGGCTCTCGCCCGGGGTCTCGGTCTCCCCGCGCCTCGCGCGCTGCCGACTTCCAGGCAGCTCTGGCACCTCTGCACCCCCACCGAACCCCGCCCTCGCTCGGCAGGTGAAACGCGTCACTTCCGGCAGTGGCCTGCCCCGCGGCGCGCGCGGGCCCCGCCGGACGCTTGGGTTGCCATGGCACCCGGAGCAAGGGGCTGCTTGGACCCAGGAAGCTCTCAAATGGGGAACTCCCTGGCTGACCTAAGAAAGGGTCCGCAGGCTTTGCTTGCCAAGCCTGAGCCCGGCTCCCTGCCTCCGCGCCTTCGGTTAAATCGGGGTTGGTGCGCGAGTGTCGGGCCACCCCCTTTCCCCAGTCAACTGAAAGTGCTGTCACGCCCCTCCCTGCCTTAGGGTGCGACAGCGTCCTACACTCGCCCGCGTGCCTCGGGCCCTGAAGGGCGGCTGTTGCCTTCGGCCGGGCTGCACTGACACCACTCTCCCCTCGGGCTAGGAGTGGGCGGGGCGCCCTCCAGCCTCGCGTCCCACCTCTGGCGGTTTGCTGCCGGCCGCGGCTCCCGCCTAAGGCTACGGGAGAAAGCAAACTGGGAGCCCCCAGCATTTGCCTCTTATCTTACCCAGTTGGGTGGACTGATGGAGAAAGCTTTTCCCCATTTCCAGTAATGACTCAACCCCTAAACTGCAGCTACAGATTTGGGAAATTCCCTGGTTGCCTTTCCCCCACTAAAGGTGGCTCTAGTCTACGGCCATGCCACCCTGAACAACCCCCATTCAGTCTGATCTCGGAGGCTAAGCAGGGACCGGCGTGGTTAGTACTTGGATGGGAGACCACCCAGGAAGACCAGGTGCTGAGGCGTAAAAAATAAAGGATTGTAAACTGACAAAGTCTTTGCAATCTGTGAGGTCAACCAAGGGTTGCCTCGCCTAAAAAAAAAAAAAATAATTAAAGAAAAAAATAATTTAAATAAAATAAAGGTGGTTCTAGCCATGAAATAAGGCAACAAAGACCAGTGAATTTGAAAAGTGGGGCTAAGTCGTGATGGTTAATCGCTTGGGGGTAGACGGTTTCAGGGCGAGGAATTAGAGATTTTGAGCTGCCGGGTCAACCCTACAGTGTCCTTCTGCTTCCTGGTGCCCTCCATGTGTGTCTTTGTGTCATTTCACAGTTGCTCTTTCCAGATAATGTTTATTTATAGCTGATGAGACACTGGTGTTCTCAAGAGTTGCATTATCAGGAATGAATCAGAGGAGAGAAGCAGCGTTGCGCAGCGGGTAAGTTATTGGGGCCTGAAGTGGGGCAGTAACTGGGCAAGTTACTTAGAAACAATTAGCTCCTACCTCAGGTGTAGCTATGAAAATTAAATGAAATAATGTAGAAAAGAATGCTTGGCACCATGCCTGGCACAATAGTAAATACTTAGTAAAGTAGAAGCTGATGAAATTAATATTGGAAAATTCTTAATATTTATTGAACCAGAAAAGAGAAATTAATTATCAAGAATTACCAAAATTGCCCAACTGCAATTTAGCCTGGTGGTTTGCAACCCTGGCTGCACATTAAAAGTATTTGGAGAATTTTTACTAAATACCAATACCTGAGCTCCACGCCAGAGATACTGATTGAACTTATCTCTCCAATGGAGTCCTGGCTGACCTAAGGAAAGGCCAGAGTAACCCCTAGGGACTTCTTATTGGTTGAGGATACAGGAATTCTACTGGATATAATTGAAGGAATAAAATACTTGGGACTTAGACTTTTAATGCTTATTCTTTAATTCCATAAAGTACAATATAGTGAGTAAAAATTTATTTTCAACTTCTTTTTGAGAACTTTTCTAGTATTAATCACTTCAAAGTAGCATAGATTTGTTATAAGGTTGCTACCCTGAGTGTCCCCTTCACTGGGTAGAAATTAAACTCACCTTTCAGCAGTCATCTCAACCACCTTACTAAAGGAAATCTTTAGAAATTACCCCAAAGGACTTTTTTTAACAATCCTTACCTTTTGCCTCCTGTGGTAGGTAGTTTCATACTTATCAATTCTCTTACACTGAATATTTCTAGAAGGCCAAAAAGGCACATTATTAATCTTTGTCACTGTTGGAAGCATAGCCCATGGTAGGTTTTCTAGTATTTGTCTAATTAAATATATTCAATTTATATATTAATATATTGACATGTATTAATAAAAAATATTTAAATATCTATTAAATAACTCCCAAAGAATTACATCTTAATATATTGTTTTAGACTTTACTTTTAAAAATGTAAATTTTAAAAAATGTTTTACACTTTACATTATATTTCCAAATGTATCATCTCTAAGATTTAAATAACTTTGAAAGGAGCAGTTTATCTTATTTAGGGAAATATTGTTCTTTTAAAAGAAATTATGTTGAAGTTGAGAAAAAAGGGGGGAAAGTTATATGAAGTCATATTTGGACTTTAGCTTGTGACTACATTATTTCATATAAATAGTAGCTAGAATTATGAAGTTATCTGAAACTTAATGACACCTTAAAGCCTTTGTAGCTATTTGTCAGCTTGGAAACTATATCTCCTGGAAGCTGAGATGAAATAATCTTATTAATTCTGGAACATACAAATTATTGATTGTTTGGTATCCTCAAACCAACCCAACAAATAGCGTATAATCATAAAATAAATTGCCCTGTCTACGCCCATACCACCCTGAACAAGCCCAATCCGTCTGATCTTAGAAGCTAAGCAGGGTCAGGCCTGGTTAGGACTTGGATGGGAGACCACCTAAGAAGACCAGGTGCTGTAGGAGTAAAAAAATAAAAAAATAAAAAATTATAAGGCGACAAGGTCCTTGCAATCTTTGAGATCAACCAAGGGTTGCCTCACCTAAAAAAAAAACCAAAAAACTTTTTTTAAAATAAAATAAAAAATTGCCCTAAGTAAAGCACCAAGCACTCCACATTATATAGCCTCCACACCAGAAGAAAGGTGATTCATGGCCTATCAAGAAGGTGATAATTATAGAGAAATAAATAATTCTGTGGTTAATATAGCATTTGTCCTTAAAAAGATTTCTTAGTAGTAATGGGCTTTTGAACACACCCACAGATGATTAGAATCCTATGATCACATTCAGGGGTTGACTTACCCTTACTAATTAAAGGATTTTCACCTCTTCCCATCCAGGAATATGAAGGCATGTGAAGGAAGAAACTTTCTTTAATACATGACACTACAGATTTTTATATTTTCTGGAAAATGATAATCCTATTCTTAATAGGAAATGAAGTTTTCTCACAAGTGTGTTCTGCTTATATCAGCAAGCCTGTTGATTAAATGGATTAATACCATCCAAGACATCTATTTGCCCCAAAGCAAATGACCTTATAAATACATACATTTTTAGTTTTATAACATGTACATAATATTTATAAACCGACCCTTAGCCAGTGACCCAGAGCTTTGTTTAGGTTCCTAATAATGTAGATTCCAAATGAATACACAAAAGGTATAAGTTTATACAGACCAAAATTGAAGATTTAATTGATGACCTTTTAAAATGTTCTTATGCAAGAATTACCTGTTTCTTCCAGTTGCTTTCTTTATTTTGGTCTCTGTCAATTCATACTAGTCACTTTATTCTAATTTCTAATTTATTATTTTCTGCTTAAAGGTTAAAATAGGGCAGAAAAAAAGAAGCTTATTAAAACTTCTGGGTTGTCTAGGTAGTACTTTCCAATTGTGGTCTCAAAATGGGTCAGTTTGAGGAGACCCCCCCCAAAAAAAAATTATTTTTAGAAAAGACCACTGATATCCAGCATTTGGCGTAAACGTAGGGTGGTTAGCTTTCTGGAAGGATGGATGGAAAAGCACTGGGGGCATCGACTTTAGAATATAAATCCCTGAATATACAAGAGTATCCCCACCCTAACCCTGCTTGATAGCTCCTCTTTTTACCCACCCAGTCTTATACCAGCTTGCAGGAGGGGAAATGGTGGGATCTGTTTAACTTTTTAAACTGACCTTGAACCATTTCCCCGTTTTTAGCCCCACCTTCATTCTACTCTCAAATGTGCCTGATGCCACCAAATCCTGAAACTCTGGAAAGTGCACTTTGACCACTGCTGGCTTAGAATTCAGCTTTCTTGAGCACATTCAGTCAGTGAGCTTGCATCCATCTGCTTTCTAGTTTCCAAAAATTTGGTGCTGTTATCTTCCAACCTCTTGTTATTGTCCTTATACCAGTAGGCCTTTAAAAAAATCCATTTACTGTAACTTTAAAGAGGTTTTCTGGAGAAATAGAGGCATGTGTTTAATTCTCTATCTTTATTTAAAAATTCCTCAGGGTGAAATGTTCTCATGCATATAGAAATTTTAAGTCTGAAGAGAATTAACATCTGTACTTTTCTCCTGAATAATACAAGGACCTTAGACTGGTTTAACTCCTATCAAATCCCTCTCCTATTTTATCTTGTAATTCAGTGCTTTTGTTCTGTTCATCTTATAAATTACACATTGTTATTTTTTATATAGTCAATGTTTAATTAGATTTGTCTACATATCTTTGTTCATCATTTCTTCTTGCATCTCAAACTACTTCTGGGATCATTTTCCTTCTTCCAGAAATATGTCCTTTATGAAGTCCCTTACTAAGTATCTATTGAAGGTAAACTTTGCTTCTGTGTATCTAAAAATATCTGTCTTTAATTTGCCCTCATTCTTAAAACGTAGAGTTCTTGGTATAGAATTTGGGACTTACTGGTCTTTTCTATCAGTGTTTTCAAAATACTGTTCCACTCTATTCTGGCTTCCTTTGATGCTCTAATGAAATAAATCTAGTAATTCTTATAGTTGATCTGGCTGTTTTTAAAAATCTTTTGATTTGTTGTTCAATCTTATTACACTGTGTCTAGTTTGGAATTTCTTTTTATTTTTTCAGCCAAGAATTTCCTGAACCTGAGAGAATTGCTGTCATTCCTCAATTCTGAAAAAAATCTCGGTATTCAAGTTCTTGTTGAATATTGCATTTGCCACATTCTGTCAACATCCTCTGAGATGCCTATTACATGTATCTTACACTTTCTCATTCTGTCCTTCACATCTTATTTTTTTCATGCATTTGATATTCTTAGCTAAATTCCTGGTAAATTATTATTATTATTATTATTATTATTATTATTATGACATTGGTTAATGAAATCTAGTAAGTTTCAGATATACAATTTAGCAGTAAGGCATATATATGTATGTATGTGTATGTATGTATGTTTGTATATATACACACGCACACACACACACATATATATATATATTGCGTTGTGCCTGATAATTTCTTCTCAGTTAACAAGTTTCCTTTTCAATTGTGTTGAATCTATTCAATCCTCCAAATGGTTTTTAATTACAATTACGTTTTTTCCATTTGTAGATATTCAATTATGTTTTTCATATCTGCTTGGTTTCTTATTTTCTTCTCACACCTCCAGTTATCTCTTATTTTTCTTTAAATATAATAAACACATTTGATATCTATTACATGTGCAATAATTAAATGATTTGAAATCATTTCTCATTTTTTTTAAATTCAGATTCTTGCTCACATTAGGCTTCTTTTTTTCATATGTTTAATGATTATTTTTTCTCAGAAGCTCATGTTTGTGGAACTGTGTGTGTGAAGTATTTAAGGATTTTAAGTGCTATCCTTGAGGGAGAATTTGTATTAGCTTTTACAAGGATCCTAGGGGCACTACCAATCCAGGAAAATTTTAAATAATTTTTGGCATTAAGTTTCTCAGATTACACAGGTAATGTAAATTTGAATCAGAAACCAGCATGAGAGAGGGAGTACTTATAGTTATAAATTCTCAGATGAGTTTCGTCACTTTGTTCTCTTCAATCGCCCTTTTAAATAAAATAACACTCTTGTACTCTGTAGATGAGCTGTATAGAGAAATCAAACCATATCTTCCTTTGTTGATAGCCCTCCAGGGTTCTTAGCTTGTGCTACTCAGTTTGTTGAGTCAGTTGAAAAACATTATATCCTGTTCCCTTCGTGACATTTTGTGTCAGGGATTTCCTCAGCAAATTTTCCTCAAAACATCTAAATCAGGGCGTTGGCAAGGCCACATTCCGCCTTTCAGGAGCTCCAGGCGCTTTTGCGTTTGTGGACCTCTCCCACCTCAGAAGACATTTTAAATTGTTTTTACGACTCTATTGGTATAAAGACAAATTTAATCCAGGCTGGGTCATGTTCTTATTTCTTCTGATTTTAAAAGAAACGAAAATGTTTTCACAGGCTCTGGGTAAGTTGGCTCTGAGCATTGCTTGTCTCCCTCCCTCCCTCCACCCCGGATGTCAGTCGTTCTGGTGATACCAAGGTTTCCTACAAAGGGGACAGAAAGGGGCGAACTTGTAAATGTCCCTCTCGTCTCTGTCCCTGTTTCACCTCTTTTGCCAAAGTCCTTATCTTCATGGTATCTGCCTTTCCAGTCCTTTTTCTTTACTTTTCTTCTTAGGCCCAAACAATCCACAAAGTACTAAAAGATAAGAAAGACACCAATATTTACCCAGAAACAAAATTTTGTTGCTTGTTTTATTTGAGCTCTTCCTTCATTTTCACAGTTCTGTAGTTTGTATTTTGGCTTTCAGGTGTTTTGTTTGCCTATTTAGGTGAAAGAAATAGGACTGGCAGAATAAACCCAACAAAAACCCAGAGCATCTACCCCCTTTCTGGGATTTTACACTGTGGTGTTGAACTTTAGAAAGAAAATTTAACTTTGTGAACTCTATCATTACCCTCAGGAAGAAAGAATGATAAACTCTGATGTTTGTGACATACACTTAGGTTGTATTGAGAATAGTGACTTAATGTTGACACAGTGCTCTGGGCTTTTTAGATCAAAGATGCTGTGTGTACCCAGCATTAAACCTATTTAATATATACCCAGAGTATAAACTTAAATCTTTCAGAAGTGGATGGAGGCTCCATATACTTTATACCCTGCTGGTTTCTTTTTGGCTGGAGGCAACTTTCTGTCTGATAGGTAATAACAATACTTTACATTTATAAGCCGTAGAACATCTTTTATCCAAAGAGTTCAAAGAACTCAGCAATTATGAATCATTGTTCCTTAAAATATCTCTACAAAACTCGAGATGACACACATTGATGTAAACTGGTTATAGGTAAAGAGACTAGAATCATGGAGGTGTTAAATTGTTAACAAGGCATTTCAGGAGTCAGAGATGGAATTCAGAATAAGTCCCCTTTCTTTGGATTAGATCATAATCAGTAGCATATATTCCCTCCCTGTGAAGATATGCTCTTCGGGGGCTTCAGTTGTGCTTATGATAAAGATAATACTTCTCGACTATGAAGAGTTTAGCTCTAACCTACCTCTTTAAGCTCATCTCATACTCCCTATCCACCCCTCCCCCCCCACAAAGAGCTATGGCCACTTTGTAGCTGCAACCCCCTCTGCCTGGAATACTTAACCTTCTCAAATGGAAATCGCCTAGTCGTCTTTCGCGTTTCAGATCAAGTGTCTCTTCCTAAGAGAACCCCGATTAAATCAAATTCCAGTATTACAGTTTCTCAAAGTTCCAGGCACCTCCCCACCACAGCACTTTTCACAGTTGCAATTTTATACTTGAATGTGTTAATTATTTGATTGTTTGATTAATGGCTCTCCAACTCACCCAACTGAAGGCTCCATGAGAGTAGGGAACATGTCTATTTTTCCTTACTATTGTAACCCCAGAATCTAGTGTAGTGCTTGGCGCTAAATATGGGCTCAAAACATTTGTTCACTGAGTTAATTTAGATTTTAGGGAAAGTGTTCATTTAGAATTTGAGCCCAAATTCTGAGCTTTGACTTGGAATTATAAACAGGAAGAAAATGTTTGGCATTCTAAATTATTATATTCGAATAGGAAAATGTACAGGATGCCTTAATAACTTAAAACTAAAACCCTTAAAACTCTAGTAAAACAACAAGAGACAAATTAGAAACATGGTGAAAGAAGGGAGAGCTCAGAAGAACCATGATTAAGAGGAGCTACTTCAATTTAATGCAAAATTTTTATCTGATCTTTGGAAATCTGGGATTAGATAGGGAAGCCAGTAGATTATTTCTATAGCAGGTGTCCCCACTTGAACCCAAGAAATGGACTTCTCTCTAATATATTTCTCTTTGGCTCTTACTGTTCATCTTTACATGTTAATTTGAGTACTCAGGAGGGGCTCAGTATAAATTTTTCCAGGCCACCTGAGGAAGACCGAGAGAAGAGTAGATACATTTGACTTGTCTATTTCTTGGCCTTCTTGAATAGCTCATGTCTGAGACTCCTGGAGAGTTGCTGCCAGCAGAAGCCTGAGATGTACTGACTGGTTGTTCAAGCATAACACACAGTGGACAAGGATCACTCTTCTTAGAAGTCTGGCTTTTTGATTTAGCAGTAGGAGCAACTAAGATTATGTGTGTGGTGTGTGTCTGTGTTGTTGTTGTCATTGTTTTTGTTTTAAACATAATCCTATCTGTGTTTTTTCCAGGATGGTGGGTAGGGGATGGGGGAACCTCTAGAGGCAGTACCGAGGACGGATCTGTAGAGAGTAGGAAGAAACAAAAGGAAGGAGATTATCGAAATTATTGTCGCGGTTATAGTAAAAGGTGGTGGAGTCTGAAACCCAAGTTGTGGCAGCGAAGGAGGTTTGAGAGCTATTTCAGAGAAAGAACTAGCAGGATTTGAGCCCAGTTGGATGTAGACAGTGAGGAACAGGAAACAAAGCTATCTCTGGTTTCTAGGTTTGGGCAATCAGTGGATAAGGGTGCTATTAACTAAATAGGGAATAGAGGACAAGCAGGTTTAGTGGCGTATAAATGTTAGGTTTTTGGCACCTGAGGGACATCCAAGTGGAGATGCCAGAAAGAGAGACAACCTGGCTGGAGATCCAGATTTTGGAACCTAGATTACACTCTGAGGAATTAGTTTCCTTTTATACTGGTTGTAAATCTCATGGCTGTAAATGTGGTTGATTTCCCAAGGTAACCCATAAACACCCGTTTAGACTACAGAGTTCCTGACAGAGCAGCATGAATGTCATTCATGAGAATGTTTCTTTGCGGACTTGTGTTCATAAGGCCAACTCGGCACTCCAGTAAAGCAACTTCTCTCGCTTAGACATAGAATTGGGTGTCAAGACTTCTTTGACAAGCATTATTCTCTTCCCAGGAACAATGGAGCATAGAATGTTTAAGAGCACGTTACATATATTGTGATATGGAACTAGTATTGTTTGTAGTTTAAGGGAGAAGGGACTGCATTTGCTTTTAAAGCTGTAAGAAGGAGAATTGGCAGACCTTTCAGGTAGGGAAGAGGGACCTAGCGTGGATAGATGCTGATGGCGGTGCAGTGAAAAGTCGGAGTGAAGGACCCTGGTCAAAGTTGAAAGAGTGAGTAGCAGGAGTGGTGAAGCAGCAAGAATGGAAAACCTGAGACCACAGATCCAGGCAGCTTTGGTAACCTGTGAATGGATTTGGGAAGATATCACCTGTGGTATTGTGATGTATAAGAAATATATATATTTATTCAGATGACCGAAATTTATTTCTCATGTATATACCTGGTCTTCATTCATAGTTCCTGGCTCACAGCTCCCTAAGCTCTCGGAGGTTCCTGAGTGATAAGAGTGATGGGAGCATCTTTTATTATAATATTTGGTCTGTTACTATTCATAACAAGCTTCTTTCTACCACCACTGGGCTTATGTTAATGAGGTGCCTTTTGGAAATCCCCTGAAAATGGGGGCTGGTTGCCAGGGAAACCAACCAGGAAGAAAGGGGAGGACCTTTCAGTCCCACCCTAACCCCCCACCTTCCCCCATCCCCTATTTCCAGGAAAGGGAGTAGGGTTGGAGGTTAAATCAGTCACCAATGACCAATGATTTAATCATGCCTATATAATGAAGTCTCCATAAAAGTCTAACAGAAGGGAGTTCAGAGAGCTTACAGGTTGGTGAAACAGAACTCTTCCATTGGCCACTGTGCTGGGGACAGAAGCTTTTTAGTTTGGGGACTTTGTTCTACATGTCTCTTCATCTGACCATTGATTCATATCCTTTAATATTCTTTGTAATAAACCTATAATCTAGTGAGTAAGCAGGTTTCCTGAGTTCTGTGAGCCACTCTAGCAAATTAATCGAATTCAAGGAGGTGGTTGTAGGAACCTCTGATTTATAGCCAGTCAGGCAGAAGTACAGGTAATAACCTGGGCTTGCAACTGGCTTCTGAAGTCTGCTCTAGCAAATAAACAAACCCAAAGAGGGGGGCTCCAGAGCCTCCAATCTATAGCCAGTTGGTCAGAAGCACAGGCACAGGTGATAAATAACCTGGTCTTAATTACTGGCCTCTGGAGTGGTTGGTGGTGGTATGGGAGTTGGGGCGCATCTCTTAGGACAAGCCCTTACCATGTAGAATCTGATGCAGCCTCTGGATAGGTAGTGTCAGAATTCAGTTGAGTTGTAGGACACCCGGCTGGTGTCAGAGAGTAGCTTAATGGTGTGAAGAAACACCCCCAACAATCATATTGTAATTGGGGAGCAGAACCTTTATCAGCCACACATTCTGCTAATCAGCAGTAAAGAAGAGAAGGAAGGTGAAGTGGGGCAGAGGGTGGGGGAGAGAGTTCCCAGAGGCAGTGGGAATGGGCAAAAAAGGGTGTTCTTTTGGTCACCAGGTGACTCGCTGGCTAGGACAGCCATTTCTGGGGATACTGGATATTTCTAAATTTTAGATTGCTAGTAGTGAGAATGTTATCCCAGTTCACAATTCAAGCTCTAAATGACTAGGAAATTTGTAAACTTCTGATAGAGGAGGAACTTTTACTATTGTAGAGATGGGCATGCTCCCAAGGCGATCTTACTTGTCTTTACTTTTATAGGTTTAAAAGTCAGTTAAGCATTCCTGATTCAAAAACACTCAAAATATTTAAGAATTCCCCTTTCATTAAAAAGCTTTCTTGTCATTGCTGAGCATTATGATTTCACTTTTATGTAAACCTTTTTGCATGTAAAAATAAACTGTGGCTGATTTCATAGAGATTTGTTTGTTTGTTTGTTTGTTTTTCTATTTCCCTGGTGCAGCTATTGCTAAGCGAGGAAGGAATATAGTGAGTGTCACTGAAAGGAGATTAATTTCTGTTGTGTCAGTGAGTCATACAAACCAGTTTGGCAAGAGATGCTGGGTGGGGGTGGGGGTTGCAGTTGTCCCTCTGTACAAACAAGAAAATTGAGGAAAGTACATTTAAACATATTTAATATATATTTATTAAAAAGGCATTTAGGTAGCTCCAACTTGTGGTGTTTTATTTGGAATGTGTCATTCCAACAGAGAGTGTACTCTGGTTTGACCAAATAGAAATGCATTGAATACATAGTTGGACTCTGTTAACATGATAGCAATTTTCCTCACTGTCCTGTAGATGTGTTAGGCTATATCTTTTTTGAATTCTTTATTCTAATGTTGTACATTTCCTACTTGCTAGATTAAAGAAAAAAATGGACTTCTGGTGAGTAGTCCCAGCATATTCCATACGGCTCTCAACAGACGGCTGCTGGTTTCCTGACATTCCTTTTCTGTAGATGCTCTTTCATGCACTAAAATTGCTTAATGGACGGGAGAAGAATCAAATGGACAAACATTGGCAACTCAAACAGAAACTCAGATGACAACTCAAAATGGGTAATTAGGTTTGGTCTGCAGAACGGCAAAAAACCATCTGCCCAGAAGATCTGCCTGCAGATTCCAGGGGCCAACTTCTTAGATCGCTACTAAGACTCCAGTTAATCTCTTAAAAATGATGAGAACCAAGTAAAGGCAGTAATGAGAAAGGGTCTCAATTCAAGCCAAAAAATAAACCAAAGTAGACTGTAATCTTGAACAGAATGAGGAAATAAACATTTACCCTCCTGACAGTCTAGGTCAACTGCTTTTTCACTTGTATTTTCCCCTCAGGTCCAAAGGGCTGCTGAGAATTTTTAAGTAGCAATGTTGGATTGCTGAGAATTTTTAAGTAGCAATGCTGGGTTGAGCCCTCATGAATGGAATTAGTGTCCCTATAAATGGAACCCAGAGAGCTCCTCAGCTCTTTCTGCCACGTGAGGACACAGAAGGCCATCTATGAACTAGAAGGCAAGTTTCACCAGACACTGATCATGTCAATGCCTTGATCTTGGAGTTCTTAGTCTCTAGAACTGTGAGAAATGTTTGTTATTTAAGTCCTCTACCCCCAACCTATGCTATTTTTGTTAGAGCAGCCCCAGCAGACTAAAACAAGTATCCTGCTAAACTGGGTGAATTGTCGACCTTGATTTGATTCTAGTAAGGCCATCTAAAATTCCTCTAGGAGCAACACAAGAGCCTATTTGATCTTACATTTTGTTTGTTTATTGAGGGGGTAATGCAATTGTATGTCTCCGATGTTAGTAGCTGTAAAGGATATAAAAATAGAAGATTTTTTTTTCCTTTTGCCCTGTCTGCCAACCATCT
>CM053507.1:14866099-14882397 GCA_028627145.1 Eidolon dupreanum
AAAATGACATGAATGGTCAATATTGATATAGAAGGCAGTTTTCATTTTTTCACTCCTGACTTCTATTCAAAATGAGATACTGGCAGAGGTACAGACCAGGAATGCTAAAGTTTTGACAGATTTTCTGGGATTAAAGAGATGGAAAACCAATGTTAGCTGATAATGGCAGTCTGTCCTTAATAGAAAATGCAAAGTGGAATTCATTACTGACCCCTGCCATCGGCATAAGTATTGGTTGTCCTGTCAATAATGTTAAGGGCTATCTGAGCCTTTAATGAACATTGGTATCTAGAATTCCTGGAGCACCTGGGTGTCAGGTCAGAAGGGAGGTACTTTAATTTCATGAAACTTGTGTTCTAAAGACCAAAGAATTAACAGAGTCCCTCAGGTTACTATGGTGGTGGGAGTGGGTGGGGGGGCCGGGTCTGGTAGTGATAAGGGAACATACAGATCTCCATGAATTTGCAGGATCTCTAGCTACTACTCTAGGCGGTAGTAGGTGGTCATGACAAATGGTAGCAGATGCTAAAGATCTTAGAATGCTCACCCTCATACACTGTTGGCGGGATTGCAAATTAGTACAGCCACTTTGGAAAAGTCTGGAAGTTTCTCAAAAAATTAAAAATGTATATACCTTTTGACCCAGCAATTGCACTTCTGGGTATTTACCCAAATAAAACCAAAACAATAATTCATAAAGATCTATGCACCCCTATGTTCATGGCAGCACAATATATGATAGCCAAGATATGGAAGCATCCTAAATGCCCATCAACAGATGATTGGATAAAGAAGTTAAGGTTCACATATACAATGGAATATTACTCAGCCATTAAAAAAAATGAAATCCTACCATCTGCAATGACATGGATGGACCTAGAGGTTATTATGCTGAGTGCGATAAGTCAGACAGAGAAAGGTAAATACCATATGATTTCACTTATATGCGGAATCTAAAGAACAAAAAGAAAAAACTAATCAAAAACAGACTCACAAATATAGAGGACAATCTAGTGACGGACAGAGGGGAGGGCGTTGGGGGGCTGAGAAGAAGGAGTGTAGGGTTAAAGAAATACACCTTAGTAGTTGATAGATTGTCACAGGGATGGGGAGCATGGCACAGGGAATGCAGTCAGCAGTAATGTAATGGCTAGGTGGAGAGTCAGAGGAGAGAAAGAGCGATCAGGCGGATCATTTCGTAAACTATATAAATGTCTAACCAATATACTGTATACTTGAAACTAATAATAAAATAAAATTTTTTTAAAAATCACAGAATGCTTGTACTATGCTAGGCTGGGTGATGGCAGTGTATCCTCCTCCATCTAGGAGACCTTGAGAAACATTGGCAGAAATAGTGAATCCATAATAATGAGTATAGTTACCTCCTGTATGCTCTTGTGCTAAACCCCGTTAGGTTCAGTTTCTGGGATTAAAAACTTCAGTCCCCAAAATTACTCACAGAATGTGTCAATTCTTGGGGGAGTTCAAGGGTAAATGATAACTGACTTCTATGAACATGATAACAGTAATAGAATTTCCAGAGTCTGTACCTAACTGGGTTAAACTCTTCGGTGTTTCCAAGATCAATATCAGGAGGTGAGGGAGGATATATGGATGTGCAGGAACCATGGGGCCAAATGGATATCCCATACCAAAGGCGGGAGAAGGCACCATCATGTTTCCGGCTTGTCCACAAACAACAACAACAACAACAACAAAACTACTCTGCTGCTGATGTGGCTAGATTTGCTTCTGATAATTTCATTCCTGAATTATTTACCTTACAAGTATGGAAGAAACCGCTTTTCTACCTTTATTTTTATCTTTTTAAATATCTTGAATGTTGCTTGTATGAACACAATTGCCATTAATAGGTTGGTTATTCAAGTCTGTCTGGACGTGTTAGATGATTGCCTGGTTGGTGTATTTAGTTTCAGTGTTTCCTCCTCTTACAGTTTTAAATAACCATAAGTTCTTCTCTAACATCTATGTTACTACATCACAAAACTTTAGACACAGAGAAAAGGCAAGAAGTCGATCCATTTTATTCACTTTGCAAATGTGGATGCTGAGGTTTAGGGAGGGAAAAGGTATTCATCTATTTATATTCAGAGAAAAATGATTTTGCTAACATTAGTTGACAATTTGAAAAAAATATGTTTAATTAGTTCACTTTACAACAACATACCCAAATGGATTAAAGAATTAAAAAATAAAGGAATAAGGCAACCAGAGGAATATAAATGTGTGTGTGTGTGTGTATTTATATGTGTGTATATATATATATATATACTATACAGGCTAGAAAAGATTTTTACAATTTATGGTAAATTTTATTGAACTATAACATACATATGGGAAAGTGCACAAATCATAAGTGTGCTGGATGAATTTTCACTGAGCGAACACTCCTGTGTAATTACATTAAACCAAGGGAAAAAAGTCATAAGGGATATGATTGATAAGACTGACAACATAAATAATTTAAAACATCTGTATATCAAAAAAATGTCAAACAGAATTACTAGGGAAAGTTACAAACTGGGAAAATGTTTTCAAATATCTAACAAGGATAATTACCTCAATATTTATTTTTTCAAAGTAAAAAAAAAAAATCATTAAGAAATTTGAATACCCAAGTTAAAAAATAGATAAAGTACATAAGAGGTTATTATATGTGTGTGTGTGTGTGTGTATAAATAAATATATATATATATTCCTTCCTTCCTTCCTTCCTTCCTTCCTTTTTCTTTTTCTTTCTTTCTTTCTTTCTTTCTTTCTTTCTTTCTTTCTTTCTTTCTTTCTTTCTTTCTTTCTTTCTTTCTCTTACAGTTAAAGAAATTGCAAATCCTGAAAAATATATAACACACCATAACACAAGATGCTGTAAACAGGCTTTTGTATACATTTCTAGTGAGGGTATAAATGAAGTCCTGTTTGAATGCAGGGTGGAAGTGGGGGCAGTGGCTGTGTGCAGTTTGTAGTTGGTATCATAAGCCTGTAGCATGTATGGACACTTTTACCCCAAAATTATTCTTCTAGAAGTAAAACAAGAAATCACTTAAAATGTCTAAAAATTGAGTTTGATTAAACAATATGTTATGATCTTCTCTAACCATTAAAAAACATTACAGAAGAATAATGAATAAAATGAAAAAATATTACAATATGTTGACATCAAACTATAAAACTAAATGTATGCCAAAAACTCAGATTTTGAAATAAATGATATACATATACATGTACCAAAAAAAAATACTCATAGATCTTACATCAAAATGTAACCAGGTGTAAATTTAGATGAAGAAATATGGTGATTATTTTTTTTGTGCTCTTCTATATTTTCCAAGTTTTCCGTAGTGAATATTAGTTTTCTAATCAGAAGAAATATTATAGGTATTAAAAATAATTTTAATGTTTCCTATAGTGTGATTGCCTAAAGTTTGCATCTAAGTAGTAAAAAATTCCTTTTATGTGTGTTAACTGCACATAAAAGAAATAAAAACATTGACTCATTTTATCTTCTCTGTCTAAAAGTGATAAGAAATTTTATGCTTATCTCTAAAGATGTAGAGGTTATGTTATGGGTGTCTCTGTGGTGAAATACAGAATCTTGACACAGCATTAAGATATACCACAAGATTAATCAAGAACAACCACAAGTAAACTACCAACATAATGCTCTTGAAAAACAATAGAGATAAATATGCTCCTGTAACACCAACTACACAAAATGTATTGAATTACTTGTGTATCAAATCACTATGATAACAATGTTTGAAGGGTTCCACTCAATTCCACCAAATTACAAGTATGTAAATATTAAACTTTAATGGACTTGCCTAATAAGATCATCTAGAAGGGATTACATGAATATTTTCTATCTTTTCTTTTGCAAACGATGTTGGCATTTCCTCCTTGTACGGGTAGAAGTGGAAGATCACCTCTGAGCAGATCATTATGAATTTTGTATCCCAGGAGGACGTGGGTGATGACCAGGAGAAAGGTGAAAAGTGGCGTTTAGTTTAAAGCCAGCCCCTGGGCTGAGAAGTTGAGGGAAACCATTTATATCAGGAACCAGGAGCCTTCTGGAAAGTGAGACGATTTTCTCTCCCTGCCCTCTAAGTTTTCTATTTGAAGATTGCTTTCTAGTAGATTCACAGATTTGGACTATGGTGATTAGATTTTGAAATGCAGACAAGTACAAAGAAGAAAATCACAACCATAAATATTCCTACCATCTGGAATAATCACTAAACATATTGTCTTATTTGCTTCTAGTGTATCTTAATTATTGATAAAAATTACTCAATTATTATAACATAAACATATGCAGATCACAAAGAATTTATGGAATGCAGTAAAGTACAAAAGGGAAAGTGAAATATCAAATTCTGTCATTAATAAATAACACAGTAGTGAACCTCACTTAAGACGTTTTTCAGTGAAAGAAGAGAAGACAAGTGAAAGATTAACTCTATAAATGAGATAATATAAATTCTACTTCTAAACATAATTTAAATATTTAAAGAAAATAAACAAGTGAAATTAAAGGAATTGTTGAAATTTAAAATCAGTCTACAGTCATGCCACCCTTAACACGCCCAATCTCATCCGATCTTGTAAGTTAAGCAGGGTCAGGCCTGGTTAGTACTTGGATGGGAGACCACCTAGGAATACCCGGTGCTGTAGGCTTAAAAAAAAAAAAAAGAAAAAGGAAATTCAAAATCAGGATATAGCTCTTCACTACAAGAGATAACATTTTCTAAAAGATTCTTAAGTTAACAAAGAATTTATGAAAAATACAAAGAGATTGGAGTTGTGTTTATTTTTTAATAAAATCTTTACCTCTTAACTGATAGTAATCCTCCTAAGATCTAGGACCTTAGCACGCTCACAATTACTCTCAATGTTTTGTTATTTACATTATTATAGTTTATACATTGTATAGTTTTTTACATTTATTTTCCAGTCTGTAGCAAAATTTCCATAGTAATTTAGTATCATTTCTCAATTTTAACAGTTAACTACTCACTCATATTTTTCACAATTTCTGTTTCTCCCTTCTTTGCTTTAATCTCCTAAATGGCTGATTTTTTTTTTCTGAACAAGTAGTTCTTTTAATGAATCTTGCATTGTCAAATGTTCTTAATTTATGAAAATATCTACCTGTTATTTTGTTCTTGAATAATATCTTGTCCGAATAATAATTCTTGGGTTACACTGTATATTATTCTTGGGCCCCACACTATTTCCCTTTTTGAGGATTGTTTTAATTATTGATTGCTGTGTAACAAACTACTCGAAATTTTAGCCACTTACAACAAACCTTTGTTATCATACACAGTTTCTGAGGGTCAGGAATCTGGGAGAGGCTTGGCTGTAGGATTCTGGCTCAGGATATCTCGTGATAACCCATTCAAGTTGTAGGCTAGGGCTGTAGTCATCTCAAGGGTTGGTGGGGCCTAGAACATTTGCTTCCAGAATGGTTCACTCATGGTTGTTGTTGAGAGGCTGTTTCTTCCTGCCTGGTGGCAAAAGACTTCAGTACCTCAATGCCTTGGCCCTTGCATAGCAGTTAGCTTACTCCAGCATGAGTGACCCAAGAGAGTGGGAGTGCAACCAGCATAGAAGCTGCAGTGCCTTTTATACCTAATCTTGGAAGTGAGGTACCATCACCTCTGCAGGATTCTCTGTTGGTCACACAGACCAACCCTGTTAAAACAAGGGAGGGGACTACATAAGGTGTAGATTCCAGGAGGCAGGGATCACTGAAGGTCATCTTGGAGGCTAGCTACTACTGCTCTTCTCCCTCTGGCATTGAGCATTGCCATGGGGAAATCAGAAGCCATACTAAATCCTCTCCCTTGCTAGTAGTTTACCTATAAAACCTGATGCCTGGGAGAAAAACTTTATTTTTGAAGCTCATTAGTTTGTCAGTTTTCTTGGGGGTGACATTTTGTTCTGTAGAGAGTTTTTGGTTCATTTAGGGATATTTCTTGAATTATATCTTTGAATAAAACTTTTCTTGAGTTTTTGGGTTCTCTTCTTCAAGAAGGTGGGTTATGCTTAGATTACCTTTATCTTCCATATCAATTAGTTCTTTTCTAATTGCTCCAATCTTTGGCTTTTTCATTCTGCTTTCATTGTGATTATCTCTTTTACTAATGTAGTTTTTACCTGCATTTATCACATCTCTTACTATTTACTATCAATTCATTAGTTGTGTATTAATATTGTTTTGGTATTTACTTTTTTCTTTTAGGACTTCAATATTTCTACCTTCAAAATATTCTGTTACTTGATCATATATCTTAGAGTTATTGATTTATTCAGTTCATGTTTTCATTAAGCTGTTTTATAGTGTAAAACAATTGAGGGACATATTCTTCTGTTATATTGTTTATAATATGTGGCCCTAAATATCTCCTAGTATGATTTGGTCAGACTAACAAAAGTGAAAGAGAAAAGAAATAATATTAAATAACTCATTGCAACTTTCAATCTCTCAGGTCTGAGGCATCACAAAGAAGTGATTTTTTTCTCAGCTCTTATAAACATGAAGAGCGAATGATAATACTTAAAGAACTATGTGGCCCTACCAGTTCTGAGATGTTAGTAAGAATCCGGAAACGATAACCTGAGCACAAGTTTAGTAGAAGAAAATTACCAATAATGTACAATCCCCTTTTCTCCCTAAAATTATGTAATCACTAATCCTTCTTACAACAAATTCCTGGAGATTATCCATTTTTTTTCCATTGGAATTTTGCCATGTCATTATTGTTTAAAATAAATATCAGGAAGGAGGGGCTTGGGATATCATTTTGAGTTCTAAACCTTATAGATGCAATTTATTTGTCATTTATCCATTCACAATTTTATGGAAATCAAAGTTAGCAAGCTATTCAATCAACACATCTTAAATAGCTATTGCCACAGACCACCCCATCAGTAATTTCTGATATATATTTCCAGAATTGTGCCTACTTTTTTCACTCATGGATATTAGAAATCTTTTAATATCAGAACACAGAGATTTAATTCAATTTTTAAAAAAAGTACCATGATTTAGTTACCCTCTTTGTTGCAGATAAATGTTTATTTCTTTGTATGTATATTTAACCACTGCTGCATTAAGCATCTTTGTTTATATGTGTATATATATGAAAGTATGCCAACAGGACAAATTTCCAGGAGAAATTCATGAAATTCTTAATGTAGTTTAGATATGACCCACCAGACACCATCCTGTAAGAGATACTTCATTTTGTCTGTATTTTTTGAGTCTGTGCAACTCAAATGTTAGAGGAGTTTATCAGATTTGATGTCCTCCTTAATAATGCCTGAAAGTCCCTGAAAATTGTATTTTTCTCCTTTTCATCTGATAATTTTTAATTGGTACTTTAAAAAGAAACAAAACTTATTTTGTACTGGGATTATGTAATTAATAAACTAGGTATGATTTATTACATCTCCTGGATACTTGGTTTACCCAGGAGTAAGTCAGATCAGGGCCTATGCAGAGCCTGTTTCTGAGTATAGTACCATGTCTGCCATTTATGTTGTTCTAGGCCAGTCTAGGTCCTAAAGTGAGAGGCTGTAATTAAAGACCAAGTTCAAAATGGGCAGAGCTATTTATTGCATTAGAATATGGAGCGTACCATTTTCTCCTTCCTTCTCACAATAATAGCAATATCAGTACATTACTTAGCTCATGCTATAAACGGAATGCTCGTGTCCTCTCAAAATTCCTATGCTGAAATCCTAACCTCCAATGTGATGGTATTAGGAGATGGGCCTCTCGGAAGGAGATTAGATCATAAGGTGGTACCCTCGTGAATGGGATTAACGCCCGTACAAAAGAGACCCCTTCCATCATTTTAGGATGCAGTGAGAAGGTGACTGTGAACCAGAAAGGGGGCTCGCACCAGACACTGAATCTGCCAGCACCTTGATCTTGAACTTCCCAGTCTCGAGAACTGCGTTGTTCTTAAGCTACTCAATCCATGGCGTTCCATTGCAGCAGCCCGAACGGATTAAGACAGTATGCAATAAGCACTCAGCAAATGCTAAGTGCTTTATATGCTTTATGTTATCTAATTATTAACACAATTCTGTCAGATAAGGGTCATTAAAGTTCTCATCTTATAAGTATGCAAGTGCATGTCAGTAGTAATATACCTAATGAAATTTGAACCCTGGCCATCTGACTTCATAGATCAGACAAAGGAGATGTGGCCTTTCTACATCAGATGTTGGTTCCCAAATGGCACACCTCTGAAAGTTCAGCAGTAGTGACAGTGGCAGCATCAAACATTGGCGTCACAGTCGCTACTCAGTAGACTGGAAGTGACCAGTGCCACATCTAATAACTGCAGTGAGCTGGAGTGGGAGAAAGGAAAAACAGGATTCCAAGAATAGAGTAAGTTGCTCATGGAAAATAGCCTTTGGTCGCTCCTAGAACAATTCTGGAGGAATATGAGAAAATTGGAGTTCCCAAAGAATAAAAGGAGCATATCTGGGGAAATACAAATTTGTGGCTGCGGTTGCCCATTGTTTTACCCTAGACTTGGCTTACTTAAGTTTAAATACGTATGCATATCTATGGTTCCTGACAGTCTTGAGAACCAAGATATTTAGACCATATATGACCACAAGGGTGTGGATAAAAAACAGGTTCTTTGGAAAGTAACCTCAGAGGGTGATCAGATCATAAATTCCTAACTGGGCAGGTCACTGCGGGTAGTCATGCCCCAGACGCATATCTTTTTTTTTAGTGAAAGGTTCCTCTTTGTCTCAAGGGAGCCAGGTCCATTGTTTCTGTGCATCTAGGTTAACACACCTTTGGAATGCCAGAGTAATCTTTCTTTTGACCCCTTGGAAGCAATCGCCTTCAAGAAAGCACAGAATCTTATTAACTATCCTGTAATCCAATCCCAACCTGGCTTTCTCTCACCTCCATGCAATGCTTCTTACCTTCCTTCCTTAATTTCAAATGCATAAAAGAAACTACAAAACTGTCATTCTCTGAAGCATTTGAGATCTTGCTTCCTGCCAATTGTCCTCACTTTGGCTCAAACTCATAAAAATTCTCTACAGGTTTGGACACTTATCATTATCGCTTCGACAAAAATGTTAACTCAACACCTTCTCAGCAGCATATTAGAAACCTGTAGCTGAAAGATAAACAGCTCTAACTTGTTTTCCTGATAGTCCTGGCTCTGATTCACCTGCTGATTCTTTCGAAACTCTCATACTGGTCTTTATCCTGGTTGTAATACACAGAAATCATGCCAGGCTTGGAATTTCCTGGTATGGGGCTAAATATAGAAACTGTATGAAATTCCCAGTGACTATCTACAACTGTTCAAAGTTTAGACTGAAACACTCAGGCTTTTCATCTACACCATGCCAATTTTTCTAGAGATTTCTGTTTCTATTTGCTACAGTCAGATCCATGTATGTGGCATAATTCCCCTTTTGCACCCTGCAAAATGGCTTTCTTTGTGCTTCTACTGCTATGCTGGGAGGATTTTAGTGATGGCTGCTTTTGGAGGGAAGTTCCAGGTAGAGGGCTTTATGAGGGCTCTCCCACTATTTAGAAGCAGTTTTGGTTATTTGGGGCCTTACCTCCATCCCTACCTCATTATTTATAATTATTAAATAGCCTGAAGCAGGAAGTATATTTGCATACGAAGAGCAAATTGTTAAAAATGAGGATTTGGAGTCTGATTGATTTAGATTCTAGTCTAGACCTTGTTCTTCCAAAATGTGTGACCTTGGTCAAGACACTTAACTTTCCTAATCCTCAATTTCCTTGGCTGGAAAATGACAATTAAATGAAATCCAGCAACAATTCCAAAAGGTTTCCACACCTTTTTCTTTTGCATGTCATGAACACTTAAATAGGGGGGCAGGCAGTTCCTGCCTGTGTCTGGGCTCCAGACAGCAGCCCCATCCCCTCCGGCTGCTTTGAGAAATCGGTCCTAGTCTTGTTATCCTGTTGTAGGACCTGCTCAGCTTTTGACTCTTCAAGACTTGAATTTCAGGCCAGAGACTCCAGCTGGTTTGACACCCACCTGCTAATGTCAGCTCAGTTTCCACTCCACCAGGAATTTACCATTCAGCAATCCAGCCCTGTTTTCTCCAGTCCAAATACTGGCCTAGTAAAAGCATGCAAAACCTCTGCGCTTATCTGTAAATCGAAGAGGATGAATTAGTTAATCTCAAAGGTATTTTACAGCTCTAAAGTTGTTACTCTCTGTTTAAGACAAATCGTGATCCTGTTGTAATAGGCTAAATAAGATTCTCCTACAGAAATTCTTTCTCATGCTGGCGTTTGTCTTATTTTGATATAAACACAAATGCTGTAAGTTTTATGTTTGCTTTGAGAGTTCAGCCAACAGTCAGCAAAGGGTTAATAATTTAGGAGATAATATAATCTGTTAGTACAAAGAATTTCATATCCTGAATATAATCCTGAAAAAATTGGAGATCTCCTAGGGGCTTTTGGATGGTTTTGACTTTCACTCTAATACAGCCTTAGCCCAGGGGAAGGCAAGTAGCTTGATATTGGATAGGGCTATTTGCATTTCAAAGCTAATCAGTATTAAATAATCAGCTGCTAAAAGAAGAGTAAGAGGGTCATTGTGCGTATTTTATTATTGTGTAAACTCAGGAAAACAAACCAAGAGGCTGAGAGAACTCACTCTAATTCTAGCAGATAAGAAAGTGGCTTATGTAAAAGGTCTCTTAATGAGTGAGTTACTCATTTCCTGGAGAGAGAGCCCAGGAGGGTCAACTCTCTGCTAGGGCTTTATAAGGAAGTAAAAACAAAATGTAGAGAGAATAACCATATTTATTTCCAATGCAGACAGACCTTATACTTAAGGTAAAAGTACCTTTTAAATCTTTAGTTTTCATTTTTCTGTAACTAGATGGTTACTTCTCAGGATCTTTAACAGTTTGAATTAATTGTAATGTTTCATTGGCCAGTTCAGATCAAACTTGATTGTAACTCTAATTCAGTAGTTCTTAACTCCAGCACATTAGAACCATCAAGGGAAAAGAAAATATTGTTGCTGGTTCCCACTGTGGAGAGTGGATATAATTCGTTTAGGGTGGGACCTGGTCATCAATATTTTTCAGTACTTAACCAGTTGATTTTCTAGGGCTGAATCAGGTTGAGAACCATTACTCTAATTTATATCTGAGCAATTTTTTTTCCTGAAAAATAAAAAGACCTCATTGTCTTACTTTCCCAGTGTCTATAGCTGTGGTCTCAAATTATGATGGCACACATTTATTGGTTAAAAAAAATTAGAACACATACTAAAGTATCTGCATGTTATGTACTATTTTACTAATATATTACCTATATTGTAAAAACAAAGTAGACATTTATCAAAGTATAAATAATAATAGATATTTTTTTCCCATACTCTAAGCATCCTTTCAGCCATTCCAACTTGGAAATCACTTTTCTGCAGGATAAAGTCCAAATTCCTTAATATGGAATCCAAGATTTTCTCCAAACAAAATTTTCTCTCTCTCTTATCATCATTATACACCCTACTGTCTTGTGTTGGGTTGTTTTTTTTTTGTTTTTTTGTTTTTTGTTTTTTTCATTTTATATTCCTTACTCTCTTAGGTCCTCTTTCCTTGGAAATAGACTATTAGATGGAGACTTGCATCTGGAAAGTTCATAGAGTGAAGGAAGTAGGGTGGGGCAGAAGATGGAGAAGATGCAGTTGTAACAAGGAATTATGACCCTTCGGAGTGCCCCACCTTGAGGCAAGGGAGTTAGGCCTCATATTCCCACCCTTTATCTAGCATTAAATAGTTATCTGTGTGGGCTGCCCTGGGTAAGGTGGTTCTTTTTGAGAGCAAATCTCACAGAGCCATCACCCACCAACCTACCAGCTGTTGGGGGGAATGAATGTCTCCATTTGGAGAGGGGATCTGGGATGCTCACCACAGAATCCACCACATTCCCTGAATCAGGCCTTAGCACAGTTGTTTCTTACATTGGAATATTATACCCTCAATCTCTGCACACAGAAACATTTCGTTCCCTGAAAGCCCAACTCAAAATGACACCGCCTCCTAGAAGTTTCTCTATACTCCGCTGCTAGGAGTAGTACTGAGAGACATAGTGGAGACAGCAAAGGCTTTGGTGTCACAAGCACATAGGTTCGAACCCTATATTTTTGAACCTTAATTCCTGAGTCTGTCTGGAACTATCGAGACCTCTACAGGGTTCTTGCAAGGATTAATTGAAATAATCACTCAACCAATGATATATTTTCTCTTGAGCTTTTACTGTCTTTTCTCTAGATTTCTGTAGTTTACTTAAATGATTTCAATGGCGAAATAAAAATAATTAGGATGCTGTAGTGATTTTCATAGAGGCTTATCCAATTCAAAACCTTATTCTTTATTCTGAGGTAATGTTTCTACTTTAATGAAAAGATTTTTTTTCAGCTTTATGAAAATCTGATAAGATTAACAGGTTTTTCTTCCCATAATAATTTTATGGTGGTGTAATTTATGTAACAATAGATTTCTGAAGCCATTTTACTTAGGAAAATAAACTTTTGTCATATACACATATATATGTGCATTAACTTAAAAAATTATTGGTTCATGAAGTTAAAACATGTGCAGATACATGCACTGCATTTTAACACTAGCCTATTATGCTAAAATGTATACACAAATATATATTATATATATTTATTAACTTCTTATGTAAGGATCACTTTTTGTTGATCACCTATAATATGGTAAACATTTAAATTAGTGTCATTAGAGAAACAAAGATGATAATAAGCATTTTAAATAACTTTTTTTTTAAAGGAGACCTATAGGAAACAGTTTAGATCTTTTATGTAATTGGTACTGATATTTTTAAGCATACCATAGAATTTCATGAGCCAGGCTGGTCTGGAGAATTTCTCTCAAAAGATGGATAGGATTTAGATAGGTAATAACTTTCTTCATTAGTAGTGAACTAATCTGGTCACCACTTTGTATGTCACACACTGCTTAATATATACTAGACCCTCAGTTTTGTTTTTTTTTAAGTTAGTAATATATACATACACACGTACCTCTATAATTTAAATAAATGCAGAGTGAAGAATAGGGAAGGATCCCAGGCCTGTGGTAGAGTTTGAGGGAAACACCAGAGGTGCTGGAGTTCAAGACCTGCTGGAAAGTTGGAGGGAAAGCTGTGTGGGAGTGGAGTGCTCAGGAATGGAGTGGGCAAGAGCATCAACAGCAGGAGGTAGGCCATGGGAGATCTCTGCAGACATTAACTAATACAGTTTAGATTGTGCTCTATATGAAACAGAGGGAATGCCTAAGACCATGTTCAGGAAACACAAACCTGACCATATTACGTCCAAGTCCCAGGATTTACACGGATTAAGTCCAAATTCCTCAACCAGACTCCATTCTTAAATTTCTCAAGTCTCTCTTCATTCCTTAATCTTCTTGTTTTCCCATTCCTCTGACATCCCCACGTGGTTGCTATACGCACTTACAAATCCCCCAGTTGGAATTAATCTTCTCATATTCGAGAAGCTCTCCATTTAATCCAGGGTGATAGCCCTTGTTAGTTTGCCTTTTGAGTAGAGGTGGGTCTCTAGCACCAGACAATATGTATATGCATATAGAGAGAGAACAGAGAATGTCTTGTTCATCTTTGTTTCACCTCCTTCCAGCATTCAGCGCAGACTAGTTATAAAATGAAGGTTATTTGAAATAGGGATTTCTTATAAACTAGTAAAAATGCTGAATGTCGTTTGCTCTTACAAGCTGACATTAATACATATTACAGGTCAGCCAAACATTAAAAGCTGCTTAATGGACGGTAAAAGACACCGTCATATAAATTCTTCTGCTGGAAGAATTATTTCTACCAGAATCACAAGGTGTTTTTGATCCAACTAACATAAATAGTTATGTCATGTCTTAGAAATGTTTGACAGGGGTGAAAAAAATTATGACAAAGGTCAGTTACTATTAGGAAAAAGTTTTCTGACTGAAAGAATGTTTTTTTAAATGATGATAAATAAACCTCTTATGACTAAACTTTCTGACCTTCCTGGCTTAGTTGTATAAAAGAGAAGCAATTTCCCCGTTGTTATTTCTTAATTAAAAAAATAGAAGGAATGGCCACGATAATGGATTTGACTTTCTGTTGTTTATGAAGGTCATGTTGTCATCAGTGTTGGGTGCAGGGCTGGACTTTAGTCCATTGGTTGATAAGCGTTATCAACATTTTACAAGACAGAAACTTTACATGAAAGCCAGCATTTTTTTCTTGCCCGGTTCATAGTTGGTTTCAAATCTCTGCCTGCTTTGTGCTTCCATTGATTACTAAGTGTACTTTCATGTCAGGGATAGAGAGAGTCTCTGGACATTGAGAAAGCCAAGGGAAACATAAACCTAGGTTATTCATTAACAAATAACCAGGAGGTATGAATGAGTACCACAGTGAATGCATAATGATCTACTTGTTTTGAAAATGTGTATTAATCACAATCACGCCCAGAGGGCCCATGCTAGGTGACTATGTCACACTTACTTTTAAAAGAATCCCCTTTGATAAATGCACAACTGCAGAGAATGCCCCACCTAGAGCTCAACTCCAGAGAAAATAATGGAGTTGGGGAACATGGGAGCCCTGCTCCTCCTAGAAGGTATTTAATAATGATTCTTAAATGAAGAAATGAATGAATTAAAAGGTTCGTCTCAGAATGCTTAGGAAGAAGGCAGTTTGACGGAAGCCATTTTTGAAATTAAGGTCATTATTATATTAGTCTGAACTGGGCAACCTATGAATAAACATGACAGTGCCATATTAGCCATACCAGACACTTAAGAAAATATGTCTTCCTAGGAAAATCAGTTAAAAGAGAATAATTCCACATAAAATTACTTTAAGATATCTTTCCTGATGGAAACACTAGGGACAAATTCACATGAATACGAAATTTAGAAAATTTTTCCTGAACGTCAGTGCCCTCTTCCACTTCCCTTCCCTGAGGTACAAGAGCTGTCCTTTAGTTTGAGTAAGTTAAGAAGCATTGGTGAGTTATATTAGCTATTTTTAATACAACAGATGTGTGAGAGAGACGTTTGATAGAGGCTTTGCCAGCAATTGGATTCGAGAAAGTCCAGGCTTTGAGCCAGATTCTGGAGTGAGACAGAAATGGGGACTAGACAGAAAAGCTCGTAGGCTCCTCAGACTAGAACAGAGAGAATGCAGATGTAAAACTAGGGTTCGAGCAGTAATTTAGAGTAGGTATTGATTTAGGAAGACCTAAAAGATATGGAATTAATGGGAAGGTTAGTGATGGGCCTCTTGAAATGAGAGAATGATGGCAAATAATTGAATATGTTTAAGTTTTAATCATTGTGTATTTTAATACTAGGTGTTAAAAAATAGTAGCTAAAAATAAATAGTGTTGAATTTTCAAGTAGTAGATTTCTTCCCTTTCCCGAATTTCTAACCTTATTTCATGAACAGGAACCTAATTTCAAAAGTAAAGGAACCTACCGCTAGGCAGCAAAATAGAGAGATTACATCAGTTCTTCAATTACTAGTAGAGAAGAACTTACTGAGACTGGAGAATTACTATTTGTGTGCTTACTTATGGTATTTATTTACACATTTGGAGCCTTATTCCACAGATAATTTAGGCAGAAATGGTAGTCAACTTAGGACAACATCACACTGATGCAAAACTTCCACACCCAGCCATCTCCCATCTCTAGAACCCAGATAGGAAAATAGAATAAACCCCCAAGACTCTATACATATAAATAGATGTTACAAGATTCATGCATTCAGTGAGTCAGTACTTTTCAACCATAAAAAAACCCACTCAGACCCTCATTCATTATTTATTTACTTGAATTTTAGACATAATTATAGTAAGCTTAGTTATCTGGGTTTATCCAGCCCATAGGAGATTGGAGGTGCACTTTGCTGCACACTTCCTTGGCATTAACAATTATACAAGGAGCTTTCACATCCATTATTAGCTGCTCGCAGACATAGCAATAACATCAAGAAGTGGCAGTTGACTGCCTGACAGCCCTAAGAAGATGAGAATTCTAAATAGTAGGCACATAAACCACAAGAATACACTAGCCTGCAGCCATGATTAGGGGCAAAAGAAAAGCATGCATCACTCTTCCCAGGAGTCCAGACTCAGGACCTCAAATGAATATAGAGGGTATCCAGTCTAGCTTATACTTTGGTTTGCTCATCTTTCTCC
>CM053507.1:14882897-15032905 GCA_028627145.1 Eidolon dupreanum
TAAGTTAGTTCATCTTTTGTAAGAGATCTCTGTAGGATTATGAGATGTCTGGAGGACCCTGTCTTGTTAGGAAACAAGTTCTGGACTATTCTTATCAACTTTTTACTTATTACTTAATTCTTCTTTATGTCCCCACTTTGAACCTTTTCTGAAAGTGACTGAGTACAGAGAACATACAGGAAAATAGTAAAAATAGTAGCTAATACCTGATGTTGAGAATTTCAGTTATGTGGGGGCTCTTTACCTATTTTACCACTAAACTTGACATTAATTATACAAGGCAGAGGTTGATACTCTTATTTAAGATGTAAAATTGGCTGAGAGAAGTTTAGTAATTGTTAAGGGTCCCCCAAGTACAAACTGCCTAAAAAGGGAAATAAAAGAAAATTTGCAACTCATTATTAGATACTACTGTACCTTATGGGGAGGGCAGAAGAAGGAAATTTATGGGGGCAGATATGTGTGTATAAATCCAAGAGCCATGCATGGATTCGGTTAGGAAAAAATGGAAGAATTACGGATTATGGTATGAAGGCAAAGAAGTGGGTATTAGGGTATGTTTCCCTAACACTGAGTCAGATTTACTTTGAAGTTGGAACCATTTGAATTTTTGAAAACAAACTGATAGACAAGAGGGTAGATGGCAGAGAGCTAGAAATTCTTATACTTTTATTTTCTCATGAACTTACCATTAAGATTTGGTAAGTCACATTTGGGTGGGGGTATTTCTATGTGGTTGATGTTTAAATTGGATTTAAAATGGAATTTTTGAGATCTGAGTTTGTGAAACACATGATTCAATAACATAAAATACAGTGACTTGAATATTTCAGTCAACTCACTATTTTCCATGATGATAACCTGAGTCAATAATATCTACAGATAACTTCTGAGTTTCAAGTTGTTGGTTATTCTTTATCCAAATTGCCACAATATCTACCAAAACTACTAAAAAGAAACCATTGAGATAGGTTGAAGATTTACTTCCTCTTCCTTCCCAGGTCACTCATGTTTGTCTCATGAAGGAACAACTGGAAGGAAATAGATATGAAAAGGGTCTTCACAATCTATACATTAACCAGTCAGCCTTTGAAATAAGTAGATGTTACTTTAATATGGTAAAAATAGAGGTTACAGCTTATCTATGATATATGTAAACTGTTTGGTAATAACAGTCCTTGCCTTATAATGTTTTATTTTTCTACTTGTGATATATAAATATCAATGTTGACACCAGTTCCAGGTGCATGATAAGAACCCATGGCATTTCTGCCCTTGTTAACCTCACTAGACTATAGCCACATTTTTAAAGAGTTTCCTGATATTAACACTAATTTGGGCCTTTGTGTATCCTTAGACTCCAAATTCAATTTGAAATAAAAAATGGAAATTTATTTTTGTATATATATAAAAGCAGGAAGCTAAGACCTATATTCTGAAGGCTTCTATGAGTCAGACAATTATATTACTTGCTATATGATCAGGATCACAAACTGGGGTAGGTGGACTATAACTGAAAGATTAATCTATATATTTAAAGAAGTTGAGAAATAGTATTAGATGATTACTATATGAAAATAAAAGTCAAACAATAAGGTAAGCAGTTTTTGTTCTGGATGAGACATTCTCTGAGTCTTGGAACTTAACGACCATCTGGAAGTAGAGTTGACTTAGAGGGAGGATGAAGAGATTGGAGCTGTTGTTGGAAAACAAAACAAAACAAAACAAAACAAAACAAAACAAAACAACAACGAATTCTACCTTTGTCCCTTGCTTCTCTGCCAATAAATTGACCTTCTCCATTGACCTTTCTCATTGTCATGCCCAACTTTAAGTTTTTGAAGCTTCTAAATTTACAAGATAAATCTGAGAAAAATTTGACCTTTTTCACCAATGTAATTTCTATTCTCAGTTCTTGCAGACCTGGGGGTCCTCTTTTATTTCTGTTTTTTCAGGATTAAGTTCTGCATGAAGCTGTAAATTCGTGTTTGTTACCAGCATAAGATTTATTTACAAAAAAGAAACCACAAGTGAATAGAGTTGCTGTATAGTCCCACTTTGTCTAATTTAGAAATAAATCTCATGTTTGTATAATCTTGTCTTAACTAGTTCTTAGTTCTGTTTATTCAGCCAGTTTATTTCCTACTCTGATAATGCCTTCACCAGGCAGCTGAATTTTTTTTTTTTTTTTTTTACTTTACGTCACTTCTCACTACACCTGTTTTGAAGTGCCGCCACACACAACTTGTGGTTGCTTTACTTTTAGTTCAGCTAATCTCACCCAAAGTGGTCATCTTAAGTAAGCAGGTTCTTCCAAATCTGTTGATTCCAGATCATTCCTTCTGTAATGAATCACATGGTTTCATTACACTTTATAGGATTTATCTTCTCACCTTTGCAGAAACGACTGTTTTTAAGTATGATTTGATAGAAAGAGATCTACACTGTAAGCTGGGGAGTCCTTATCTTCAGTGCGCCCCCTACCTACTTACCCAAGTGACTTTACCTTTCCTATTTGGCTCATCAACAAAATGAAACAGTATGATTATATCAGTTCTCAATTTGGGTACATATTAGAAGCATTTGTGGAACTTTAAAAAATATTATCACTTGATTATACCAGATAAGCTAAATCTGATTTCCTTGAGGTAAAACCTGGGCACTGGCATTTTATTAAAAGCACAACCACGGTTAGAAGCTACTGGATGAATGATTTTCATGGACCTTTCCAACTTTATAATTCCCTTATTCTTATCTTTACTGATTTGGACTCCTTCTCCTACCTAATCTTTATAGACAGTGAAGGAAGAGGGCTTTCTTGATTTGATTCATTAATGCTTATAGATATGAGCTATGTTGTCATCATGTGATATTTTAACTACATGAGGTTGAGAGCAATAAGTACAACAGAGAGAAGAGTTTGTATCTCAGATCTCTTACGATTATCTAAAAGGGTTAATTTTTATTTCTATTATTTAAAAAAAATGTCCCTTATATTCTGCATGCTAAATGTACAATTAATATGCCTTCCCTGGTGTCTCTACTGTGGGAGAGAGTCAAGAAAACCAGAGATTCAGAGAGGAATGCACAAGATGCAATGAGAGCCAAGAGAAGGGCTACCTGTCACAGGCTGGGGTACAGGGAAGAATTCCTTACAATCCTGTGTCTAAGCTGTGAGTACAAGTATCTAGAAAAAAACAGGAAGACATTAGAGGGTGGGTGACAGGGAAGATATAATATCCTTTGAGAAGTGCAAATTCAAAGAAATGTAGGCAATTTGGGATGATAAGGATAGAGAGGTTATGAGGGAGCATATTATGAAGACCTTAATTGTCCTTTATCCATAGAATTATCTCCCCTTACTTCCCTAGAGCTTGATGTAATTGCTCAACCTCTCTCTACCACTCTGAAATTAGATATTTTCAGAAATTTGTACTATTATATTTAAATAAATTTAAACAATAATAAACTCTTTGAGAAAGAAAATAATTCAGAATATGCATATAGCAAATTCCTAGTTTGGTAAAACTTTCATTCACTTTGTGAGATTTTAGAAATTCTTATTCTTCTAAGGAGGAAAATTTTTGGTAACTGGAGGGCCCTTTGTTTGGCTGATCATTAAGACAAGTTTGAGGAAGCAAGTTGAGGAGAAGAACTGAATTGTTTGCAAACACTCCCTAGTTCAGCCCGATATAGCTGATAATGAATAAGAACAGACATGTTCAGTAGGAATTTTTCTGGGAGGTGTGTTTTGCAAAACCTGTTCTCCATCTTTCCTATGAAAACTCCAGTTATGTTCGTTAAAGTTTTTGCATGAGGGGTTTCTTTAAGGACATCGAAGACATGCTGAATTCATGTATTGTGGTAGTCTGAAGCCTGGGACAAACACAAAGATAGCTATATGGACACTATGCTACCTGCCCTGCCCCAATCAAGGGACATCTGAAATCTGGGATACCTTGGGAAAATGTTTGCAATATTTTTGGTGAAGTTTTAATAACCTATATAATAAGAATGGTCTTATAATTCAGTTAGGAAGAGAAAAATAAAAAAATTAAAGGGCAAAGGCAGTTCAAAAAATAAACAATACAAATGGCCAATAAGCATAAAAGAAAGCATACAACTTTACTAATAATCAAAATAAAGCACATTGAGAGTAACAGAGATATAAATCACCACCTATAAGATAGAAAACATCTATCTATCTTTGATCTATCCAAAAACAGTCTCCAGATAATGGTAAAATTGTGAGAAAAAGAGATAATCATACACTGATGGTGAGATATGAATTGGCAATATTCCTCTACATAGCAATTTGGAGTTTTATTTACTTTAAAATGAAAATAGATGGATGATAGATAAATAGTACATTATATTTTACTGTTCAATCACAATTTTGAGATTGAACAGTAAAATTTAATCTGGTACATACAGAAAAAAGTATGTAAAAAGATGTTTACTGTAGAATTGTTTATAAGCATAAAAGTTGGAATGAAGTCAAACAATGGTAAAGTATTTATTAAATAAATAATGGTACAAACACATTAAAGAGTACTATGCACCCATTAACAATGATGTAGTAGATATTTATTTAGTGACATGGTGAGATTTTCATGATTTTTGTTGAGTAAAAAAGGCAAATTATACAACAAAATATAATTTATGTTATCATTTGGCTAAGAAAGATTTCTCTATATGTTTGCATCAGAATCCATATGTATCTATGTATCTACAAACACACACATAATCTACATGTTTCTAAGGTGGAATTGTGGGGGATCTGGATGATTTCTATGCTTCTCTATGTTTCTTATTTTTACAAAACAAACATGATTAACTTGTATGATGACGATAATAAAGATTTACAGCCCCATCAGATCTTTTAGTGTTTTACTATTCCCTGAAAAGTACTTATGTTCTTACTTGACTTTAGTTTATAACTTTAAACCCTGTTCATTTAAAACAAAGCAGCAGCTTCTGCCCACATCTTCCTCAGGGTGCTACATCTTTCCTTGTATATTTTGGCATGAAAGAGCTGGAAGGAAGGCGACTTAGTGTCTTCTCATCAGCCCCAGCAGTGTTTACAGGTAAGAACATTACTATTTTGGCACCTGTTCCAACATTACGCAATTCCACGAAACCAAGAACTTTCTTCTTGTGTGTGTGTGTGTAACATTCCAAGAAATGGCTATTTCAACAATAAAAGAAGAGTTGGATCAGAGCTCTTGTGAATGTGTGTGTGTATACATTTTCAGACAGAAGGCCTAAAACCAAGCCAGCAGACAGACTACATGGACAATTGGACCATTTTTCTTGCTCCTCTCTATTTATCTTATAAACCAAACCAATGTATGAAGATACTCTTGGGTTTAAACCTGAGTAAGGTGCCTTTAAAATACCTTTTAATATGCTTGTTGAAAAGACAGAATAAAGACTGCTGGGAATGTGGGGATTGAGAAAGGCAGAGCACGTGGACCAGGTAGGCCACTTCTCTAGCCATGTAATTTGATGTTTTAAATATTAACACATCTTTTAATTGACAAAGAAGTTATGGGGTAGCTTAGAAAGAGAAATCACTTAAATCTTAAATGTAGGATACCAAGAGGAGGGTAGAATCTCACAGTGAAATATTTTAGTAGCCTCTGAGTCCTTGAGGTACTTTTAGTATATCATAGAATTTACATTATAAAAGAGTGTAACCTGCCATAGACGTCTGTTCTCTCATGCGTGCAGACTTATGCAGATGATGATGAAATAAAGGTGTGTCTGCTTTAAAATGCGATCCTTTGGATTGGACTGTTTTTAATAACATTAACCCTAAACCGTTAATGAACCATACCTACTTTCCTGATTTGCTAGTAAATTACTGGGCTAAAAATTTATTTTTAAAAATGTCTAAAGAAATATAACTAATAAACTAACTACTTGAGTCATCCGAGCAGATTGAGTGATTTACCATATTGACTGGTTACTATGTTCAGAGTAGGATTTCTAGAGGAAGTTATTGGACAGACAGGAATGGAGGATGATGAATTTATTTACATCTTTTATCACCACTAAAAAAAAGTGCTGATTACTACAAAAGTGTCTGGATATTTTAATATTTTCCTGCAAGTTTTCTATTTCTTATTTATGTACTCCCCACTTCCTATAAAGGAAGGAAGGGATAGAACTCGGTGATAAACGAGACAATGGCAGTGGTTTAGTGGGCTATAGTGTCTTCCTTTTGTGTTTCCAGGATTTGCCTCCTGCTAAGGAAATCACAGTACATAGTGTTTAAGTAGGGCAAAAAATTTCACTACTCAGCACATTAGTAAACGAGTCACAGTTCTCAATATCACTGGCAGCTGTAAAAAAAAAAAAAAAAAAAAAAAACACTCCAGAGGATTTACTGTACATGAAATGAGCTGGATGCACTGACTTCCAGCTGTATCTTACCATTTTGTTCACATTCTACAGGCTATCCAAATAATTTTTTAAGATGCTCCCAGACCATCCCAGTTTCCATAATAACTCTTGCTCTCTACAACTAGCTAAACTTATTATGATTTGTCAAAGGTTAATTGAATGAGAAGTAGCCAAGAACTAAGAAAATAGATATAGAATGAAAGAGGACAAAAATCCTATTTTGAGTGGATACGATTGGTGGTCTAACCAGGAAGCAAAATGGCACCAGAGTGAAACACAAGGGATAAAAATAGGAACCCGGCTGAGTACAACAGAAAAAAACATGAACAGTCAAAACAGAGCAATGTGAATATGGCTCTTGAGTCCATTACATTTCTGAAACTGAGGGGAGTAAACATATTAAATGTCTTTATTTTAGCAAACTTTTTTCAAAAGACAGAATTCTTATTCTCAAAGAGTGAGCTCCCTGTTTAAAGTCTGTCCCAGTATTTTTCATATGGTCGGAATTGGGATGCATTAAGTTGATAGAAATACTGTAATTCCACACAGGGCAGTAGTAAAGTTAGATCCTGCTGATCAGAGCAGTTCCCTTCTGTAGGATGGTGATCTCATAAAACAGCTGGCGTTGCTTGAAAGGGAGGTATTGTTGGTAGGTAAGCCACCGTCCTAGGGGCTTGGGACTTGGCCAGCATCTCGTATAACACACTGCTGATCCACTTTTGTTTGTTTTCCCAGACAAAAATGATTGCAACACATTTCGAGGCCAAGGCAAAAACTTTGCCTTTGTAATGTATTAACTTGCCCACAGTAATGAGATGTTCTAAATTGCTAGATTAGACAATATCCAATTCGGAGGGGGAAAAAAAAAATACACCTAAAAACCAAATTGGCGAAAGGGTTGTTTGTGTATTACTTTTATAAAGTGATCACCAGTTTTGTTTTCTTGTTTTGTTTTGTTTTGTTTTGTTTGGTTGGGAGAGACTTTGAGTATTGCTAAAGGAGAAAAAAATCCATACTTCTGTAAATATATTCTTTACTTCCTTTCACCAGGCATCTCTGATGAGCAGGACACATACTACATTAAGTTTTAAAACACTTGCATACTAACTGTGCTACTTTGGGCAAATCATTTACTCTCCCTGAGCCCCAGTTTATTCATTTGTAAAATGAAGATAATAATACTTTCACTGACTATGCACTGCCTGATTAAAATGGTAAAACGAGACATTGCGTTTGAAAGCATTTATCAACTCTGAGGTATGATACTAATGTGAGGGCTGAAAGGGTTATCTTTCTTTTCCTTGGAGCAGATGCTGGTCCTGGAGCACTAGAAAAGTAGGGGAGACTCTGCCCCAGTTGTATCTTATTTCCCCAGGTCTGAGAAGCTGGAAGAAGAGAAAGAAGTGAACCCTGAGTTGACAACTCCAATTTCTCCATAATATGTTTAGAAAAATAATCTTCAGGCCTCTCTTCTCCATGAATCAAGTCCCTTTATTTAAATGTTAGAGAAACTCATTAATTGTCAAGGCTTTTCCCCAGTTCTATTTCTTTATCTAGACCTGTGTTGTCCAATACAGTACCCACTAGCGACTTATAGTCATAGAATCTTGAAATATGGCTAGTCAAAATCGAGGTGTGCTGTAAGTGGAAAATATATGCCAGAGTTTGAAGATGATAGTCCAAAAAAAGGTAAAATATCTTGTCAATATTTTTTATACGGATTACATGTTGTAATGATAACATTTTGGATGTATTGGATTAAAATATATTGTTGAAATAAATTTAATCTGTTTTCTTGCTTGATAAAATGTGGCTACTATAAAATTTATAGTTACACATATGGCTTTGTATTTCTAGTTGATAACACTGTTTAGACAGAGGGGAAGGAAAGACATGAGTCTACGGGCCTTATTTACATGCTCCTTGCATTTCCCAGTCTCTCTCCATCCTGGAGCAGGACTCTTTCCTTATCGGTTCGGTTCTTGAGCAGCCAGTTCATGAGAAGTACATGAAGAAACCAAAGGAAGATCAATAGGAAGGCCGTTATATCACCCTTACAGCTCATGGCACAAAGTAGGCACTCAGTATTCCTCACTCCCTCCCTCCCTCCCTCCCTCCCTCCTTCCCTCTCTCTCTTTTCCTTCCTTCCTTCCTTCCTTCCTTCCTTCCTTCCTTCCTTCCTTCCTTCCTTCCTTCCTTCCTTCCTTCCTTCCTTCCATCTTGCATTCAATTAAAATGGGGAATGAAGAAATTTGGCAATTTCATATCTTGAAAAGACAGAATGGGGATGAATAATTTCTCTTTTCACTCTTTTGAGTTCTGAGAGAGATGGTATGCTTTAACTTTGTACTGCTCTGTGTCCAAGTCACTTATTAAAATCTTATTTTATAAGATGATTATTTACATCAATTTCTTATCTCCTTTCTGAAGGTCTAGGTGCCTTGAAGTCAGGAAATGTGCTTTACATATCTTGATTTGTATGTAACAGATGCTCAGTAAATGTTGTTAAATATTATGGGTAAAATAAATAGTCTAATGTCTATTAATTTATCTTTCTGACCAAAATTAAAATATGAACCCGAAATGCTGTATAATTGATTTGATGTTGATGATATATGCATTTTTTAAAATGTGGCTTGTGGTTTACGATATATTACATTGTCTTTCATCTGTTAAAAAAATCTTATTTTTAAAGCACCTCCAGAAGTATTTAAGGGTGAATAAATTCTTTCCAGATTAAATCCTGGTTGATGAATGAAACACTTATTCCTAAAATACAATTCCCAGTCACTTTCGTCATCTCAGCAACAAACTAAAAATTGTCCCAGTAACAAACTGATAAATTCTGTGTGAAATAAGAGAACAATAAGAGGAGAACAATAAGAGAAGAACAATAACCCCTTTAACCTGGCAGACGGGAATGAAAGCTCAGTGGGGGAGTGGAGCAGGTTGGAGGTGGGGAACAGCCCAGGGCTCACTCAACACGCATGGGCTCTGGGCCCAGCAAACCCCCCAGGGTCAAAGGGAGGACTTGGGGGAAGGGCCAGGCCTGGCTGCAGGGATCAAAGAGAAGCAGAGGAAACAGCCAGAGCAGTGTCGCTCTTTGAGCAAAGATAATGGAGTCCTCTGGGGTGAAGAGAATGAACACAGAGAGATTTAAAAACACAACAGACCCAGAGCTGATCAGGTTCCTTTATTCTGTACCTCACACTCATCAGGCTTCTCCTCAATTTAAATTCCCTGTATATTGAATTATGTATTTGATATATATAAGAGGGTTGGAAAAAAAAAATAAAAGGGCATACTGTTTAGTGTTTTTCAAATGGTAGGTTCATCTCCTTAGTGTGCAAAATCAATTCAGTGGGTGGAGTTTTGTATTTAAAAATGAACTAAAATGGAATGGACAGTAGAAGGGATTTGTAAGTACTAGGGATAAATATTGTTTTATGAAAATTTTGTTGTATGTTCGTGTGTGTTTGTGTGTGTTTATGTGTTTTGTATGAATAAAATTTATTTCTTGTTATGAGTCACAGTCAATCTGTAAACTCAGGAAAAACTGATTTAGTTGATCCCCCTGCCTTATTATCAAGATATACTAAAATCAGTCCTGGAAAATGAGGCCTTGGGGAATAGAGATATCGTAACCTCCCTGATTGATTCTCATGGAGATATTCCTCCTGCATTCTACAAATGTAGAAAATGTCACATATTCAATGCAGCTCCTCACTCAACAAAAACAGTCAGTTTTCCAGGAAAGAGGTCCAGGATCAGGCAATTCTTTCTGATGAAGCTAACGTTGTTTGTCAGAAACTGTGGGCAACCTCCCTTTAAAGCCCCTAATTAAGGAGAGGGAACAACAACAACAAAAAAAAGGTAATAGCATGCCTCAAACATGAGGTGGCCATTTGGCCACTACTCATTAAGGAGCCCACAAACTGTAGGCTTCATTTAGGGAAAGTCTGGGATGGTTTGAGGGGAAAACGAAACAGCATGGGTCAAATGCTTCTCTCCTTACTCCTAATTCTGCTCTCAGCTTACTTATCTCGCCTTGATTTATTTCTTATACTTAGTCAAATTCAGTTTACAATTTGCTTTATGACTTAAAAAGCAGAGAAAGTGAATACAAAAAGAACCAGACAGAAAGGAGATCCACTGTAGATAACCACCTGGAACCAAGCAAACTGATTTCCATTTCTAAGTCTCGAGAGATTAAACAAAATTCAAAGTCAGCTAGGTGAAATAAGAACCCTTAAGGACAGACTTCATTATTTTCTGCAGATCATGTAGGACCAGAAGAGAACCATGGAGGGAAACTCCCTAAAAGAAGTGTGAACAAAATTGTATAACAATAAAATGGCAGACCTTCTCCCACAGAGACACAAAAGAAAGTGCTGAAGGTTTTACAATGGCATGGCCACTAAAAATACCATTTAAAGATGAGCCAACTTCTTTATCGCCTCAAGAAATCGGAGTAAACCATTGGGAACCCAAGCTGTAGGAAATCCCACTGCTCAGATATAGTATCCAACGTGACACTGAATCAGCATATCACTTTCAGAGAGCAAGGAGGCTGCCTGGCTTAACCTCCAGTGAAACCTTTCCCTGGCACTCAATTCCAAGAAACAGACATTCTCTCAGCTGTATCAGAGACATGGCTTTTAGCTGTAATTACGGTCTGCTGATCTGGTGTAGCCCTAGTCAGACAGATCAGCACATCGTCATTAGAGTGGCAGCCTAGTTTCTCTCCCTTGCGCAGGGCTTTGGGCTGGGAGAGAGGACTATTGAAAAGTTTGCTGGCTGTTGCCAGCTTTGCCTCTATCTGATCTTTTAGGAGCTCAGTTTCTCCAAGTGGAGAAATGTGTGCCACCCTCCCATCTCACGGAGTCACTGGGAGAAAAAAAACCACACACACACACACACACACACACACACACACACACACACAGAGGCAGTGTTCAAACATGTCATAGCTGAGCACTGAATTGCCGCAGATGAGTGTACCATTTCATCCTCTCTCTCCCACCTACCCAGGGAAACTGGCGCCCAATGGGTCTTACTTTCTGTTTTTCTATCCTTTTTTTCCCCCAGGACCTTCTCTCCTCTCATTTAACCTAGTATGAAGCCTTGGGGGGCATGCTGTCATATTTTAGATGCAGAAGACTATTTCAGATTAAATGGTTATTTTCTCCCAATTCTTAAATAAAAAAAAGAATATTTAATGGTGGGAATTTCAAGATAGGTGAAAGCTAGTATTGGAGATAATTTTAAGCAAAGAGCTCTTCTAGTATTTCCTAAAATCATACCTGTAACACTTGCCTAATTTATGGGCCCCTTAATATACTGTCTCCTCTCCTCTCCTTCCTTCCTTCCTTCCTTCCTTCCTTCCTTCCTTCCTTCCTTCCTTCCTTCCTTCCTTCCTTCCTTCCTTCCTTCCTTCCTTCCTTCTCTCCCTCCCTCTTCCCTCCCTCCTTCCTTCCTTCCTTCCTTCCTTCCTTCCTTCCTTCCTTCCTTCCTTCCTTCCTTCCTTCCTTTCTCCCTTCCTTCCTACCTTCCTTCCTTCCTTTCTCCTTTTTTTTAAAGACTACTTTTTAGAGCAGTTTTATGCTTACAACAAAGTTGCAATCAAGGTACAGAGATTTCCTATATGCTCCTTGTCCCCACATATGCATAGCCTCCCCCATTATCAACATCACTCATCAGAATGGCACTTTCTTTCTCTCTCTCTCTCTCTCTTTCTCTCTCTCCTTCTCTTTCTTATTTTACCAAGGATGAACCTACATTGACATACCATAATTATCTACAGTCAACAGTTTACTTCAGGGGACGCTCTTGATGTTGCATATTCTATAAATTTGGACAAATTTATAATGACATATATCCATCATTATAATAATATACGGAGCATTTTCACTGCCCTTAAAATCCTCTGTGCTCTGCTTGTTATTTCTCCCCTGGCAACCATTGATCTTTTTATTATATCCATTTTTGCCTTTTCAGGAATGTCATATAGTTGGAATCATACAGTATGTAGCCTTTTTATATTGGCTTCTTTCACTTAGTAATAAATATTAAAGTTTCCCCCCTGTATCTTCATGGCTTGATAGTTCATTTTTTTTTTTTAAGAACTGAATAATATCCCATTCTGGATGTACCATAGTTTATTTATCCATTCACCTATTGAAGGACATCTTGGTTGACTTTAAGTTTTGGCAACTCTGAATAAAGATACTATAAATATTAGTGCTGCAGAAAAGTTGCAAAAATCAGACCGGCGATGAACCAAGCAGCACTTGGAGAGTTGGAGAACTCAGGTTTTTACACTGGCAGTCCCAGAGGAGCTAGCACTCTGAAGATCTGGGCCCGGATCTCAGTTGCAACGTTGCTTATATAGAACTTATTTGGCATAGGCTGATTGGTTAATTTGTCTTCAAACAGTTACAAAGCGCAGGAGTTGCTAAGGAGCACAAGCAGTTACATTTGTTGCTTAGACAGAACAAGCAAAAGGGAAGATGAGTCTTTAGTTAATTTCAAGTATGGCCTATGCAGCAGGCAGAACAAATAGCTGATTAGCCTTTTGTGTGAAAATTCCTCTTTATTAGTGTGCAGGTTTTTGTGTGGACATAGGTTTCCACCTCCTTTAGATAAGTACTAAAGAGTGTGATTGCTGGGTCATATGGTTAGAATTGCTTATTTTTATGAGACCATCAAAGTGTCTTCCAAAGTGTCTGTACCATTTTGCATTCCCACCAGCTATAAATGAGAGTTCCTGTTGCTCCACATCCTCATCAGCATTTGGTGTTGTCAGTGTTCTGGATTTGGACCATTCTAACAGGTGTACTGGCATCTCACTGTTGATTTAATTTGCATTTCCTTGATGACATATGCTGTGGAGCATCCTTTCATATGCTTATTTGCTATTTGTATATTTTCTCTGGTGAAGTGTTTTTTTAAGGTCTTTGGCCCATTTTTTTAAATTGAATTGTTTGTTTTTTCATTGTTAATTTTTAAAAATTCTTAGTATACTTTGCATAAAGTCCCTTGTCAGATATGTCTTTTGCAAATATTTTCTCATAGTCCATGACTTATCTTTTTAATTCTCTTGATATTGTCTTTCTCAGAGCATGGATTGTGTCTATTGTGTTATATCTAAAAAGTCACCACCATAACTAAGGTCTTTTAGGTTTTTGCCTATGTTATATTCTGGGAGTTTTAGTTTTGCATTTTACATTGATGTCTCCTATCTGTTTTGAGTTAATTTTTGTGAAAGGTGTAAGGTTTGTGTCTAGATTCATTATTTTTCATGTGGATGCCTAATTATTCTAGCACCATTTGTTGAAGAGACTATATTTACTCCATTGTATTTCTTTGCTTATTTGTTAAAGATCAATTTATCATATTTATAGGGGTTTATTTCTAGGCTTTCTATTCTGTTCCATTGATCTATTTGTGTATTCTTTTACCAATACTACACTGTCTTGATTACTGTAGCTTTATATTAATTCTCGAAGTTGGGTAGTGTCAGTCCTCCTACTTTATTCTTCTTTGATATTGTGTAGACTATTCTGGGTCTCTTGCCTCTCTGTATAAACTTTAGAATCAGTTTGTCAATATCCATACAACAACTTGCTGGGATTTTGATTGGGATTGCACTGAATCTATAAATCAAGTTTGGAAGAACTGACAATATTGAGTCTTTCTATTTATGAGCATGGAGTATGTAGTCCAGTTAGAGAGTTCTTTGATTTTGTTCATCAGAGTTTTGTAATTTCTTTATATAGATCTTATACTTATTTTGTTAGATTTATACCTAAGTATTTTATTTTTAGGATGCTAATGTAAATGGTATTATGTTTTAATTTCAAATACACTTATTCATTGTTGATTTGTAGGTAACAAACTGACTTTTGTATATTTACCTTGTGTCCTGAACTTTCCTTCTTTCTTTTTTTAATATATATTTTTTCTTTTTAAATTATAGTTGACATATAATTTATATTAATTTTAGGTATACACCATAGTGATTAGACATTTATATAACTTATGAAGTAATCATCCCAATAAATCTAGGACCCATCTGACACCATACATAGTTATTACAATATTATTGACTATATTCCCTATGCTATACTTTACATCCCCATGACTATTTTGTACCAGTTTGTACTTTTTAATCTCTTTTCCTTTTTCACCTATCTCCCCCAAGCCTCTTTTCACCTGGCAACCATCAAAATGTTCTCTGTATCTGTGTGTTTCTGTTTTGTATATTTATTTATTTTGTTTTTTAGATTCCAAATATAAGTGAAATCATATGGTATTTGTCTTTCTCTGTCTGACTTATTTCACTCAGTATAATACCTTCTAGATCCATCCATGTTGTTATGGATGGTAATATTTCATTCTTTTTTATGGCTAAGTAATGTTCCATTCTCTCTCTCTATATATACTACTTCTTCTTTATCCCTTCATCTATCAAAGGACAGTTAGGTTGCTTCCATATCTTGGCTATTGTAGATAATGCTGCAATGAATATATGGATACATATATCTTTTCAAATTAGTGTTTTGTGTTTCTTCTGGTAAACACCCAGAAGTGGAATTACTGAGGTGTTTTTTGTGTGTGTGTGTGTGTGTGTGTGTGTGTGTGTTTGTTTTCTCTTGTAATAGCCTTTATTTTAAAGTCTTTTTTGTCTGGTTTAAGTATTGCTACTTCAGCTTTTTTTCCCCATTTTCATTTTTGTGAAATATCTCTTTTCATCTCTTTACTTTCAGTCTGTGTGTCTTTTGATCTGAAGGGAGTATCTTAAAGGTGACATATGTAAGGGGCTTGTTTTCTTATCCATTTAACCATCCTGTTTTTCTCTTAGAGAATTTAATCCATTTGCATTTAAAATATTTGTTGATAGATATGTAGTTATTGCCATTTTCTTCTTCTTCTTAAGGAAATCTTTTAACATTTTTTGTAATATTGGTTTGGTGGTGATAAACTCCTTCAGCTTTTTCTTTTCTGGGAAGCTCTTTATCTGTTCTTTGATTCTAAATGATAGTTGTGCTGGGTAGAGTAATCTTGGTTGATGGTCCCTTCTGACCTGCAAAGTTTCTGTTGAGAAATCAGCTAATTGCTTTGTGGGAGTGCTTTTGTATGTAGCTAACTGCTTTTCTTTTGCTGCTTTTAAGATTCTCTCATCGTCTTTAACCTTTGCCATTTTAATTATGATGTGTTTTGTTGTGAGCCCCTTTGGATTCATCTTGTTCAGAACACTATGTGCTTCCTGAGTTGGAGGTTTATTTCCTTCACCAGATTAGGGAAGTTTTCTGTCATTATTTCTTCAAATAGGTTTTCAATTCCTTGCTCTCTCTCTCTCTCCTCCTTCTTGTATCCCTGTGATGTGAAGGTTGGTATGCTTGTTATTGTCCCAGAGGGCCCTTAAACTATCCTCATTTTTTTGGATATTTTTTTCTTGTTGCTGTTCTGATTGGGTATTTTTTGCTACCTCATCTTCCATATCACTGATTTGATCCTCTGCTTCACCTTTTCTACTGTTGATTTCCTCTAATGTATTTTTTATTTCAGTTACTGTATTTTTCATTTCAGTTACTGTGTTTTTCATTTCTGACTGGTTACTTTTTATGTTTTCTGTCTCTTTGGTGAAGTTCTTACTGAACTTATTGAGCATCTGTATAACCAGTCTTTTTAACTCTGCATATGGTAGATTGCTTGTCTCCATTTTGTTTAGTTCTTTTTATGGAGTTTTGTTCTGTTTTTTCATTTGGGACATGTTTCTTTGTATCCCCATATTCTGGCTGCCTCTCTGTGTTTGTTTCTATTTATCAAGTAAAGCTGCTGTATCTTCCAGTCTTGGTAGAATAGCCTTATGTAGTAGGTGTGGGAGAGTCTGCCTGAGCCAGTGTTGCAGGTATGTCCCTTGTGTGGGTAGTGTATGTCCTCCTATTGTTGTTGAGCCTTGATTGCTGTTGGCACATTAATGGGAGGGATTGACCCATAGGATGATTAGTCGTGAGGACTGGCTGAGACTATAGCAGAGGAGCTGTTGTGCAGGGTTTGACCCTGTGGAGCAGGACTCACTTTAGTGGGGCTCTGATGCCTTCAGAGTCTGCCTTATGGGTATGCCATTTGTAGAGGTGGTTGGGTGGTATTCTTTTGTGGTCTGATGCTTGCTACCAGATGTGTTGGTTCTGGGGCCTCTTTGGAGGAGCTCTGATACAGACAAAGATCAGCTGCTGCCTGTGCCCTGTTTGGGCCCCTTGGTATGGGCTGCAAAGTGAGCTGCAGGTTGCCACTTGTGCTGGGCTTGGAGGTTCCTGGAAGAAGCTAAGTTGTGAACTGAGGGCAGCTGCTGCTAGTGCCGGACTTGAGGCCGCTTAGCAAGCAAGCTATGTGGGGCCTGAATCTGCTTGTTTGAGGTTTGTGAACCCTTGAGAAGTTTTAGGAAAGTCCGCAGCATGAACCAAGACAAGCCATTTGCATGGAAAAGCCACCGAAAGGGGCTTAGATAGGCCTGCAAGTTGGAAGGGACGGGGTCTCAGGAAACCAGTAGGGTAGGGCCAATGGCGTTAGCCAGCTTGATGGAAACTCAGATATGGTGCTCACCTGAGCATGCAGGTTGGGTGGGGGGAGGGCTCAACAAAGAACAATGGCTTCTGCCAGCACTTCTGTCTGGGTGATAGCTGCCCCTCTAGCCCTCGCCCTGAAGCCAGATAATTTAGTTCCTCTCTGTACATCCCTGGTGACTTTTGAGCTGCTGTGCCAGTCCTGGAGCTCAGAGTGAATGACTCTGTGAGTATGTCTGAGTGGGTCCTTTAAGAGGAATGCCTGGGACTCCAGCAATCCCCTGTGTGAAAACTCCACTGGTTTTCACAGCCAGAAGTTACAGGGACTTCTCTTTTTGGCACTGGAACCCTGGGCTGGGAAGCCTGCTATGGGGCTGGAACCCCTCGCTTCTCAGGGTAGACCTCCGCTGCTGAGATATCCCTCCTGATTTTAACTACCACATGTGGGTGTGAGACCAGCCCATTCTGTATCTCTGTCCTTCCTTCCAATCTCCATGTGGCTTCTTTTATATGTCCTTAGTTATATGGTTCTTCTATATGTCCTTAGTTATATGAGTCTTCTGTAATTTAGTTGTACTTTTGACATAGTCATGAGAGGAAGCAAGTACAGCGTTTACATACTCCACCATCGTGACCAGAAGCCTTTCTTTCTTTATCAAATATTTCTGAACATCTAACATGTGCTAGACAGTCTCTAGAATCCCTCCTCCGGAAGCTCAGAGTTTAGTGAGCAAGGTAGATAAATAAACATAAAAATTGAAAACACATGTTATTATAAGGGATGTATTTTCTGGGCCTTGGTGGCACAGGAAAGAATTTTTGGAGAGGTATAAAATAAGTCTTAAAGAATGAACCTTACATGAAGTAAAGGAACAAGGACATTGTAGACAGAAGATGACAGAAGAAGAAACAGATGAGAAACAAAATTGTTTTTTAAGAATCTATGTATGACTGAGGAGCAAAAGACAGGGCTGAAGAAGTAAGTAGGGTCACGCTCTTGTTAAGGACCTTGCTTTTTATTCTATAGATCAATGATTTTTTTCCTAAGTGATTTTAGCCGCAGACTTTTTTTTTTTCAAGTTAAATCTTGTATGGTACACCAATATAAAAGTTAAATTTAGAGGAAATCTAATTCGTATGCATTTATTTTGTAAATTAAAATAATAAAAATACTGACATTTGTTTTAGTATAAAATTGATATAAAGAATATCAGTGACAATTATATCACATGTTAGCCTCAGCTTTGCAATTCCTTTATGTCTGAGTTCTGTTTGTTGTACAGTGGGAAGATAATTTTGATTCAAAGAGATAAGTAGGTGCAAATGGTAACAATTTAAAAACGTTGTCTAGGAATCCCTGGATACCGTTTTATAAAAAGAGATAAAACAGAAGGTTTAGTTCTTAGGTCTACACAAAAATTAAATTCTGGTTTGGATGACTAGGAGGATGATGGCACCAACAACAAAAACTGAATATACCAGGGGGTAATTTCCAGGAAAAAAATGAGCTCAGTTTTTGAAATTTTGTGTTTAAGGTATTTTTTATCAGAATATAAGAAGCTTATTATAGTTATGGAAATAATCAGTTTATTAAAAATCAAACATGAAATAGATATATTTTTAGAGTTGTCTAGTCTCATTTTTTTCTGACCTACTGTGGCTTGCTTTTAATAAAATTTTAATGCTTCTTTTAAGAAACTCTTCACTTCTGGAAATTTTTACAGCTGCTCAGGCCATGGTTCAGAATTTTGCTGCTTCATCATTTCAAATTTCTTGACTCAGCTACAGATGCATCCAGACCAATGTCATTTTATATTTAGCAAAGTTGAAATAGTTCAGAGGGACTCTGTGTCCTTTCTGATTACTAAACACATTTAAGCTAGGTCCTGCCACCACTCTTCTCCCTCAGTCAAGCTGAATGAAAATGTATTTATTTATTGAATGGCTTGTTAAATAGGAAAATGTTCTTGATGTTTCCCAGCCCTATGGCACCATCATCATTCATTTATTCCTTCACTTAGTTATTCATCCAATGGAAATAGATGCTAGGTTCGACCTTGATTTTGAAAATAAATAATTATATGAATTTGCTAAGGTTGCCATCACAAAGTATGACAGACTGGCTGGCTTAAATAGCAGAATTTGTTTTCTCAGATTTCTAGAGATTGGAAGTCCAGGATCAGTGTGCTGTGGATCAAGGTGAAGGTTTGGCTTCCTCCGAGGCTTCATTCCTTGCCTTGCAAATAGCCACAATCTTGCTGCCTCTTCATATAGTCTTTCGTCTGTGAGTGCACCTCCCTGATGTTTCTTTATGTGTCCAATTTCCTGTTCTTATGACACCAGTCAGAATTAAGGCCCACCTTAATGTCACATTTTAACTTAATCATCTCTTTAAAGACCTTATCTCTAAACACAGTCACATTCTGAGGCACTGGGGGTTAGGGCTTCAACATAGGAATTTTGGAGGATGCAATTCAGCCCATAGCAATGATTGAATATTTTGCTTTGAGTCTTATAAAAAAGATAAAACTGACCTCAATAGATTCAAATTTTCTCCATAGCATCATGGCTTCTTCCATTTTTATTTTTATTTTGATGGGACTCAAACCAATCTTTCCCTCCCTCATGGGAAAAAAGAAAGTAAATCTTTTCTTCTGGAAGGTATTATCCATAATACAATATTTCTCAGCCTTTTTACTGTCCCAACACATAGGAGGCATGTCACATATCCACGACAAACGAATCGCTTACTAAGCTTGAGCTGTAGAATTTCTTATTCATAACCTGTGTTTAAAGTCTTATCTCCTTAAGAATACTGTCTAACCTACTTTAACAGAGATCCCAATAATACCCTGGCTTAAGAAGAGAGAAATTTGTTTTTCTCTTCTATGATATCCCATAGTGGAGCAGTACAGGGTGGGATGGAAGCTCCGCCTATCCTCAAAATACAGCTTCTATCTCTTGACCACTTATATAAGCATCCTTATGTTTAGCAGAAGTGTTACTGCACAATCCTGCTAGGTAATGGGCACATGAATCTCTCTTCTAGAAGATTAGGAGTTTCCCTGACTCTGTCCTTGTCCCTTGGGCCTTTCAGCATTTGCTGGTGTCATCACCTATAGTCATCACCTATCACATAAGTGAGAAGCTATGGTCTTTCTATTAACCCTTAGCTTTACTCATAAGTTATCCATCTTTGAGAAGGGACAGTACTGGTTTCTCATAAACAATATAGGACTGTGAAGTATCAAAGATAATTTTTTTAAATCAGTGGAAATTGTTCTATTTCAGAGTTTTCTAAACTCTTTTGGTTCATGGTGCCATTAGTGTCTTAGTATTTTTTTTTTTTCGTGACACCCCTGGGCCAAAACCCCCCCAAAACCTAATAGTTTATTTTTTAAGTTATTAGGTGCAATCACCTTAATAAATATTTATGTTTTAACAACCAAGTATCTATTTAGAAAACAAATATATACATAAAGAAAAAGTAGTATTTAGTTTTATCCTTGAATAAATATAATTCCCAATGGGCTTCATGTGCCTCTTGGGCACTGTCCACCTTCACCAACCTTGGAATGTCTGGACACTGATGTTCTCATTTCCTGTTCCACATTGATTTTCATGTGCTACTTGCTTTTTTTTTTTTTTTTTTTTTTTTCTTTTTTGCAGTAATCATCGAAAGCCCAGCTTTGCAAAGAAAGGAGTGTCACTGAAAAAACAGTAGTAATATGATCTGATGAAACTGTGAATCACCTCACGGTAATAGTGGTGTCCAATAGATGCCGCTGTGATGTCCTTGAAAACTTTGAGTATCCTCTTCAGTCTCCTGAATTGTCTGTGGCACCTGGAGTACCTCAGGACACAGTTTGGTAACTGCAGTGCTAGGTGAAGGAAGATGAAAAAGACATATTCCATGTCAGGAGCCCGATTATAGTATGGCATATATGTATGTGGTCATTTAGGTATCCATCCCATAGGGCAGGGTACCTCAATCAAGACACAGTGTGCTTTTTTTTTTTTTTTGTCTTTTTAGCATCCGAATCTCCTTCCTAAATTTAGGAACTCTATACTACATGTTTCTTGAGTGGTGGAGCTCATTTTCCACTATAGAATCTGAATCGTCCTAAAGTCTAGTTTTCAGTCTCCTGTGAGCAAAGGCCTTGATTCTTAGGCTTGGCAATCAGACCCATGTGTCTCAGATTTCAAGTGAGACATTGTTAATACAGAGAGTCAGGAGCATCGAGGAACTCATTCTGGATATGTAGTGTCAATGTACACGTTGGCAACAAAGGCAGCGGTAGGGCAGGTGTCAGTGCTGGCAGCGTGAGTGGCAGTGGCCCTCATATGTGGCTATGTCCTCACTGGACTGTTTCTGTGACATGATTTTTGCTGTGGTTTGGGTGGTGTAGCCTCCCTTCTATCTGCCCATTCATAGTTCTCTAGTCTTCCTGACGACGCGGACAACCAGATATTCTTCCAAAATATCTTTCTCTGTTTAAATCAGCCTAACTACTCTTAAAGGTGGGACAAATAAAAAGGAATATAACCACAGATGTCCAATACCAGAGGAGAGGCAAGATTACAGAGAGCATATTGCACTGATTTTACTAGATGGAACAAGGGTCTGAGAAAGTATTGAGATGTGCCTTCTGAAAGCTCTGGATAGTTAATAATAACCATTGGAGAAACAGTCCTTAAATGCTGAAAAGCTATTTACGAGGAGGGTTTAGAGAATATGGGCAGATTTGAGAGAGAGGAAGGCTTGGAAATTAAGTACAGACTGCATCAGGTTCTAGTAGGTGAGTTTCCAAATGATACCTTTGTGGTAAGTAGGAAAGTTTATAAAGTAGATGTCTTTAGAGATTATGCTCAGAAAATCTGCAAGCTCCCAAGGAAGGCAGGCTGATGCACTCTAAAGGGGAACTAGCCAGGGCAACAACAAATAGAAATCAGATCTGGGATAAATATTAGGTTGATGAGAGGATGAATTTTAGGTGAAATTATCCAAGTAGGAGAAATAAAGATGGACAAGATTTATTTGGGTGATGAATGCTTTCTGTAAACCCAGAAATCATTAAATTTATATTTGTCACTAGCTGACACTCCATAAGGCCAAATCTAGAGGAGTGTGTTAGAAAACTAGGCCTAGAAAGCAAAGGGAAAGGAAAATAGAGTCTACCTGCAATTTAAGAGGCAGGTAAAATGCTTGAAGCTCAGGTGAGCCTACCTGAAACAGGAAAGGAACAATATCAGGAAATGAAATGTCAGAAGCATATTCATGACAGAAGAAAAAGTTGTAGTAGGAAGAATTGTTCTGTAGTAACACAAGTTCCTCAAGATGTAGAGGCAGATGTGGAGATATACATAGTAGAAGACATGAGTCTTTTCTTGCTTCAGTAGAATAGAACATGTATTCATGAACTCTCTTTAAAATAAACTTAGTCCATATTATTGGAATCCACAGATTGTTTGGCTTCCACGAAATGAAGCAATTTCAGATGTGACTCATTTTATCCCATGGTAAGTGAAATCATGATGTCATGTACACATGCCATTGTTAGGTATCCACGGGCTCATGGGACTTTCATGCTGTTAGGAGAACTATGTGGTGAAAGTATTTGGCACAAGAGCCTCTCAAATATTAGCCAACATTGTATTTTATGTTACCTGTTCAAAAGTAATTGCTGCTTATAGCAGTGCTGTTAAATATCTTTAATGTGAAATCTCATATAATTTCTCAAAACTCAGTTTAAAAACAATTGCCTAACTTGTTTTAATTACATTTTAGTGTTCTAACCTATCCACCCATCTCGCTGACCTATATGCTCTGTGTAAACTGTTCCATCTATGTTCTCGTAAAGCAAGCCCTTGTACACCAGCTCTTAACCTCTGTCATGGGAAGAAGGTAGTTTTATTCAGAAGAGGGATCTCTTACATTATTACACTACTATGGGGATATATTGCTTTTATACTGTTGAAATTGTGAAATGTGAGATAACTAGTTCTGAATTTGGATCAAGATTCAATTTTAGGATTCATTTTTCCTTCTAGGATGGTCAAAGACAAAGAAGGAAACCAGCAGGTTGGGAAGAAGCCCCTGGTAATTAAAGGAAATTATCTGATAGAAGATGTACACTGATTCCATAGGTCAACCAATGCACCTGAGTCTTCCTCTGGGTACTGAGCATAAAATGTATCAGAGAGTCTTTCTTATCCCTTTAGAAAATAGATGTGGGAAGAACCTTTCACATCTGACCACAACTAGCATTTTAATATTATAGTCTACTATTTCCTCCCAGCACTCTAAGCAACCACCCTACAGAATTCCTTCCTCATGATGTTCTTTCTATTTCAAGACTTTTTGTGATTTTGTCCTTTGTTCCTGCTCTTGTTTCCTTAACAAAATCCTAAATCTTCTTCCTCTCTGGTGTAGAGTTATTTGCTCTGTCATTTGTGCCCCCACAGTGCTTGGTTCATAACTCTGTAAAAGCATAGACTCTGTTACTGTTCTATTTTTGTTGTCTTTTACCTTCACCACATGGGCAGAGTCTATTGGTTGGTCATTTTTGATCCTGCCTCATTGCAGGGATACTCAAAACGCTCTCAAAATGTCAAATTGCATCCTGTACATTAGTGTATGTGTGGTCAAACTCACTATCTTGAATGTTGAAGGTTGAATGCATGTGTTTGTCTCGATTTTCACTTCTATAGTGATATGTTGTGTGAGACAGTCACTTAAATTAACCGGACATTTTGTTTCATCTGTTAAAAGTTGCACTTTTCTAGATGACTTCTAAGATGCCTTTTAGTCTTACACTTTAGTCTATAATTCAGGTCTTTCAGTGTGACCTTGGGCAAGTTACTTAATCTCTTTGTTTAATGAAGAAAATACTTCCAAATTCCAATGATGGTTGTGAAGATTAAATGAGATAATATCTGAAATGACTTTAGATTGGTTCAGTAAATAAATGCTTACTGAACATCTGCCCAGGTGCCAGGAGCTGTGCCAGGTATTATGGCTATGGAGATGAGTAAATTACTATCCAACTCAGGGGGAAGTTACGATCTGGAAGCCTTGCCTGGGACATAATATGGACTCAGTAACTGTTCGTTCCCTTCCTTCTTTCCCTCCCTGGCCTATCAGTTATTTAACACTAGGATTTGGAAAATGGAATGAGAAGATAGTTTTACATTTTACATTTATTTCTTACATGATATTAAATTACTTCAAGACCTGAAGCTAAAGCTCATGTCATTACTTAATAACGAAGGGATGACATAATTTGGAAATAACGAGGCCAGACAAGAACTACCCTAGTTCACGCAGGAGTTGCGTGCTCCCAGAAGAAGAATGTTGTGGGAGTAACCGGTCCAATGTTCTTTCAGCCTGGGAATGGCATTTAAGATGTCCTTATCTTATAACGAAAAAAAAAATCACTCTGAGTTATTAGCAGAGGAACAAAGTAAACACAGTAACTAATTTTCCTAATGCAGGAGTTTTATATATGTGTTACATGCAATGAAACAATTGCTTAAGAAGGTTATGCTATTATTTTCAAAACAAGCCACCCAGTGGGTTTGGCTTCCAGGAAAACTACCTACACATTAAAAAATGTACACTAGCCATCAGTTTTGACACTTTCCTCCTGCCCTACTGGTTTGCTTCACTTCGCCTCATTTAGCACCATGTCTCTGTGTCATTCATTTACATATGTCTAAAGTTGTGGTCACACAACAACAGACTCCTTGATGAAAATGAGCAATCCAATGATTTCTTTACAAAAATGTACTTAACTACCCACAATTTTTAAAATAGCAAGATAACAAAGTCAGAAAATGCTGAACTTTTTTTTTCTTTTTTAATGATCAACTCTTTGGCTGTTATTGTGGAGTTTGGCTAATTATGTTAATATAGTAAATTATATCAATAATGAATAATGGATAATTATCAAAGTAGAGGAAGGAATTCTTGGTAGAGGCAAAAGAATCTCAAGTAAACCTTGAGTAGGAAGGAGTGTTCAGGGATGTCAAAAGTTTATTTGGCTGCAAAATGGGCAATGAAGCTCGTATGAGTGATTGTGCTTATATGTAAGTAGTCCTGCATGCAATTCCAAGGAGTGGGACACTGTTTTGTGTGTGGGAGCCACTGAATGTTTTTAAGCAGGATAGTGCAAGTCTTGTATTTGTACTGGCATTTTATCAGTCTGCCCACATATCTCTATGCCCACACTGCCTCTGTGCCTGCTACAGGAGTTGGTAAGGACTTCCAGAATTCCAGGTCCGAGTGCCATTCATGGTCTCCAGCTGCAGCATCTAGAATGTAGAAGCCTAACTCTGGAGCAATGGAGCATTTAGGATGTGTAGCTGGAGGAGAATCTCTGTAGTCCTAGTGGGAAGAGAATAAGGACTGTCCTGGAGCATCAGCAAGGGACTACAAGGTTGCTGCCATTTTATAGACAGAATGAAGTGTGCTTATAGCACTTACCTCCATCTGTAACTGTGAGGATTCTGTCCCTGTGCAAATGATATGAATTGAGTAGTGTGTCAAGTGACACCAATGCAAATCTGATTCTTTAATAGAAAGCCCAAACTTTGTTTATTCTGAGAATTGAAGTCATTGTTTTTTACCCACCCTAGACCTACCACATTGAGGGAAGAAGCTGAGGAAGTGTCACAGATGCATGTGATAGCAGACCCTGCAACAGCTGCCACCATTCTTTGGAGAAGCACAATGTAATGAGGAAAGATGGCCTTAGCTTAACAGTTGGGCATGTCTTGTCTAAAGGAAGTGCTTTTTTCTGCTGATGACTGGTGTAGAAGTGGCATGTGACCCAATTCTAGTCACTAAGATTCATTTCACAAAGTTCCCTCCTCCTTTTCAAAGTGCTGGATGAGAAATCAGCCCATCTCCTACTGACTATGAGCAGGGAGCATGTAGCTACAATTTTACTGGAAGCCACCATCCTAGGACTTTAAGCTTAAGCTAAGTTAAAGCTTAGGACTGAGAATAAAGATAGAAAGAACCAAGGTCTTGATGTCATGGTTGAACTTTTGAATTAACTGGCCCTGAAACCCATTCCACCTCTGGCCTTCTAGTTATGATAATTAAAATATTTCTGTAAACTGGTTTAAATACACACACACACACACACACACACACACACACACACACACATTTTTTTGTGCTTGTTTTCTACTTCATTACATTATGTCACCCCTCTTTTTAGAATCATGCATCTTGGCTCTGCTCCTTTCTTCCACAGTCATCCCCTTGATTCTTAGGTCATTCTTTTATACTCATTTAGGAAATCGATACCTGACTGATACATGTCTTCTCAATTCCTGCCATCATCCTTGGTAATTTTGATATCCTTGGGATATCATGTCCAGCATCCTTACATCAGGACACTGAACCCCTACCCTGATGTCTTTTACTTTCATTCCTCCCCAGCACTCATTTCTGCAGTCACATTATCATAAAATGTGCTTTTCCATTTTCTGACCACAATGCTCTATCTCTGTCACTTCTTCCTTCCTTTCAACTAAACCTGTTTTTCTACCTTATCATACCTCCCAGCTCTGGCTTCCTTCCTGGTTTCCCATTTGTCAAGTTCCTTCCTAGGTTCACTTTCCTCCCTGAACTAATCCAGATTATGTTTGTGCATCCCTAGTACCCTCTTATCGGTACCTTACTTCTCTCTCCCCTTTGGCCGTCTACTAGTTTTCAATAGTCCTTAGCTTTTGACTGATATGGCCATTATTTTTACAGCTAGTATTTCTGGGTGAGTTGTTGCTGGAGAAAAAGCACATAATTAGACTGACTCCATTTAAGTTCATTATTTTTAATTCATCTGGACATAAGTACTATTCAGTGTTCTTTATATTAATACATTTCTGTGATATTGACCATTTGAAACTTTTATCTACTCTTCAAACCTCTATCCATTTTCTTACTCCCTCATTCTTAGCAGATGTCTGGCTTCCTGCTTCACATAGGAAATAGAGCCACCAATATAATTTACCTCTTATATTCTTATCTTTAACCTTGTTCCTTTCCCTCCCATCTTTCCAATTTCTGCTTCTGTCTCAAAGAGAAAAGCACTTAGTGGAGAAAGACTTTTCTATGGTTATTCCTGACTTTTGAAGTTTTGCCAGTTCTAGTTTTAACGAATGATTAAATTGGTTAAAACTAGTCAGATCCACGTGTGTCTTCTCTGTTCACAATCTCTGGGTTCCTGTGCTCTCTGGTTCTTTCTCATGGAAATTGGCACATGCTGGCTTGGTCCTGGCAGATTCAGTAGCAACCATTTCCTAAAATGCACTTTACCAAAGCAGGTGGTCTTTGACGACCCCATTCTCACCAGCTGATGGCAAGGGAGTCACCTGAGCTGTTGAAGGGTCAGTAGCCAGCCACCCAGGGAGAGCTCCAAGCAAACTGTCTGCCCACTAACCTCTACATTCCCTTAATACTCTATGACCAGACTTCTACCTCACACCGCTGCTTAGCTCCCTGGTCATCGCTGGGATTAGAACTTTCGTAGAAGTTTGCCTGCTTGGCTGGTGCCATTAGTCAGGTTGCTATGAGTGCAAAACCACTTTCATCATAATCTTAAGCAAAAAGAAAATCTTGTTAGAAGGATGTTGAAAGCTCCAAGTACCAGTGAGAGACTGCAGGAAAAGTATGGCAAAAGGACAAGAAGCAGGGCAGCTCCAGAAGATCAGGAGGAAGGAAGCACAACAGACATCTGACTAGGAAGCTGTGGCTTTGCTATAGACAGTGTCACTATTTTTGGAGCTGTGAACAGATTCTAACTGTTCAGTTTTCTTTGTGTCACTCAGAATTCAAAGTCCTGAGCAAAAGCCTTAGATTGGGGGAACCTGAGTCGCTTGCTTATCTCAAGACTGTCAGGGTAGGAATGAAGGTGATGGCAGGGAGGAAAAGATCTGATTCCTTCATGTTTGGTAGTGGGAAGTGAGATGCTTCAACCAATCAGGACTACTCGAGTAGCTGCCTTTTTGGCTTTCCAATATCCGTGCACATTCTTACAGTTATGAAAAAGATGGTACTCCTTAATGTAATACCTGAAAATAAAGCATCCCTTTCCTAATGGGATAAGAATCCTGATTTACTTCACTCAGTTACAGATTCAGTGGTTCAAATTTTCACTTCATTTACTTGAAAAGGGAAATGCTGCCATTTTCTTTATAAGGCAGGTAGCAACATTTAAAAATAGTCGTGCCTCCATTGCCTCTGAAAATGAGCTTAAGGAATTTAGAACCATTTCAGCAAATAAGCAGTAGCATATTTATTTCATAATGTGGTATACCCCCGACCTAATTTCCAACTCATTTTCTTTTATAAAAATTTCACTAGGCTTTTTTTGCCTATAGAAAAAGAGGCACAACAGGAGTTCAATGTTGAAGTAAGAACATTCTCTCTATGAAACCATGGTGTAATCCGAGGATTAATAAGTTTCTGTGAATATACATAATGAAATACCAGACTACCAACACACAAATACCAGTTCTCTCAACTTCTTCCCCTAGAGACTTCCTCTATCTGTTGACATTCCCTAATCTATACTTAAATGTGAATCCTACATAGCATAATCATGGTCTGAAAAACAAGATATGAGGATAAAGCATTTCAGAGAAACCTTCTAGATGGTGAAATGCCTGCCTTTTTCCCCTCTGCTTCTAGCAAAGGGGCTGAGAAAGCCTGGAAACATTGTTAAAACTAGGTATTTTCTTTACACTCAGTCAACCTTGTTAAATCACATGGGATTGGGTGATTAGCTTATTTACTTTCTGTTAACAGTCTGGCAAACCTAAGCTAAATTCCTTTAATTAAGAGTCATATTTCTGTAGACCGTTCAGACCGTAGACTAGGATACCAATAAAGATCTACACAACCCCACTTGCTGGAATTTTCTCTATCATCTTGATTATTGGTGTTGAAAGACAAAGCCAAATGCTTTTACAGAAGTGCTCAACAGGCTTCTTAGGGCTTTAAGACTAGAAATTGCTTTGTTTATTAGCTGTTATTCTCAGGTAGACCTCAGAGGTTATGAAATCTTGTATCCTTAGTCTTTAGTATAGAATAATATTGCTTTATACCAATTTATAAGGATTTAAGGGTTTACTGATTAGAATGATTATAAAACTTTATTAGTGTATCAATTATTTATATAAACATCATAAGTTAATTTGGCAAGTCAAATTGTTTTGTGTCTTATTTGCATTTCTGTATTGGAGTTTTCACAGTTTATATCCCCTTTAATAGGTACAGCAGGCAGGGAAATGTGCCGGATCTCCTGCTGTGCTGTGGGTAATTGTGGAGAGCCCCAGCTTCTGGCCTCTCAATCTATTATTGCATTTCCCCAAGGGACACACTTCCCACAAGCTGCTTTCAGCCAATGACTAAGCATGCAGGCACACCAAGGCAGGTCGATTCTTGCAAAAGGCAGGCTTCCTCTGCAGGGCAATTTTATCTTGAAGACTCCCCAATAGCCTCACTGAAGCATCTTAGAATGATCCTGAAGTCTGAGTCTCTACTTACCCAGTCCTTCATTTCCTCTCACCTTCACAGTCAGACTTGCACTGTGGTCTTAAGGTTTGCCTCATCACCTTTTTCTCCTCCCCATTTTTTTCCTCTAACAGGTGTTTCAAATATATCTCTTGTGTGTTTCATCCCATCTTGGTGTCTACTTATTTTAGAGTGTCTTTTGAATTGTTTTACCTCTTACAGTTTTCAAAGTGACCAATCTTTCTTTTAAATTTTTTTTTTAAATAAAATTTTTGATTTATTTTTTCCTTATTTTTAAAAAATTATTTTTAGTTATAGTTGATGTACATTATATTTGCTTCAAGTGTACGACATGGTGATTCACTGTCAACGTGATCAATTTTTCTGTTTGCTGCATCCGCTAATTCTCATCATGATGGTTCATTTCTTTATGTATATTGCAATTTTTTATGGAGATCTATTGCCCTAAGGTAAAGACTTGTTGAAGGGCTCTTTGATTCCTTGGTTATGAATATGAAATATTAGTTTTGAGTTTTCTTTTGAACAAATCTTAGCAATTTCAATAATCTGGATGAATTATAACATTATATCCATGTGTTTATATTCATGTTTTTTTCCATTCATGTCAGATCAATCTATTATGTCTCTCTATATGTCTCAGTAGGATTCTGTAGCATTGATTATTATCTTCTGAGTAATTGTTATAAATTTAGTGACAATTGCTATTGCTCCTACCCCCTCTATTAGCTTTGTTTAACTTTTTAAATCATCTGTCTTATCTTGTTTCCCTTGAGTAGTTTATAAACTCCTTGGGGGAATGTATCATGTTTTGTTCTTTTTGTGTTCTATCTTCAAAAAGACCTACCATAACAACTGTTCAAAGAACGTTTTAAAAATGGTGGTTCCATGGGAAGTTTTAAAAATGTGCATTGACTGGTGAAGAACTATATCCATCACCAAAACAAGATTCAGGCTTTGGAATGGAAGTGATGATGTTTTGTTTACAGTTTGTGAGAACTGATAAATTCTCGAAGAGTGTCTTATTAATACGAATCATGACATTGGGGTCACATGAGCAACAAGGTCACCTCTATGCCTGCTTTTTATTACCTTAGAGTAAATCTTTTTACTCCAGTCATTGCTATGGCTACCAGCCAAGGCAGGTGAAAACAGACTGTACCTTGTCTTAGCTGTACTGTGAGGCTGCTGCTTTCTCTCCTGGCTTCTCTGTCACAGCCCAGGGGAGAAGCCTGTGGGAACCTGTTTAGCCATTCTGCTGCATGGACAAACCCAAAAGGGAAATAATGTTAACATCTCAATGGGGCAACTCTTTGGGACCAGTGGAGGATGGGAGACTAATGGACTACTTTTTGATCCCTATGGTGAACAACTCTGAATCACATTCTATACAGCTTTTAAAAGAGTCTCCAGTAGGATCAAGGTCCACTGACCCACACTGGGAGCTAGTTTGATAATACACCCTTGGTTTTTCTTTGACTTCCTAATTCTGCTTTACCAATTCTTTTATTCTTGTTTCTTAGGATTAACTGCTCCCAAATTACTTTTACTTTGTCACAGGCTCTGCATTTTTGGGGGGGAAACCCAAGCTAAGACAACTAAACTGACATATTATAGAACAGTTGGTGAAGAGGCCTAACCTCCATGAAGAGAAGGTTCATCTTTATCAACTAATTTATAAATCTTATTTAGAAATGTATGTCTGGTTGAGAACATATTGGCCAAGTTCAAGAGCCAAGGCCAAGTTTAAGCTTTTAGGATCCCAGAGCCTTAGAGAGATCTCCAGAAAGACAACTCCAGTTCTGGTGGAGGAATCTTGAAGCCACAGATGCCAAAGTGTGTTCAGCTGGTAGGGAGAAGCAGGGAGGTGGGCTGACACTGCAGGGCCCAAAATACCAGAACTTAGGACTTCAAAAGAAACTACATGTTGTTGTCTATATTTTGAACTCTATATTCTCAATTATCCTCCTCTTTTTCTTTCAATAGAAAAAAAAACTGGTGTTGTTTAAAAGATGTGTTATATGAATCAAGATCTGGGGGTGAAAGTGTGTAGACCAGATGGCTAACAGGTCCTGCAGCATGCTCCTTTGATAAAGCCCATTCTTCTTTGACTGATAAACCAATATGTGATAATAAGGCACTCAGGGGTTGAGACCAAAGAGAATAGAATATTCCTTAGGTGCTTTAATCCTAGTTGTTTTTCTGCCTTGACCAGATTTTGACAGTGCATATCTCCATAAGCTGGAAAATTGTGTGTGTGTGTGTGTGTGTGTGTGCGCGCGCGCGCGCATGTGTGTGTGCACGTGCGTGTGTGTGTGTGTGTGTGTGTGTATTCCTTTCACAGTGGCTCTGATAAGCCTACTCATAGTAGAAGATCTGGTTTGATTTTTAACCACAACTCTTTTTGGAGTAACGCCAAAGGGAGCTTGAAAGGGACTTATGAGACAGAGAAATCTTGTATATCTCTTGAGTAAACATTTACAGATGGACTGGTGTATAAAATATCATACCCAAAAGAGCCAATTTTATATGAAGTATGACTTTCTCAAGATAAAACAGGTTGTTTTATAAATAATAAGTGGTAGTGAAAACAATAAGAACAAATTATCAAGAATCTATCTGTGCTAGGCTAGATACTAAGGCTAGATACTTTCCATATACCATTTCTGTTCCTCAGAATGACGTTGCAAGGTCAATATTATTCCTCCTTATTTTCCAGTGGAAGAAAGCGAAACTCAGAATTTCTCAACCAAACACATACAGCTGGTGAATGGTAGTGCTTAGATTAGAATAATAATCATCAGCATTGTAATCATGAAGATTGATGGCACTTATTGTGTACACACTGATGACCACACCTGGGATGAGCACCTTACATATATTATTTTATTTGATGCCCATAATAACTTCTTAAATTAGTTATATCGTACCCATTCTCTATATGAAGAAAGTGAATTTTGAAGGTTAAGTGACTTCATCAAGGTCGTACAATGGCAATATAGCAGCTCTGGAATTTTAACTGACTGGTGAAGGGCTCTAATGCCTTCAGCCATTATACCAAGGGCTGCTCTGAAAACAGATTTCTTACGTTCTGCCCTCTGCCTGTCTCACTTGACATGTGTCTCTCAAGCAAGTGCAGGGGAAGTTTTATTTCTTATTGTTTCCCTCAAGGGTCTGACTAATGCTGCTCTCTTTAAGGAACTGCTAACATGTCTAGTTTAAGTGATGCGCAAAACAACCGATGCGAATACAGCCTCTTCCTCCAAGCCTCTCTTATGCATGGTTCATTTTCTGGAGTAACAAAACCTAGCGGTGGCCCTGCAGAGCCAACCAATGAAACATTGGTAATTCCAGTGCCTCTTGAAGCAACGAGCAAGATTTAATGAAAAATAGCCACATTTTATAGTAAATCAGTTTCATTTGTGAGAATTCCTGGAACATTGTCTAAGGAGCTGTGACAAGCTGGAAAAGTAGATTGATAATTGATTCAGAAATCTACTGTTATATTCTCCTTCCTTCTGACACAGCGTATTTTTTCCTTAAATAGAAGAATGATAGATCCTCAGGATGAAAGGCAGGGAGAAATAATGTCATATGTAGGTTGCATAGCAACTTTCCGGGTTTTAGCAAAGTATCTTTGAAATGTTTGTGCTCAGAGAAGAACCTAAGAACAATACAACAAATGGAAGCAACAGTCTCATTTTTATTTCTAGAGTTAGCAACAAGGTGTCAGACAATTTTCTTATTTTCTATTTGAATTCTTAAAATGCCCAGCCTCTCTTTTTAAACTCATCACTTAAAATGTTTCACCTAAATAGAAAGCATGAGTTTTGTTGAGAGTTTCTTAAAATAAATAGAAGATCTATTAGCTACTTCCTAAATAGTAGGACAATACAGAATACAAAAATATAGTTTCCACATACACTTGAATACATAAACTAAAGAGATATGTACATGGTTACGAATGGGACCCACAGCTCATTAGTTGTACTATGTTGGAGAAGGCTCTTGACTTAAATAGTTTTTATATCTGTAAATTGAGCTTTTATCTTTTAAGAATCTCTAAAATTTTCTCCAGGTCTTAAGATTTTTATGCATTCTATTTTATACAAGTGTAAGATTACATTATAGGTAATACCTGAGGAGAAAAGATGAGGAATTCCTGATTATAATCTGCTGATTTATGAAATAATTTTTATCCTCCTTCCTTTCCATGTCCCTTATATGGTTTGTGGTTTTCCTTTACCGCCTTTCCTCTCAGCTTCTCTGAAAAGGGACACCAATGAGTTATTATTATGCAATCTCTGTTAAGAGATCATGTCTCACAAGAGGGCAATCCAGTTGGCTCAGGCTAGCCTTTGATTTGACAGGGTCACTAGAAAAATAATCTCTGCCCATGATTTAACAAAGTCCAGACTCAAGAGTGAAAGAGCAGAACCCAGGGGGTGGATCTGATTTTCCAAATCTTCTAATGTAAATTGAATAGTCTCACATGGTGGCCTTTCACAGGCTAATAGCTTCAGTTTCTCCTTGCAACCCAAATGCAGGAAAAGAGTGTGGAACCTGGTTATGTAAAAGACAAAGTAAGCTCTGTCCTTATGCCCCAAAAAATAAGAGGAAAGGGAGCTCTAACATTTGTTGAGTATCTTGTTAGGTAAGGTATTTACTATGGTAGATCATAGTAAAGAAAACCTTAACTTCTTTAATTGACAGATAAAAAGACTGAGGTTCAGAGTGGTTAAATATCTCAGAAATTACACAGCTAGGCACTTATGGGTGAGAATTCCATCCTAGACGTCTCCTTTTCCTGTGCTACCGTGTTTGGTTCTGTTGTGCTAGTAAAAGCAAGGGGCGGCTTTCTGAGGAGCCTGCTGCCTGTGGCAATTGCTGACGTTAATTAGGTTCTTTCCCTATTTGAGTTTAAGGATTTGAGTTGAATTAGCAAATGTTTTATAATGGAATCCTAGTGAAAAATAGTGCCATGGACATCTTTACCAGGATTTAGTGCCAAATATAATCCTTTGTACCTATCAATATTTTCATGGCTTTATACGTAAATGTACTCAGAGGAGGTGAGGAAATATGTCCCCATTAACAGAGGGTTTTGGGGCACCAGATACACATCTACCAGGAAGCAGCCTCTGATAATAGCCTCCAAACACGGCTTTGCACAAAATGTATGATTGGTGGAAATTTAAAAATGACTTTTCCCTAAACTCTTGAGGAGAGTAAGTCAATATGAAGAAGTGTCATCTATACCACATTTTCTTTAGTTCCAATCAGAAAATGTTAAGATTTCTGAAAATCAAATCGCAATCAGGTAATTGGCATTCTCCTAAAAGCCAGTACCTGTTAGACTGTAGTAGCAACAAGAACATAGCAAAGAACAAGTGTGGACACCTCCCCGCCTTTATTTTCACAATTTCCTTTTCCAGATTGCTTAATTACGTCTGCTAGCAACAAAAAACTCAGCTAATTAAAAACCCACTGTTCATGCTTTGGAAGGACATACTGCTGAATAACTCATTTCTGAGTAAGTATTCCTGAGGCATACTACAGCATCATCTAAGTTTGCCCTCATATTTTTGTAAATATTAAGGAGTATTATTTCTGTTGTAGACTCTGCCCACCCCTTTGCCCTCAATCCACGAAAACAAAATAAATATACCTCGGAAAATCCAGTCAAATGTAGATTGGACTTGACATTTTTACTAATATTTTTAGTTTTGATGAAGGACAGGACAAATTTCCCCCAAGTGATGGGGAGACCAAGCCCTGTACTGAGAGAAGAGGGTCCTTTGGCAGAGAGTGAAGAAAGAATTCAACACACACGCCAGCCAGAGTTAGAGTCAAAAGGAGTTTGTTAGAAAAAGGGTAACACTCCACAGAGTGTGGCCTCCTCTCAGAGGCAGAGAGTGAGAGGGACAGTGAGAGAGAGGGACTGAGTGTTCAGGGAATTTAGTTTATACGTCATTCTTTATTTCTCATTTCCTTTGATATGGACATACGGTGAGGAAAGGGAAGGGTATGTAGTTGAAGAGGTAAGGATATGCAGAGTGGAAGGCCTGCTGACAGTTCCCCGGCTTTAATCGCTTGGTTCCCCATGGTTTTAGCCTTAGGGAATGACTCTTGGTTCCTGTTTCCCCCTCACAGGTGTGGGGAATGGGTTGTTAGCAATCCCAGCAGAAATCTTCCTTTGTTCTGCAGGTGTCCTCCTGGCCTGGCTGCAGGGCTGATCAGCACATTTCAGTCTCTGAATGTGGCTTGATTAACATTTTTAATTCTCTTGCCTCCTCCCTACATTAATTTTACCAGATGAAAAGTAGATACTTTTCTATCTCCTTTCTTTCCTTCCTCTCTTCCACCTTTCTTTTCTTTTTCTTTTTCTTTTACTTTTTATTTACATCAAAGATACAAACGTGTGAAGCTTAGAGTCAAATAATCATGAAAAGTAGCAATCTCTATTTCTTTTTTGTCCATCTTCTTCTCCCCAGAAGAAACTACATTCACCCATTTTAGTTGCCGAATTTTGTATTTACCTTTTTGTCTCTCAATAACATGCTTATTTGGCTACTTCTTGACTTTTCAGTTTTCTGCATTATATATCGGTTTCTCTGTAGAAGATAAGGATCTAGTTCTTTTCCACCATTAATCCTTACCACATATTTGTAACTTTTCCATTAACTCATCGTTCTATTGGTTATACTATAATTTTGTTTGCATCAGTGTTCACATTATTGTAAGGAATGGTCACAGGTTTGCCGTGTAGTAAATTACACTGAGCTTTTCTTTTTTGCAGATTCAGAATTTTGTTCATACCACTGTGGCCCTTATCCCACTTTATGCCTGTCGGTCTGGTGTAATAAATGTTACGGTCAGTATGTGCCAGTTTGGAAAATAAACTATTCCACCCCAAAGTCTTCGCAAATTATCTGCAGTATTCTAGCCATTAAATTGTATCTGAGGAAATTTCTTCCAGAACCTTTTGCTTAACTTGAGTTGGAACTGGTTGTCCTCTGTGCCAGCGCACTGCTGTCATTCTGGGAATCTCATTTACATCATCCGGTGGAGTCCCCAGGAAGCCCTTTCTTGTGTTGATATCCTTTCCTTGCATTCTATGACTTCCTCGCTCTTGAGTCATTCCCCATTAATGGGCCTGGGAGCTTCCACTTTCTACTTTATACACTTGCATAACTTTTTTTTTTCTCCCCCAGTACTGCATATCTACGTGTAGAAGAAAAGGTTAAATGAGACAACTTGACTCTATAAAATTTTAACATATTAGCTTCCTTCTCTATTCACTCTCTTTTTTTTTTACCTCCGCCCCACCCCTCTTCCCATCCATATTGTCCAGCACAGATGAATGGACCCTGAGAATTAACAGCCTGGAAGCCTTTACAAAGTCAAGCTTCTTTTGCTGTGAAAACAGCCCAGAGCATCTGGGAGAGATTATTACAAACATCACATGGACAATGAGGTTTGCATTTTCTCTCCCAATGTTCTTTGAGAAGGGCATGTAATCACTGCGCTGAAGTGGATGAATGCTAGAGTAAAATCTAATCATCCCTACCTGGGCTGAGGACATTGTCCTATGGGCCTTTGGGGAATAGCCGGTCCTTAAGATGAGGGGGCTGTCTTTATGTCCTTAAAACACCCCCAACCCCGAAAATGTGCCTCTGTTCTTACTACATTTTTAGAGACATTTGGGGGCAGATTAACTTTTCTAAAGCTATAAATAATCTCATGGTTATAATAAAATTACTGTGCCCCAGGATCTCTTCCTTTCTTTTTAAATTGTAGTTTAATTTTTATGAAAATAATCAAGTGCATAGTTTAAAATGTCATATAGCTTATGTTGGGAAAAAAAAAAGCAGTTATTCGTTCTAACTTTCCCATCACATGAAAACTATACCTTGGAGGCAATACCTCATTCTACGCTTTAGTTATTTCTCCTTTTTAAAAAATAACTTATGTCTACTTCTCTTTCTTGATTTTCTCTTTTAGATATTACCTAATTATTTCCTATTTTGAATGGTAGGATTTACTACCATTGATGTCATTTTACCTTCCTTAACACACTCTTCCCTTTCCTCTCCTTTCCCATTATATTTAAGTCATTATTTTTGGTTAAGTCAGCATCCAGAGTTTCCTTGTTATGACTGTTATTACTTTCAGGGGTAAGTCACATAGTCTTTGGGAGACAATTCTCCATGGGTCTTTTGCATTTCTGCGCATCTTGCGAGCAGGTGCTGATGGTGTGTGTTCCAGACTACCATTTCAAGGATGTGTGCATAGTGAACAGCCTTGGAAGATAACACTAGTGTCTTTTTCCAGGGCAGACGATGGGTTTGTTTACTGTCCAGTATGATAAAGGTAATGTTTCTCTTTGGGGCACAGGTCATGCAGGTTTGCTTTCAGCCCATTATAAAAGACTGGGGTTCCCTAAGCTCAGGGTTCCCATGTGTGTGCAGCATCCACTTCGGCCACTTATTGTCCACCCCCAACCCCCCAATGGAACTTGGAGCGAGGGCACTGGAAAGTCCAAAAAACAAGCTTCTGCTGCTTGTTTTTTCTGGACTCTTCAAAAAATCCTTTGTCCCTGGTCCAGGGGTCTTGTGTCTGTTGCTAGCATCTGTGCAAATAGGGTCAAGTCTCTGATACTTCCCCCTTCTTTACGATAGTGAACTCTGTCTGGCTTCATTGCCTTTCCTGTACTTGGATAAAATTTCCCAGGCATAATGCTTGCTTTCGTTTTTGTTTTTTCTTTGCTAAGTTTGAGAGTCCTGATGAGATGCACTGAGAAAAGCTCACCGTGGTTACTGTCAAAGACACATAACTTGCATCTGGGTCTGAGAAACAACGTGAAGGTCATTCTACAGGATGAAGCTTGTACTCTGTAAAACCAAGGACATCAAAGATGGAGAAATACTTTTTTAGGTTGAAATTGTCTAAAAAGATAAGAACTAAATGCAGCTCGTGTTCCTTGGTAAAACTCTAGACTGGGAAAGAAAAATAAGCAGTTTCAAACAGTTGACAAAACTTGAATGGGAGAGTCTCCTTGCTTGCTCTGAATTATTTAGAAGTGATTATTTAGAGACCTCATGTCTGAAGCTTTCTTTTAAAATGTTCAGAGTACAACAAATGATAAAGAGTGTATTACCTACACACACACACACACACACACACACACACACTGATGGGGAAAGAGTGAGAACAAGAAAGAGTTGACATCCATGTATATTCAGTAAAATGTAAACATTTGGGAAATCTGAATAAGAGATACAGGAGGTCTTTGTTCTGATCTAGAAGTTTTAATGTAAGTTATTTCAAAATAAATTAGAGTGGGCACTGAAATGCTGATTGCAAGCTCTGTGTTCATGAGTGTCAGGTTTCACTGTGGAGTAATCAGGCATGATGTGGCTGGCTGTCTTGTTGTGAGACTCCTGGTGTCCATATTTATAGGGGTAGACAGTTTCCTTAGAGGACTTCTCCACTCTTGCGTGATGAAGTGTAAGCCCGATAGTCAGCTTGCTCAGGGTGCAGTGTGGCAGGGACTAGATATCTCACTGCTGAAAGCAGACTCATTGAACATCTCTATTGTCAGGAGAGAACCTACAGTCTTCTGTGACGTGTAGTCACGTGCCTGCATGGACGATGAGGGAGAACACAAAACCTTACTAACTCTATTCGGGCTCTTAAGAAATTCCCCTATCCTTAGGTCTAGTTGCAAACACAATGCCTTCGGGAGCCCTTGGTTCCTCTGTTGATGGGAATGTTCTTGGTTCTGTGGCATGACTCAACTTGCTTTTAGTTGGCTTTTTTCTTCTTTGGCTGCTTAGCAGAGCAGAGAAAGAAGAAACCTAAGTTATTTACCCTAGATTAACAGTGTTCCATCTTTCAATATTTTGTGGACAATAATCATCTGCTATCATCACCTCTTCTTTCTCTGTTTTTTGTGGGATCATGCCTTTAAAAAATAATTTTGTTATTTTAGTGAGGTTTCTGGAAGAGGCAAAGAGAAATATGTTGGTTTGTTGTTTTTTTTCTATTTGTTTTGTTTTGTTTTTCTATTTGCTGCAGTTAACAGGAAGATTTTTTAATTACTTGAGTTTTCTTTTTATGGGAGACTAACTTCCTATGAGTGAGGAAATAGATGTACTACGTAATCATTTGGCACGGACTCCAGGCCAACACTAAAATACCATTATATTAGAAAAGAAAAATTTTAAAAAAATATATTTTTATTTTTATAAAAAGGGAGGAATTCTTTTTTAGATACTAATTTTTTTCCAAAATTTTTAGTTTATTTTTCATTTTCAGATTGCTTTTTCTTCATACCCAGCTGATATTTGGCTAAAATGGGTGGAGAAAATTTAGAATATTTTGCATTCAACAAGCATTTATAATAAGGTAAAACTTTCATTCTATTTCAAGGCCATGGATAGAAATAGTATCTACATTTTTCTTTTAAAATTTTCTTGGAATAATAGAGAAACTATTTTTTGCCTAAGAAGTGGTTTGAAACATACATTCAATTTTAATTTTCATCCCTGAGAAAAAGATCATTAAGTCTATGGTTCCCAAATTTTGTATTGAGGCAGTCTAGGGAGGCTGCAGTGAACTGAGAGGGGATATATGACATATTTAAAAATTTTGAGAGAAACAGCATCATCTATTAGCCACCGCGTACACTATTAGCTCAAGGAAGCTCGTAGTTGCAACCTTAGATTGTGCTGCATTACTTTTATAGAAGACATATCTTTGTGAAGCTGGGTGTTCAGTGGTTGCTGTGATAAGAAGCAGATAGCAAATGAAAATCAATGTGGAACGGGAAATGAAGGCAGTGGTTCTCAATCTGATTCCAAAGTTTGAGTGTAGATTGGCTATACTAGTCAGGGTTCTCCAGAGAAACAGAACCAATAGGATATACTTATATGTGAATATATAAAAAGAGATTTATCATGAGAGATTGGTTCATGTGATTACGGAGTCTGAGAAGTCCCACAGTCTGCCTGTCTATAAGCTGGAGGCCCAGGAAAGCTTGTGGTATAGTTCCCATCTGAACCTAAAGGAAGTAGATCCAGGAGCACTGATGTCCGAGGGAAGGAGAAGACGGATGTGCCAGCTCAGTTAGAGAGCAAATTTGCCCTTCCTCCACCTTTTTGTCTCTTTTTTTTTTCCTATTCAGGCCCTCAGTGAATTGGATCATGCCCACCTGCATAGGTGGGGGCGATCTTCTTTACTCAGTCTACAGATTCAAATCCTAACCTGTTCTAGAAACACACTCATAGACATACCCCAAAATAGTGTCTTACCAGCTCCCTAGGCATCATTAGCTCTGTCAAGTTGACACGTAAATTAACCATTACAATGCCCAACAGGTGCATGTACCTTACTGGTAAGTGTAGTCATTTTAAACTGTGTCCAGAATTATTCAATAGTCTTTCTTTTAAGAAATGGAGCCGAATTCCTTTCCCTGTGAGTATGGGCTGTACCTAGTAAACCAGCTTCTACAAAACAGAATATGGCAGAAGCGATGGTGTGAGACTTCCAAGTCTATGTCATAAAAGGCATTACCACCCCGCCCTTGTTTTTCCCGTTGGATCACTCACTTTTGGAGAAGCCAGCTGCCATGTTGTGAAGACACTCAAGCAGCGCCATGGAGGTGTCCACGTGGCAAAGAACTGAGCCTGTTATCCAAAAGCCCAGAAGGAACTAGAACCTCCTGCTAACAGCCATGTGAATGAGCTATTTTGGAAGTGAATCTTCTAGTCTCAGTTGTGACTTCAGTTGGCTGCAGCCCCAGCTGACATCCCAAGTGTGACTCAGGAGAGATCCTAAGATGTGGCCATCCAGCTAAGCCCCTCCCAGATTCCTGACCCATAGAAACAGTAAGATAATAAATACTTGTTTAAGCCACTATATTTTGGGGATAATTTGTTAAGCAGCAATAGATAACTAATAGAGTCCGTGTGAAATAATGAAATTTTTTTCTTTTTTTTAAAAAAATAACTATTATGTTGTTAGAACCTAAATACTCTTGTTATTAAATCTAATTATTTAATCAACAGAACCTTTTTTTTTTTTATGGCCTGAGACACCACAAAAGGTTTCTGAGACACTCAAGTGTCCCCATGCACTGACAAATTTGGGAAACTCATCAAGTTAAAGATAGTTGCTAAATCTTTTTTCCCTTTAATTTCTTTAGGCATATACATAATTGTTATCTATTTTTGGAATGGAAAAGTTTATTACTTCTGATACTGAACACTTTTTTTCTTATTATGTCAGTGGAGCCATGAAAATAGGAAAAAGATTACACATAGATATAATTTTATCAAGAAAATGATCATTTGAAAGTAAATTTACTAGTATTCAATAAACATGCACAAATTTATTGGCTTATAGATGTCAGATATGTAAAGGCTAATATGAAATTTGAAAATAAAGTAATGCGTACATGCAATGAAGAACGAAAGTATCTGTTTATTCGTATAGCAACATGTGCCTTCAATGCAGCAATCTGTTTACTGGAAATAAGAAGAGATGAAGCACCCTCTAGTGGTAATTGTTGAAACAATTCAGTGCAGAAAAAACTACGTTTCCTTCCTTATCTTGGGACGGTGTTTAAAAGATACTTAACCTGTTTTTAATTTCACTGGTACTATTAAACCCTTGGCTATAATTTTGGATTCGAAGTTTTTGAATGCACCCATACTTTTTAGGCCAAACCCAGCGGCATCAGGTAGCCTTATTTTATATAGGAAAAACAAAAACCTTTTCATATTAATATATTAAACAATAAAAAGAACAAACTCAAGAAAGTATGAAATTTTCTCAAAGCAGTTTGCATTAGCACCATGCAAGCAATTTACAAGCATAGGGTGCCCCTTGCATTATGAATTAAGTTGGTTGTAATGTAGCATTTCCAACTTTCTTGTCCATGTAGTAAACAAATATTTAACATACTAACTTTGTGCTGAACACTTTTAACTGTGCTGAGGGGTGTGGGGAAAGCTGGGAGGGAACTCAGAGAATTGAACAAATATGGTGCGTGTCTGTGAATAATGGGGAAAGTACGGGAGGCTATGGGAACCCATACAAAAACTTCAACTGGGTCCAAGGGAACAGACAAAGCCTCCAGGAGGAAGAAGCACGTAAAGACATTGAGTCAGAGCTGACCTGGTTAAGTTGTTTGCTGTCCTGATTTAGCCGAGCCTCACAAAAGGAAGGTTTTAATAAACTGTTGCTTGGATTAAAAATAAATTGCTTTAACAAAAGGATAACAACCATGCATTGTGAATTTGCTAATTACTATTTGCACTTATAATGGGAATATCTATTCTATTTTTCTTAGAGAACTGCGACACCTCTCAGAACAATGAGTCATTTTTCACTAAGAAAACTTCTCCAAGTGCTTACTTAACCTTGTCTTCAGAATTGCCACCCATCTATTTTCCAAGGGTGATTAATAATTTATGCCATGTGAATAGAGGAGGACTGATGTAATCCACAATGCAGCTGACAGCTTAATTTTAAAAATGTGCAATGATCTCAACTTTAATGTGAATCAAAAACAATTAGTTTACACTCTAATGGAGAAGTGTAGTTGGTAGACATATATGAACTTGGTGGAATTTTAGGACCCAATAACATGTTATTTAGAATGCTAGTTTAGCTTTACAAATGTCTCTATACCTCATAACTGAAACTGTATTGTACCCCTTTCCCCGATTCCAGAAATATAGTCACCTATAGGGAAGTCACTAGAGAAACACAGGACACTAGCAGAGTAGACATAAACATTTGTCATGAATACCATTTTTTCCACTTAATTTTGAAACAGAAGCCTTAAAAGTATTATAATAGCTTTACTTAGATAATAAATACTATTATAAAAAGTTGAATTTCAAACATGTAATAATTTGGCAATTATATATTTGTTCCTACTTATTTCTTATGACCATAAGTCAGAATTCATAATTCTTTTAGGTAGGTAGGTTGCAAGTGTAGCAAATGAGGAATAGCTTTGTTCAGGAGAGCTTGGATACTGTTAGATTATATTGAAAGAAGGTTTGTATATTATGCATTCTTTTGATTTGCAAGTGAAGAAATCCAACTCAGCCTTATTTAAACAAAGAGTAGATTTATTGGCCTGTGTAACTGAACTGAGGAACTGGCACCAGGTACAACTAGCTCGAAGTAGAAACAAAGTGATTATTTCTCTTCCCACCTCTGCTCGCCCACTGCTCGGTGTTCTCTGTTGGTGTTCTCTGTGTCGATTCGTCTGCCTGGTATTTTAAGAGTGCACGACCCTAGAGCCCAGGGAGAAGTCTAGGTTTTTGCTTCTCCCAGTGTTGTCTACAGAGCAGCAGCAGAGGCATCATCCGTGAGCTTCTTAGAAATGCAGACTCTCAGGCGTTCTTACATCCCCTGAATCATAATCTGCATATTAAAAGATCGCTAATTGATTGATATGCACATTAAAGTTTGAAAGTGCCCATATCAACCACTGTGGGAAGGGAAAGGGGTTTTTATCATTGACTGGGCCTGGGTCTCACTGGCATTCAAATGAGTATAGAGGAATGGGAGGTTGATGGGCAACCCCATCAGTATCATGCGATTGGGGTGACAGAATGTAAGCAGAAGTTTAAGGATGGACAATGAAAAACAATTGCGTTATCGCCACAACTGACAAATTAGGATTTTGGTCACAAGAAAGGAACGGTTTAAGATTAATCTTATTTCTGAGAAAATACTGAAAACAAATTGGGGACTTCTAAGATTGTTTCTTATGGAAAGATACTGTAAAGAAGAGAGTACCTGTATAGATATTTTATTTATTATACACATCTATTACACTCAGGGTCTTCTTTATAAGGTAAACTGTGAGTTTCAGAGTAAAATAAACAAGTGGGTCAAACTTCATACTTTGATGATCTGCCTGAGAAAATTATTTTATTTCTCAAATGGACTTTTGTCATCCTTATTAGCTGCCTATGTGGCCCTTCCTTCTGATGTTTGGGGAATTCCGTTTTATGCGACTTTCTGGGAGGCACAGCCCTCCTTCTGCTATATGAGGAAAATGCCAGGTACTTGCTTTCCCAGGATTCCGTGTAGCTTAATGAGTTTGTGATCTGTGAAGTCACAATGGTCTCTGCACTTGGCTTAATGCTCAGATGTCAGCATTTTGAAAATCCTAATAATTTTAACAAGGAGATCTGCATTTTTATTTTGTACGGGGCCCCACAAACTGTGTAGCTCATCCTGCTGTACCTAACAATGCTGCCTGATTTGGCTAAGAAATCAGGAGCAAAAAGAGGTGTTCCCATCTACTACTTTCTTGGGCAGTTATAATCTTCCCATGTGCCACAGTTGTTTGTGTATCCATATTGTGTCTTCTATTACATTGGGAATTTCTGAGAGTACAAATCATATTCCTATGGCATCATATCACTATCATCTATCAATTAATCTATCTAATCTATCATCTATCAGTCATCTACCTACATGTAGTTGAATAACACATTTTTAATTATATAACCTCATTTGATCCTCATCTAAGCTGTGTAGGTGTTGTTATTGTTATTATATACTTATTATTGTTGAAGGACTGTAACCCAGGGACATCATATGTGCAAGTCTGCTTCCTCCATTTTAATGAGGTTAGGGTTAAAACACAATGTGATGTGGATGGCTCCTCTTTCTATGTGCTTCATACTTTCTAAGGAACTTCTGTAATCATCTCAGAGATGAGAGCTTTCATTGCACTGATGAAGATATTCCAGAGATCTTGAAAGACTGCTCAAAGTACAGACATAATAATTAGCAGAATTAAAGTTTGATATAAGCCTGAATGCATGGAATTTTCTATAGTGGTAGAAAAAAAATTGAGGTACATATGCAACCAAACTGTTGTAGTTTACATTCCTAGAGATTTTTGAAAATGGGTATGTTTGTATTAGCAAATTTTCTTAAGACAGGAGGGAGGACTAGAAGATACTACCTGCTTCTTTTTATCTCTGCAATTTTACTTATTTTGAAAATGTTTCTTCATGTGCATTCCGGCTGCCACAAAATCTCTACAAACATAGTTAAAATAGTTTCAGTTAGTCTGATAACATGAATGTTTTTGAGAACATAACCAGCAGGTACACTCAGTATCTTGAGAGTTTATGGCAACAAAAATAATTATAAGAGTTATATATACAAGTCATGTTGTTCAAGTATTTAAACAAATATTTGATTATCTCATTAGCTCTAAAACAAATATTTCCAACTAATGACTAAAAAAGTGTCTATTTAAAAAACACAACTATTTTTTTTTTGGAAGAAAGTGAGATTTATGTTGGAAGGAAATACCCTGATGAAATATCAATTTTCTGAAATTAAATATAATTTGAAACTTGCTATTTAATGTTTATGCAATATGACTTGTAATTCGTTTAACCTCCAACCACATGAACATAGGAAATTGGCTAGTTTCAAAGTTCCCTCATAAAAATAACTTTTATTCTGTTGCCCTGTGATGATATCCTCTAATCCTTTGAAATGATATAATTTTGTTTTGTTAAGAAATGTGATCTCTGTTTTAAGAAGTACAGTCACTTTTTTTTGAAATTTGAACGTTCATTAGATATTTAATGATATTAAGCAATTGTTGATCATTGTTGGGTATGTAACAGTCATTGTTTAAGGTTATTTTTTTTCTGACGTTATTACCATGAAGCAACGTAGCAAAAGACTTTGGGGTGATAAGCGAGACTTGCTCACGAATAAAAATCGACACCGTCCATTACAGAAAGAGGAAAGGAATTATTTTACTCGGCTGCAAAATCAAGAGGTGGACAACTGCTTGTGGTCAGTTTAGTCACCACCTGTCTCTCTTCTTTCTCATGGAGAGAGTTTTTGGCTAGAAGTCGTGGAGAGAATCAGAAATCTGGCCTGTAAGTCCGGCTTGAGGTCAGCACAGACTCATTTCACCATGACCTCTGACCTGGGCCCACTTCACGGGCGTGACCCGTGCAGTCCCCCAGTACCCCACACTCAGTAGGCCCTGTGCTTCTGCTTGCTTCAATGCTGTGCTTTTGTTGTCTTAAAATTCTTCATAATTTTTTGGGCAAGAAACCCTGCTTTTCATTTTGCAATGGGCCCTAACCTAGGTAGCCACAAGCTACGTGGTCACTCCAGCCTCTGACGCTGCCGAAGTGGAAGCTCCAAGCCGTGGACAATCCTGGACCGCGCCCAACTTTCCTCTCTCAGCCAGGTTTTGCTTTTTGTTTCATCAAGTGTGAATCACCTCGGCTCCCAAAGTGTGTCTGAAAAGTTACCTGGATCTTGACTTTTTGTCTTTTTTTTTCACCCCCCCTGGTAAAAGATAATCCTTTCATTTGGACCACGGAAGTCTCATCTTGTTTTACATTTTCCAGAACCCTCTTCCATCATTCTCCCCGCTCCCCAGGTCTTTAACCTTTCTCTCGTCATTGGTTCATTCTTCCGAGCATGCAAAACACATGCTTTACGAGCAGCCGTCTTGCTGTGCAAATTGATTTCACTCCTAGGTAGCTTCAGCAGTGTCCACCTGTCCAATGGGAACAAAACCTTGCTGAGCCAAAAGGCACAGGTGCAGCTCCACCTTATTTCTGGTTGAGAGCGGTGACCGTAGAGCCCGCCTGCAGTCCCCATTCCCACTCCGCTATTTGCTAGCTGTGTGGACTTGAGCAAGTCACTCCACATCTCTAGGCCTCCGTTCTATATGAAAGACGAGGATAATAATAGTACTTTCTTCAAAGGATGGTTAAGAGAATAAATAAATGTGTCAAGAACAGTGCAGGGCACATTGTAAGTGCTAGCTAAGTGTTTCTAAGAATTATTTTTGCCTTTCTTCAGGTCCACCATCTCCCTCCTGCCTCTTTCCTTCATATCAAAGAATGACATGTAGGGGACAATAGAATCTTAATCTGCTTGTGGAAGAATTTATTAGACATTTGGAAATAAGTGGAAAAGAATGGGCATCGTGTCCTTTCAGTGTCAGATATGTTTCGCTCAGCTGTGGTTTTTAGTTGTCAAATCTCGAAAACAGGAATGAAGTCATTCAGCATCTTGAACTCTCCTCTTTCAATTCATTACTAAATGAAACTAAAGCATTCTGTTAAAAACATCGCCAAACTGGTGCTTAACATGGTCTGTGGCATCTTCCTCAGAGGGATGTTTTGAAATTGCTTCATGTGTGTATCACCAAAGGGATATTCTTTTGATCCTCTGTCCCTCCATGTTCTTCCTCAAAACTGTAAAGGTAATGAATCCTTAGCATCAAAAACTAAAAATGTCAAATTCCTGTTCAACCACCAAATAAAGGTTGGATTCGCTGGGTATCTTGTTGAAGTAGTACTTTTTAACCTTATTTTTTTTTTAAATAAACATCTTGTTCCTTGGGTGAAATATTCTGGTAGAGTTAATATCAAAATCAATCTAGGAGCGCAAGCCAGGAAACCAGGATATGTCAAATTCTACATGTATCCCTGCTCCCTACTCACTAAGCCAATGGGATAAGAAAGGGTTTAAACTAGAATGAGGAGAAGGGGGTAGGTGCGAGAGATGGGAGGTAAAAAAGCAGTGGAACGTAGTGATAGAAGGGATGGAGTAAGGGGCATATATTTATATTTGTTTATTTCCAAGCCCACCCCAGGCCCAAAGTACCAGAACCTCTGGTGATGAGGCCCAATTTCACTGTTTTTGAAACGTTACCACGTTGTTCTGATGCTCGTCCAGTGCTGAAGGCTTTCTTGGGCAATGCAGTGACTACCTGGCAGTTCTCATTGGGTCTGCTCACCCTCCTCCATGGATTCCAGTACTGACCCAAGAGTGATCCTCTGGCTGATAAATCGAATCATGCCTTGCTCTGCTTAAACATCTTCGTGGCTCCCTTTCCATATAGGTTACAAACTAAATGAAGTTCTTCATGATTCCACTCAAGCCATTTTTACCCTAACTGTTCCATCAGTTGCTCTGTATACTTTTACATCAAAATGTTTGCAATTTTCCTCTGCATTAAGTTTGCAAGACTTTGGCAATTTTTATTTTGTTTCCTCAGCCTAGAATGCCTAGAAGATTCGTCCTTATTTTAGAGGTTACACCCTTTATAAATGGTTTCCTTTTCCATTAGATTTTTTTAGGTACTCCTTCCTGTATGCTATCACTCCGTCCTGTACATACATTGCCCAACCCCCACTTATGTAACAAGACTAACATTTAATTTAATAATACTGCAAATGCTCATGTTTAAATTGGTCTCTTCTCTATGCTTTCCTTCTCCTTAAGGATTCTTATTCATCCCTAAATGTACCTAGCTCATAAAAGCACAGTTTGTTAAATAATAAATGTGCTTGAAATTATGTCAGAAACAGAGCGTGAAAAAAGATAATCATGGGAATGGGAGGAAGGACAATGAGTATCTAAAAGCTTCTGGTTCTTTCTTCTTCGTGTTTCTGTCCTAAGTTAGCTTGAAACCCAGAGAGCCAAGCAATCCTTTAAAGAACACTTTGGCACCAGCTAAGAGGAGTGGTAAATACAGAAGTGGAGGCAACTTTAAGAGGATATAGTGCTTGTATTGTACTTTCTCCCCTCCACCTCCAACTGCCCTCACCCTGAGTATGCGACACCCAGTCAGATAATGACGACCATACTGACCACAGGTCCAGTTGTCCAGGACAGTCCTGGTTTACTTCTGTTTTCTGATGTAATTACTAACAGTGCCCCCTTTTACTCTCGAAAGTGTTCTGGTTTGGTTGACAAATGGCATATGAACTCAAATTTGAAGTTAGCTCATTGAAAATAAATTTCCTATGTTTACTAACTCATTTGATGTGAATGAGTTCCAATATAAACATTGTGAACACACACACACATTAGCCTTCCACCTAAAATAGAAAATAAATTCTTTCCATGAAAGCCGAATATTCTTTTCCCTTTTCTGGTTTTTCATGGTGATAATGATGGTGATGCTTGTGAACATATTATCAGAAGAAAAACTCATGAAAATCAGATTAATTCCCTCTATTTTTTCATTTTCTCACTTTCTATGTGCTTTAAAACTAGAGATAAGCCATGTTGATGCATGTTGAACAATTTGATATGTATTTCTTATTATATTTTACCTTTAATTCATAACTAAAAGTTTATAAGTGTAAGGGGTGCTGAAACCAGGGCTGTTTAAGACATGGTTTATAAAAATGTGAGCAAAAAGAATATGTATTTTAAATTATGTAAATTTCAGGAAGAAATGCTTGTGCTTAAGGGCTAGCTGAAATAAGCTGGTAAAAACATGCTTAGGACAAGAAAGAGAAATGAAATCATATCTTAAGGGTTTGGTTTACTAAAGCTATAAACATTACTGGTTTTAGTATTTGTTAATGTTTACTGAAGCCTGGTTTAGGTATTTTAATAAAAAGATTTTTCTTTTTCCTTTTTGGAATAGAATGGGGGGAATTATTGGTTCAGATAAAATCTGGGCAAGCTCAGGATAGAGCTACAATTGTAAGCCCCAGGCTAACTTTAGTCTTTGAAGTTCAGAGTGACTGACCATGGCAAGATATAGTCATGTGGAGGCAGGAAATTCCAGGACATCTTTTTAAATTATAGGGATAGTTTTTGAATGCTTCAGTGGTGAAATTGCAAAACAAACGGCAGAAGTAGGAGTAGGAGTAGCCCCAGTAGCTGTAGCCAACATTTATTATGTGCTAACCTTTTGTCAGCATGAGGCTTAGTATTTTATATGAAATATTTCAATTAATCCTCACAACAGTCTTATGATAGAAGCCTATCTTTAACTCCATTTTATAAATGAGGAAACCTAGAGTTGGTCAATGGCAGAGTCTGAAAAGGAATATCCTTCAGTCTGAATCTAGAGCCCAGCCTTTTAATCAATATGCTAAGCTGCACTCTAAGAATAGTGTCCTAATAGCTGTTGCTTATTGAGTATTCACTGTGTGCTGAATGCTTAAGAATTGTTTTTAATCTTCACAGTATAAATATATTAGTTCAGGTTTTCCCAGAAGGAAACTAAGGCTCAGAGTACCTAGATTAGTTTTTAGTTGTGCAAATTACCACAATTTTAATAGTTTAAAACAACATCAATTTATTCCCATACAGTTCTGGAGGTCAGAAGTCCAAAAATCAGGGTTTGAGTAGTGCTATTTTTCCTTCGATCTCTGCTTCCACCATCACAGTTCCGTCTCTGACCCTGACCCTCCTGCCTTCCTCCTCTAAGGACCCTTGTAAGTACATTGGGCTCACCTGGAAAACCCCAGATAACCTCTGCATCTCAAGACCCCTAATTTAATTACATCTACAAAGTTCCTTTTGCCACATAAAGGGACTCACAGGTCCCAGTGACTAAGAGGTGGACAGCTTTGGAAGAGCCACATTTCATCCTAACTAATTTCCCCCAGGTCACAGGATGGTAAGTGTTAAAGAGGAGATTTGCATCTAGATGTCTTTAGCCTCCTAAATTCACACTATTTCTGCTCTACCACATTAGCGGGGATCCCATTCGTCATTCAAAAAAACCTTTTTTGAGTTTATAAAGAGCCAGACACTGTGGTAGGTACTGGAAAAATATAAACTGCTTTAATGAGTTTGAGTCATCTTTGAGCAGGTGCCTTATTAATCTCTGTATTTTTCAAAAATGCAGGAGATTAAAGATTAATAAGCTTAAATAATTAATAGAGAAGATAAAATAACTCCCAGAATAGGTATTATTAGGTTCTACTTTTTTACATGAAGATATTTCTTTACTTAGTTTTTTTTTTTCTTTCTGAGATTAACACGAGGTAAAAGTTTCAGATAGTGTACTTTTTAATATTCGATTTTTTTTTTCTCAGATCCGTGAAATGGAAATCTTTCCTGGATGGATTAAGGATAAGAGCAAAACATTTAGTTCTGTTTTTTTTTTTTTCACTCTTTATGAGATATCCTTCCTTTGCTACTAAAAAACAAACAAACAAACAAAAAACAGTACAATGCTTGGTGGTCTTTGTATTTTAGAAGGGGCATATGTATCTACTCCAAACCTTTATGACCTAAAACGCTGCCTGCCAGCTTAAAGTGGATTCCAGAGAAAGACATGTCTTTTTACCTGGGCAGCAGATTAGCTGGGTATCTTTTAAGACCCATGGGATCCAAATATCCATGGTTGATCCGTGTGAACGAAGTCTATGGCAGGCGCTACTAGGGGAATTGCAATGTTCTCTTTGACAGATAATTATTCTTTTGAGAAGCAGCTCTTGGTTTTCTCCTCGTTCCTAAGAGAGAGTCAGATACTGGTCATGGCACCCTTTGTCTTCCTAGGACCGGAAGCCATCAAGGACTGGTTGATATCTGAACCTAAGCCACACACTTAGGGGCGTAGTAGCCCTTTAATATCAAGTTGAAATTGTATATTTCAGGTCTGAAAGACCAAATTAAATTGAATAAGCATGGTTTATACTCCCAATGTGCTTACTCTTGTCTCATGGTCACATCTCCCCTCAACTCCTTCCTCAGATTTCAGAGGGATTTACCTTCACATGAGTTGACTGGGGAAAAAAGAATGAGCTTGTTAACTGATGGCTGTGCACCAGCAAGAACTGGATTCTGGCCTGATTATACCCTTAGAGGTGGCCCTGAGGTGAGGGGGAAGAGAAATCCTCCCAGGAGGCAGCACTTAGACCAGGACATTTTATTGTCTAATTTGCCTAGAAGATGGCCCAAGGAAATGGATTTGTATCCAGAATATTTTCAGAGAATTGTATGGAATAATACTGGAAGATTTATGACTAAGGCACTTGAGAAAGCAGTAGGTAGATGCATTTTTTTGGGGATGTGGGAGTGTATATGCTTTATGCGCATGCATATTAAGAGGTGACCCCCTGTGGACAGGATCTCAATGATTAAGCAGACATGAACACTTATCATTCTAATGTTTTTTCCCACCCCCAGTTACCCTAGTACTTGCTTAGTGGATTCATATACAAAGTAACATAGTGACTACAACCAAGACTCAGATTATGCATGGCTTCAACAAAATAGATTTTCTCATACCCTAGCTGATACTGGTGAAGCATGAATAAGAATAGCGATGATAGTTGTAGCCAACATTAAGCCAACAAAGCTTAATAAAGTGGAGCCTAATAATACCTATTCTGGTAGGTTGAAGTATTCCAAGGTACCAAGGACTCTAATCCATAAGGAATAAAAGTTTGTCATTTCACCAGACAAACAACCTTGAATTGCTAGCTGAGAGCATGGAAGATGTGGCAGGGGAAGTGAGTCTTGTCAACTATAGCCTTAAGATCGCTTATAAAATTGCATTATTTATTTCTATTTCCACTCTTGTTCTCTCAATTATTTATTTTAACAGATATTCTGCTATTGTACATAGTGTTTAACTTTACAATTTAGACCAAAGATTACGGAATGTCATGATGAAGACATTATCATGATATAGATCTAAATATAATATCTACAGATCATGGATCATGGATATTACAGATAGCTAATGGTTTGTATTATTAGAAAATATTTTAAATAATAACATAAATTATAATACAAATTAGATTAGATTACAGATTATGGTTTGTTGCAAGTGTTTGCAAATTTAAATATAGAGGAAGATATCTGTTGATTTTACAAAGTGAAGTAGAGAAGTGGAGTGGACACTTTTAGGCTTTGTTATTGTCCAGCATTTTTGGAATAGCTTACTTAAGTTTGGAAAAATTTCCATATTATATTGGGAGGTTATCTTCTCTAAGATAGAAACCTCTAAGATAGAAACCTTTTTTTTTTCCACTTAGTGCATAGGCACTGGCTTTACCAGCAAAGTGCTTAATATTTTAATATGGAAGAGTGGGACTTGAAGACCATGTACCACACAGAGTCCATTCTTTTCTGGCAAGGGAAATCTGACTTTTAGGGGAATCGGTGGTATGGATTCTGTTTTTTAGTATTTAGAATCAGAGCTTTGACCCATAGTGTCTGTACCCAGTGATGCCAATCTGAGATATCTCCACTGGGGGTCGTCTTAGTGGCTTGGTCCTCTTTCTGCCTGCAGAAGCCTTGAGACTGATCCTTTGGCCCTCACAGAGATTGTGAGAGCCACAAAGCATATTTCTATACTTTTTTTTGGTAGTTGCTGTCTCCTCTCATTTTCTCTCTCAATCACATCACTTACTCAGGGCCATTTTGCCCTGTGGAGCGAATCATATGGCAAGGAATTGAGGCTTCTGTCCAACAGCTGTATGAGTGATGAGTGAACATGGAAGTGAATCTAGTGGCCTCAGTCAAGCCTTCAGATGACTGCAGTTCTGGCTGATATCTTGATTTCAACATCGTGAGAGACCCTTCTAACCAAGATGCTCCCAAATTCCTGACCCACAGACAGAAGTGAAAAATGTTTGTTGTTTTAAGACATTAAATTTTCAGGCAATCTATTGCACAGCAATAGATAACAAATACAGGCAGATATAATGAAATGAGAAATTCCAGGATGATCAAGGAGGCATTGTGCAATGAATCGCTGGCATAGCTGAGTTCCCAGGTTCCCTGAACTTCAAGATCTTGTGTGTAATGCCCATTTACTACTTGTCCATATCTCCTTCCTACTCCCTGGGTTGATGCCAACACCAGGAAAGCAGAATCCATGAAGTTGGCTGCATGTGTCTACTTCCCTAGGGAGCCCTAGTGAGGCAGTGTACACTGACATTGGATATGCCAGACCCTCAAGCATATACTACTGGAGGCCTGTAGAGCTTGTGGTATACAAGGAACTCATTAAACATTATCAAGAACAAAGGTGTTATTCCATTTATGTAAAGCTGATGGTATTGAGCATTTACCCAGAATATGACTCAGTGGCAATAAACTGCCTTGTGAACTAAGCCTAATCTTAAGAAATGGAAAGTTGGAGATACAATCAGTTTTATGCCTTAGAAACATCAATTGATCACATTGGCTGTATTCTCTGTTCTTTACAACCCCATTCCTTCTGTCTTTCCCCAAATAGTTCCCCTCATTTATTGTTTTGAGCAGTTAAATTGTGTTTACCTTTAGAAGAGCCATTTGCCAGTTTACTGATAACCTCGTCTCAGTCCTCTTTCGCTGCTGCAGAAGTGAACTGGTTCACTTTCTGATACCACGTGGTCAAATTCCTCACCTCTGCTCATTTCTGAGACATTCCACCAACAAGTTCTTGTTCTGCCTTCATTGTGTTCTTCCTCTTCAACTCTTTAGGTACAATAGTTATAATGATAGTGAAATCAAAAACTAAGTTTTGATATTCTGAGGTTGAGTTAATAAGGAACGTTCAAATACAAACTTTGTTAGGAATGGGAAAATGGGCCATTGAATAAGTCTGGCAACATAGGCTTGAGAGTCACCTGCATAGACACGTTATTTGAAGAAGGTTGTGCATCAAATCATGGGGGAAAAGTATAGAAAAAGAGGCACAGAGAATTAGACTTAATAGACCTATTCAGAGAGTTGGAGAAAAAGCCAGAAGAAATAAATAAGTTTAAGTTACATATTATGATTATAATGGAATTTCTATCCTTTACCAGAGCTACTAAAAGGAATTATAATAATACTAACTGATTTTCAATTGTACTTCTTATTTCTTCTGACCTTTTTAAATGTAGGAGCCAAGTTACTAAGTACTGACAGAGAAAAGGAGAACTAGAAATTTGTATGATGCATTTGTTGGATAATTGGTCACTGGAAAAATCAGTTTATTATTAATTAAGCAGTATTTTAAATGTTTTACTAAGGGTGAGTAGGAGTCAGATATCATTATTGAAAGCTAACTAGTCATTGTTCAAAGATGAAAAAATCTCTGGTAAAATTAAAAAGCTTAATTTCCTCATAAAGAAAAGAACACAAGTGATTCTTGTTCCTTAGGAAATCTATCTGCTGTGAAAGTGTAATTTCAACATTCAAGAAGAGAGCAAGCAATCCTAAATCACTCTGAAATTACATTAAGTCAGTAGATGGTTGTATGAGGAAATCAAAAGAAGGTAAACAAAACTCAGATGTGTTGTTCATGAAATGGTTTGAAAGTTTTGGAATGGGGTTGTAAAGAAATTTCATTCATATGAATGAAATTCTTGTATAAATTTATTTGCTAAATTTTATGGATACAGCATAAATTTCTCTTGGGAAGAAAAATTAAGAAAACCTTCAAAATGAAGAAAAAAGTTTTAAATATTTTTGTTTATTCTATAGTAGCAAATGAATGAGAGGAGTTTAAATTACTGTTAAAGTCTATCTGATAGAAAGTTATAGTGACCTGGCAGCCGTGGTAGGCAAAGTAATGGTCCCCAAATATGCCCATGGCCTACTATTTGGAATCTGTGAATGTGTTAGCTTACATGGCAAAAGGGACTTTGCAGATGTGGTTAAAAGAACAGGCCTTAAAATGGGGAGATTATCTTGGATCACCTCTTTGGACTCAGTCTAATTACAGGAGTCCATAAAAGTGAAGCGCTTTTCTGGGAAAAGTCATAGAGACGAGACAGAAAAAGAAAGAGAGATTTGAAGGTTGGGAAAAACTGGACCTACAATGGTTGGTTTTGAAGATCTAAGATGCGGGCTGAGAGCCAAGGACTGCAGGGTCCTCTAGATGCAGGAAATGGCACTCAGCCAATAGCCAGCAAAGAACCAGGGACTTCAGTCCTACAGCAATAGGGAACTGAATTTTGCTAATGTCTTGAATGAGCAAGGAAACAGATCCTCTCTAGACACTCCAGATAGGAACACAGCTTTTGATTTTAGGCTGGTAGGACCCATGTCAGACTTTTGTCCTCCAGAACTATAAGATAATACATTTAAGCCACTCAATTTATTGAAATATGTTAGAGCAGTAATGAAAAACTAATACAGCTATTTTATTTGAGATATGCATAACTATTAAATAAATGACCTTCAGTAAATCTCCCAGTCTAGACAAGTTTGTACTAAAGCCCTTAATATACTTTTGGCATGGAGCTGGCTTTTAGCTTCCAATGAAAAGCAAAATCCAATTTAATTTCTACAATACCTATCATTGTCTTAAATTACAATTTAACTGAAGAAGATAAGGTTGGAATCATGTTTTCAGTTGTTATTACAAATCATTAACAAAATAGATAGCTCCTTTAACTTTCTCATACCTACTACAATATATTTATTTGTGAAAGGAAGAATTTTCTCTCACTAATTCCATAAAATGATAATCTAGATGGATACTGTATAGGTTATACATGCAGATCTGATGGTTTTCCTGGTTATGCTGAAAAGACTGACACATAAGGTACTACATATTTCTTTCAACAAAGACTAAGAATTCAGCTTAACACAGTAATGTTTAAATGCGTGCAGTATGGTATCATGGAATGAACATGGTTTTGAAATCAGAAAACCCGTGATTGAATGCCAGCTTCACCATATATTGTGTCAGACAAGTCAAGGAATCTCTCTGAATGACAGTTTCTTGATTTGTGATATAGGAAGAATATCTACCTTGGAAGTTTGCTCTTGAAAAAGAAAATTTCTCTTCAGGTCTTCTACTGTCATAAAATGTTTAGTGTAATATTCAAACACTGAGTACCAATGTGATATTCTGGAACTTTCTACCAGGGATTGAAGCAAGTGGAACCAAATGTATTATAGAAAAGAAAAGGTGGGGTGGGGGAGGTATGGTGGAGGAGTAGAAATGAATGTTTCCAGTAAAACCGATCCCAGCAACAGAAGAGGTGTTGGCAGCTCAAGTGATTGAGACCAAAATGGAGAGGCAGTCTCAAATTCCATCAGACTAGCGTCAATATTCCTGAGAAACTCAGAAGAGAGCAACCTGTGCTGTGGTTTTTTGGGCAGTACTGGTTTTCATGTCAGCTTGGGAAGCTTCCGGCCAGGGCTTATTTAGACTCCAGGGTCTCTAAATTTGATTTAGAGGCAAAGGGCTCCTGACGTACCACCTGGTGTGGACGTTGTGGACTCTGAGGGTGGGCAGGGCTACGTGTGTGGGTGGTAGCCATCATCAGAAGTCTCTGAGGCAGGAATGAGGATGGCAGAATGGGAAAGGAAAGGAGGGAAATGCAACTGAACCCTGGGCTTCTGGGTGTCAATGGGATCATATCGATAGCCATTGGTTGAATTTCTTTACCTGTGGTCTCACCTGAGTAATGCATACTGGCCTATAGCTGTTTTAACCCTTTAGGTTGAAGACATAAATATAATTTAAATAAAAAGAGAGATTTTATTTTCAGAAACTGGAATGGCACGTGAAACCTCAGGCTGGGATACCAGGGTCTTAGGATGTAGGTCTAACAAAGAAGTGAGGACACATAGGTATCCATTTCTGGCTCTTTTCCGTTTTTTGTTGTTGTTGTTGTTCTTCAGTTACTTTCTTTTTTTTCCCCCCTCTGCACACTTATTTCACCTCTTCTTTATAGAAGAATTTGGCTTCCAACAACTTTCAAAGTTCATGTTAAGTAGGCTCAGCCACCCAGAGAGGCTGATCATCTCTTATTACCAGGTCAAAAATCCCTGGGGCAAGAGCTGCCAGTGGTCAAAGCTAGAACAATGAGAACAACCAAAAAAGTAGTATTGAATTATAATTCAGAGTACAAAATAAGTATCCATGAATTCATGCTAATATAAATAAATGATTGAATAAATAAATAAATAAATAAATGACAGAAGAGATAAATCTGTGCAGAAAAATTCCAAATAATTTATATAGGCATTATGTCTTCAAGGAGGTGGAACATTATTTTCCAGTCCTTAAGTGTGGCTTTCACATGGTGACTTCCTTACGAATATACAGTATCTGTAGGGGGAGGGAGAGTAAATTTGCAGTGAAGAAAACTGACGAACACTACCTAAGTCAGGTGAACAACATTCACATTGGTAGTGATGAGTCATGTTGATAGAAAGCACCCTTGATAGATGTGATGAGAATGACCATTTCTCTGTGGTCTTTTTCCTCAAAACCCATAACTTCAGTCTAATCATAAGAAAGACATTAGATACACTTCAGTTGAGGGACATGCTACAAAATACCTCACAAATCCTCCTCAAAACTGTCAAGGTAAGAAAAACAGCAACAACAACAACAACAACAAACCTACAAAAGAACAACAATTAAAAACAGAAAAACAAGGAAAGTATTAATGCAATGGCTCATTAAGTGCAACAAGTACCACACTGGGGAAGATGTTAATAATAGGGGAAACAGTATATATGGGATATACAACCTCACAACTTTTCTATAAATCTAAAACTATTCTAGAATAAAAATTTGTTAAAAAAAAAAAGTCCTTGGAGAAGAGACTGTTGAACTCATCTTGACTCAGATATGCAGCTTGAACCATCAACGGAAGTCAACAGTGGTGAGGCCAAACTCAAGAACATGGTAGCTTATTGTAACCAGTCGTGTGTGTGTGTGTGTGTGTGTGTGTGTAGGTGAGCAGGGATGTTAGTAGAGAAATCCAAGATAATATTGCTGGGCAGATAATTTAATAGATGCTCATTCAATTTGACTTCCTTACCCATATCCCTCGTATGGTTCTGTGGGAAATCTGTGGTATTCTCTCCTGATGTCGCAAACAGTTCTTTCATTGTTCCACTCTATCTCCTTCTCTCTGACACCAGGTTGATGTCTGTTACCCTCACTCCACCAGTGTCCCTCATGCCCTTCATAGCACCACTGCTAAAAAAACTAACTGCCCAAGGCACTGACCCTGGGGAACAAAATTCTTGTTAGAAAAAAACTTAACAGACATTTTAGAAGATAAAGATGAGAAATTGGCCAGAAAGCAGAACAAAGCTAAAAAAGATACATAATCTGAGAGACCAGAGAAACCTAGAATTCTGGAAAGAACAAAGGAAATAGCACAAAGAACACTGTCAAATAAAAAATACAAGGTGATTTCCCAGTGCTGAAACTTGCAATTAAAGACTGCACTGAGTTCCTGGCACAATGAGTGAAGACACATCCCCAAACATGTCATTGTGAAAATTTAAATTACTGAGGGTAAAGAGAAGATTCTAAAATTTTTCTTGAGAAAAAAATGTGACCTACAGAAAAATGACAAGTCTGGTATCACATTTTCCATCAACAATGTTGAATGTTAGAAGACAGTGAAGAAATATCTTTAAAGTTCTAATGAATAATGTCACAGGATTCATAAAATATTTCCTGCACTTTTGAAAGGGAGGTTATCTGAGGTTGGACTATATCCAAATGAGGAAGAAAATTAAGACAGAAAAAATCTTGGCATCCTTGAAATAGTGGAGCTAATTTGTCTCTAGAAGAGCAGTGAAAGGACATTCCAGAATTACAGCTACAGCAAGCCTGGAGTTCCGCCAGTATAAACTGAGGCAGCGGGAGGAATGATGAATCAATAGAGTACCTATTACCATTTTGTAGTAACATCTATTACTATTGCTACAGGAATAAAGGTAAGAAAAATCACTACAATTAGAAAATTGAAGACCAAGTGTTGAAAATATATCACAATAATCAATGTTCCCTGCTTGGATTTGCAGGAAATCATGTTTATATTCTTAATATTTTTATGACTTTCATCTTTTCTATCAACCTACAATGCATGGAAGAATTAATCATATATAAACAGTATTAACCTTACCATTGCAAAAGTTGTTATGTAGATGATAGAAGTTTCAGAAGAAAAGAACAGAGTGATATTGAAATGAAAACTATGGTCATGAATATCATGTTAAAAAGTGGGAAGAAAAATTATGGACATAGCATGTTTGGGTTTGCCTTGGTATTTGGCCAAAGTATGCATTTGGTTTACTGCTATAAAATATACTGTTCACAGCTGTTGAAATAAGGAAAAGAGATGTTCATATTTCACTAAAGATATAAAGTATCTACATGAGGAGCTCAAAATAGAAATATAACAGCTAGTTGGAAGGAAGCTGGTTGTAAGCCAGCTCATTCTTCATTTATTATAATAAATTATATTACATCTAAAATTTGCAAAACAGGAAATAGGATGAAAAGCATATCATTAAAAGATATGGAAGCAAAAATCAAGCAAAAATGATATAGGGGAAGAATAGTTATTTCTAGAAAATGGGCTTATAGATGGAAAAAGAAGTAAAGTGTACTTATTAACTTACTAAGTGGAAAAAATCTTTAAAAGAGATGAAGAGTAGCAAAAATATATCTGGTGGGGTGGAAGAATTATATTGTTATATTAATAGATATTGCTATAATTCATCTCAGGGAGAAAAACGTGTTTATTTAGAAAGTTCTTTTGATAAATTGCTTAGAGCTCAAAGTCCTTTTATCTTCTTCTAGTAATTGTGCATACAATTTACATTCATCTAATAGTATTTCACTTCAGTTATTTTAATATTTTAAAAATATTATACAAGTAAAAGATGTCTCTTATTATCAATTTAGTCTCAATAAGAACAGTCCATTCAAAATGGGAAATTCAAGGAGGGTTTGTTTACAAAGGGACTATTTACAAAGGTGCAGAAAGGAGACTTTTAACGGATGGTGCATTGACTTGGCAGCAACCAAGATGTCACTAACCTCTAGGTCTAAAGCAGCAAGGAGAGGGAACGTTTTCTAGAACCTGGAAGGAAAAGGCTGTGCATAGTGTCACCATGAATGGGGTATTGACTTTGGGAGGAAGAATATTGCCAGTTTAAGGTGACCTTGCAAAGAGAGATTTAGAGGAATAAATACAGTAGTTTCACTTTCTCACCTCCATAAACTCTCCTACTAGCGATTTCCGTTGGTAGAAGCCAACAAGGAGACAGAAGGTATGAGTGTCTTGATACAGGTCAGCGCCTTGGGGCTAAGAAAAGGGTGGAGAGGGGAAAATGGAGGATTCCCTGCCCTCCCCCCGCCCCCTGCCCCCGTAGTTTTTCTTTATGTGTAGGAGGTAAGCTTGTATTTCTAACACAAGGGGACAAATAAATTTTTAACAGCTGCCGTGTCATGGTGGGATACTGTCAACCCTGTCACACTCCTATTGAAGTCTAGATTATTCACTATTAATATTCTATGTAATGTAATAGGCAGGAGAAGAAAAAAAATAGAGTAATGTAAAAGCATAGCTGCTACATTCCTGTCTTTATAGGTAATCATTAATCCTAAATTGTATAAATGTATTAAGTGATGCTCCAGCAAATTCCTTGGGTTTCAAACAGCCTTCCTTATCCCTAATATGTACTAGTATCTCTATTTTCCCCAAGCAGTTTCTTTCAATCTCTCCTCTCAGGAAAATAACCTCTTTTCTTTGCCTGGTGGTTCAGAGTTATGAGTGATTCAGAATAGTTAAAGGGCAGTTGCTGTTTGCAATTCACCAGACCCATCCCATGTTCTCTGACGAAAACATCTTCCTATTGGAATACAGAACTTACAAACACACTAAGCTCATGATCATGAGATGGGAAGCAAAAATATTTCCAATAGTTTATTTGAGTATTTCACAGAATATATAATAATATATAATAATGTTTTGTTTTAATGGTTGCTCTAGGTATTGTTTTAAGCATCCTTAACTTCAGAGGCTACTTAGAGATAAAATTGTATGACTTCACATAACATGGAACTATTTGCAATTGTATAAAGACATTCACTTTCTCCATTGTACTTTATGCCATACATGTTATGTACATCACATCTACATATATTATAAAACCCACAAATCAGTGGCATAATTTTGCTTTAAACAGTCATATGTATTTTAAAATACTCTCAGATGAATAACTTTTCATATTTACATAGGTATTTACTATTTCTGATGCTTTAATTACTTCCTGAAGATTTGAGTTTACTTCTAGTATATTTTCCTTTCAGTTTGAAAAACTTGCTTTAACATTAACAGCGTATAAGACTGTTGGACTGTAATATTGAATAACAGTCAGGCAATCTTTATTTCAGATATTCAGGACTAATTATTTTTGATCAATGATTTCTTAAATTGAAGCTTGTGTTAAAAATAGAGGTAACAAAATGCTAAAAAATTTAAAAACTTAAAAAAGAAGAAATATTATAGTATAATACAGATGTCCTCAAACTCTCTCTCTTAGAACACTGTAGCATTTTATGAGGAATAAGTTCCATGGTCCACAAGAAATTTGTGTAGACACGAGATTTGGGTCCAGATACTTTTGTCACTTAATGTCTACTCACTGTTAAAGAGTCATTTCAGCATCCTTAATCTCATATTTTATAATTTCTAAAGCGACACAAATCAAATGTTCAAATACCTACACAATTCAGGTAGGATACTCAGAGGAATAAAGCATGTAGCGAGAGCAACATGGCTTGGTGAGGACTGTGGTTAAGTAGAGAATATGTGTCTTATTTACACATCAGTGGCTTCTAGACTCCAGCCCATTATTATTACCTGGGAACACCAGTCTAATTTTCCCAGGTCTTTAAATATCGATGTGCCATCTCCACATTTCAAAATGTGTAATTCAAATGGTTTAAAAGGATTGTGTGTGCTAAACAGCACATCTCTGTAAACTAGATTCGCCCTCCGGAGGAGCAATCTGTAACTCTTGGATTAGCTAATTTTTAGCCAATCTTCAAATAGTGATATTTGTGATTCTATAGGACTAGATAAGAATGAAGAGTATTAAGTCAGGGCCACCTATTAATAATTTTGGTGCATTGTTGCTGCCTGAACAACTTATTGTGGAATTTTAGTGCAGAAAACAAAAGTTAGTTATCTTCTGTTTTTGAATTATTATTCTGGTATAACAACTATTTTCATTTATTGAGAAAGAAAAATGTTCGAAGACTCTAGGCTACATATGAGAAAGCTTTTAGGAGATCTGTAAGTAGAGCTTTTATGAAATGTTAATGCACACATGTGGTAGATGGTTGAGGATCAACAGGATAAAATTCCAGTGGGGTCGTAACTCTGGACTAGATTTATGAGACTCAACTCAATCACCAAGTGTATTACTAAAAGGATGGTAAAAGCCTATGTAAGGATCCAGCTATTGGTCACATGACCTGATCCAGGGAAGAGATAAAAGCTTATATGGATCTTGTGGAAACCTGCCAATACTTGTCTCCACAATACATGATAAAATTCTGACAGTAAACTACTCCCGGGAGTTTGGTATTAAATTAGAGAGGCGGCAGCTCTCTTTTCTGCTGGTCTCAGATATATAGGCATGGCTTTCTAATATGCTGCTAATGTAGAAGCCAAAAGATGAAAGTTCTATTTTAATATCTCTCCAACACTTCATCTTTTCTATCTTTGCTGTAACATAGTTCAGGGTTATGGAAATATTAATGTGTGATATGTCCCATTGGCTATGCTACAACCTTCTTAGGATCATATCACACATGCATAGATTAAAGACCGTCTCAAGAAAAAGCATCTCACTCTTTCTACAAAATATGTAGATAAGTACTTGTGCTTTAGTCAAAGATAATTTTTGTCCTGAGAGATTAGAAAGTCAGTCAGTCTAACTTACATTTAATGAGGAGGAGTAAATTTTATTTTTCAAATAGCAATCACCATAATTATTTTTGCATAGAAGTGTCTTTATTTAGAATAATAATGACCTTTGTAATAGAAGAGGTGGAACTTGGTATGCCCAGGGCAATGGAGAAGGGGTGAGAGGAACAGAAGTGGGAAGAGGGAAAAAGAGGAGAATAGAAGATTGTATTTGCACAATATGATTCCTCCTTGGAACCTCCCCAAATCTTTAATAAAGTCCACTAAACAACTAATTTACAAAATCATAGTAAAATATATGCAACACAAAATTTACTGTTTCAACTATTTTTAAATTTATATAGTTCAGTGGCATTAAGTACATTTACATTGTTGCACAGCCATCGCCATCATTCATCTCAAGAATTTTTTCATCATCTCAAACTGAAAGCCCATACTCATTAAACACTAAATTGCCATTTCTCCCTTTCCCCAGCCCCTGGCAACCACCATTTTAATTTCTGTCTGGATGAATTTGATTACTTGTACAAGTGAAGTCATATGATATTTGGTCTTTTGTGAGAAATTCTTATTGAGATTGTTTTGAATTATGGAAATCAGTGAAAGAGTTGAATTTAACATGAGGGACATGAGGGCTGGGTCAGAGGATTCTGAAGAAAGCACAGGAGGCTGGGGGTAGAGGTAGCTCTAAGAATATGACAGAGGTAGAAACTAGAGCCACAAGACCAGATCTGGTACACAAATGTGATTAGTCCGTAGAGTGCTTTAAAACATCAAAATTGTATGGCACCATTTACAGTTGGGGAGATTAATAAAGATCTGACTTTCTTGCCCATCTTGTAAAATCTAATTACAATGGACACACATTTCCCTAGCTACATCAGATAAGCAGCATATGCAACTCCAGTTGTTTCTTTATACCCATAATGTTTTATTTATCCACCCTTAGTTTACTTACAGGATGAATAATATAGTAATCTGAATATTCATAGTGATTTTAGGATAGGTGTTCAAATCTCCAAATATATGGAGATGGTTCCAAGTTCATCCAGATCTTGAGTGGCAAGGAGGCTTCATATGACATCTGGGCTACAAATCAAAAAGAGGCATTTACTGAGAGGATACAGAATTGTCTTCTGGAGGGAGGTTGGTCAGTGGGTTTTGTGGGTGCCCTGAAAGAGGAGAGTAGTCAGGCAGAAAAGTAGACCCTTATCCAACTTCCATTCTACTAGGAAAGCACACTTTCTACTCTTTGCATCTTCTGTATATCTGCTTTATCCATATTCATATTGCTGTATGTCTGCTGTTTCTTCAGGACAAAATTGTGTTTTTACTATGGCTCTTGTAGGCACCTACAATTCCTGCTGTTCAAGTGCCACCAACCAACTGATTAGAGATTCTAAAGCCCATTTCATGTCCTCAGGAGAGAGTATCTGGTGGCCTTGTTGAAGTCCACTCAGCCTCACCACTGATTTAGCTGTAGCTGGAGTAGAGAGCTCTGGGCAGGCTTTCTCTCACTTCAGGTTGACAGACTCATAATTTTGCTTTCTACCCTGGACTCCTTTGATGCTAGCGATGCCCCTGGGAGCTCACTTAATCCATGTCCTTTGGTTTGTAAGTGTGAGGGAGTTAACATCCCTGGGGGTTAACACTCCCTCCAATGATGAGGAGTGAGAGCTGCTGGATAAACTCTCCTGCTCTTCATCCACCTAGCAGGTGATTCTGAGAGGCGTCCTGAACACTTTTCTGAAAGTCCAAGCAGAATCAAGCCTCTCATGTCCACAGCAACAATCTTAATAACATATGCTTCTATTGGCTCTTTCTCCTTCCCTATCTCACTCTTTTCATCCCCTCACCCTGTTTAGTGGGATTACTTCCTGAAAAATGCTAAGGCATTGAACTCCCTTCTGATATCTAAGCCAACCTGCTCACGAGTCTTGTCACAGGCTCTGCTTTTCAGGGAAGCTGGTTTGTGTCAGCTGTTTACCAATTGTTATGGGTTAAATTGTGTCCCCCCAGAAAGATATGTTGAAGTCCTAACTCCAAGTACCTCATATTGTGAACTTATTTGGAAATAGGGCTGTTGCATATGTAATTAGTTGAGATGGGGTAATATTGTAGTAAGGTGGGTCTTTAATCCAATATAACTAACTGATGTCCTCATAAGAGACACAAACACAAAGAGGGGAGAACACCACATAATGATGGAGGCAGAGATTGAAGTGCTACAGTTGCAAGCCAAGGAACATCAAGAATCACCAACTACCATCAAAAAAAGGTAGGAAGAGGCAAGAAAGAACTGTCCTATGGTGGTCATCCTGATATTTTTTTATTTCATACCTCAAGCCTTCAGAACTGTGAGATGCTAGATTCCCATAGTTGTAAGCCACCTTGTTTGTGGTCCTTTGTTACATATTCTCTGGGGAAATAATATACCATTATTGCAACTTCTGTTGTCAGATAGTAAGCACATATGTGTGGCCTACTGTCCACTTATTGGGGGCCAGACTATCAGAGAAGTGGATGTGAGCAGGTTATTTGCAAGGGAAATAGTGCTGGAGTGGAAATGATGGGCATGTATACATGGAAATGTTTGTAAAAACCTAAAATGATTATAACTAAAAAAATAAAATGGAGAATTGATTTAAAGTCTATTAAAAAAAAGTAGAGTAAAAATCTCTAATAGCACTCTACTAGCAATAATGCTATGTTTTCTGACTTTTGTTTTCCCCCTAGATATACAACTAGACCATGTTTCTCAGTATAGTTAGTTGACAAAATTATGGCCATAATCAATTTAACTCAGTAAGTTGATAAGTATATTTCTGATGCAAGTGATATAGTCTCATATTGATTGGTAAGAAGAAATATGATACAAGAAAAGCAATCAAATAATTATAAGGTAATACAGAGTTTTCTCAATCAGCATAACATCTCAGCTCTCCTAAAAGCATTTAACTCTCTTCTGATATATCTCAACCAACTTATCATCTATGAACCTTAGGATCAGACACAGTCCCAGACAAGGCATGTCTGTGGGGCTTTTTCTCTCAACATGCATTGAGGATCTAATTAGAATTTTCCCATGACTAGTTAACTAAGACAGTTACTCATGTTATACTGATACCACCAGAATGCGGATTGCTGCAGTACTATAACTCAACTTTGGAGTGGTCCTGAATGTCAGTGAAGAAGGAAAATCTTCCTAGTTGTCAGAAATTTAAGCAGTCCTGTGGACCTTGTTTGTTTTGCCTAGAAAGAGAGATGAGTGGAGGTACAGATCTATAGTATTTCATGGAAAGCTAATAATTTGACTCGATAGGTTAGGGGCTCAAAAGGAACATGATCAGAAATTCAGTGACACAGAGGTTAGGGGAAAGAGTATATTAATAGGCCCCTCAAAATGGGCAAAGAATGTTTATATTTGTGTCCCATGTGAATGATCACCAAAGAACAACTTCTACAGAGGAAAACTGTAATAAGAGGTGGACAAGATGAGTTACTTTCTGGATGTAAGTCAGCCTCTTAAACCAAAAACCCTCATTCTTGCTCAGTGGGCTCATGAACAAAGTAACAATGGCAACATGAATGAATTACACATGGGCTCAGAAGCATGGATTTCTACTCACTAAGGCCCATCTGGCTTCAGACACCAGAGTATTTAACCAGCCAACAGTGGAGACCAACACTGAGCCCCTAACATGGCACTCTTTCTGGAGAGCACCACGCAATTACCCAGTGGCAGCATAGTTACATAGAACCATTTGTATCATGCAAGAGGTAACATTTGTTTTCACTGGAATAGACCTTTACTATAGACACACATTTAATTTTTTTTCCTGTAATACTTTTGCCTAAACCATCACCAACAAACTTATTGAATATCTTATTAAGAGTCATGGCATTCAATACAACATTGCTTTTGACCACGAAACTCATTTTACAACAAATGAAGTTCTGTGAAAGACTCATGCTCATGTAATTCACTGTTCTTACCACATTCTCCTTATCCTGAATCAGCTGGCCCAACAGAGTAATGGAATGGCTTTTTCAGGCTCTTTTATGGTGCCAGTTATGTGGCAATACCTTGCAAATTTATGATGACTTTCTCTAAGATACAGCACATGTTCTAAATCAGTGACCAATGTATTGTGTTGTTTCTCCTGAAGCCAGTATTCACAGTTCTGGGAACCAAAGGGCAGAAATGGGAGTTGATCCTCTCACTGTTAACCACAGAGATCCAGTAGCAATATTTCTTGTTTGTCTTTCTCATAGTTTTGGGTTCTACTGGTCTATAAGTTTTAGTTTCCAAGGGAAGAACACCTTCAGCAGAGAGTACAGCAATGGTTCCACTAAAATGGAAGTTGAGTCTGCCACTTTGGACTCTCCAGGTCAGTAAATCAATAAGCAAAGAGAGGTTTCACTCTACTGGCAGGGGTGATTGATCCTGACTGTAAAGAGGAAATCGCTTCTATCTAATGGGGATAAGAATAAATATTTTTGGAATGCAGGAGATACTCTGAGATGCTACTTATTACTTCCACATCCTCTGACTAAAGTCAGTAGAAAACTACAAAGTAAAACACACAGGTGCCAATGATGTAGGTCTATAAGGAAGGAAGGTTTGAGTCACCCCTCCAAACAATGAACCGTGATCAGGTGAGGAGTTTGCTGAAGGCAACGGGAGTATGCAATGGGTAGTAGAAGAAGGCAGTTAGTTGTAAATACTAACTTTGACCACATGAACAGTTTCAGAAACAAACATTATAATAATTGAGAGATTCTTTTTTCTTAACATGAAAATGTTACGTGTATATATAAACCATTTTTTTCTTCCCCTAATATCAGAAGGAATATTGATGCTCAAAAATAGCATGTAAAGACAAAGAGGTTTAGATGTAATAAAAAAAAGTAGCTATTTAAGGTGTCTTTCATTACAGCTGGGGTATCCTCTTTTTACATTTGGAAGCTGATTAACTTAATGAGGAGGATGTAAGAATCAACACTCCTGTAGTTCTTGTATGGCTTATAAGAACAGAACCCAATGGCTCATAATAGAATTCTTCTTGGAACAAATTGCAGGTGTTAGAGACTTTGCTGCTTTCCTGTCTCCAGTAAAAAGTTAGTTTTTCCATTGGAAGAAAAGGAAAAAAAGTGTAAATGTGTCCATCATGCAATGAAAGGAAAGAACAGAACATTATGGGATAGATGGATAGCTCTATGTTACATAGAGCTGCTATATGATTATAGTAACACATTTTTTAGAAAGAAATAAACCCAGAGGAATTTTCTTTCTCTTTCTAGTTAGAGCTTCCTGTGAGACATTACTCCAAACAAATAAGAAAGTTTTGATCAAATAACCTACATGCTGTTTTAATTTGAAGGAGCCTATCATGAAACAGGGAACCCACTAGGAATAATTAGACTATATGGAAAGAAATGAAAACACTAACTCGAAAAAATACATTCATATCCTTGTTCATTGCAGCAGTACTTACAATAGCTAAGACATGAAAGTAGCCTAAGTGTCCATTGATGGATGAATGGATGAAGAAAATGTGGTGTATACACACACACACACACACACACACACACACACACACACACACACACAAAATGGAATACTATTCATCTATAAAAGGACAGAAATCTTGCCTTTTGTGACAACATGGATGGCCCTTGAGGACATTATGCTAAGTGAAATGTTAGACAGAGAAAGACAAGTACTGTATGATCTCACTTTTATGTGGAATCTAAAAAAAAAAAACAAAAACAACAACTCAGATACACAGAACAGATTAGTGGTAGGGGTGGGGGAAATGGATGAAATAAGTGAAGGTGATTAAAAGGTAACAACTTCTAGATATAAAATAAATGAGCCGTGGGAATGTAATATACAGCATGGTGACTACAGTTAATAGTACTGTATTGCATATTTAAAGGTTGCTAAGAGAGAAAATCTTGAGTTCTCATCACAAGAAAAAAAACTATAACTATGTTTGGAGATGGATATTAACAAGACGTACTGTGATGATCATTTCACAATATGTACAAAGTTTGAATCACTGTATTGAACACCTGAAACTAATATAATGTCAATTATATCTCAAAAAATTAGATTATGGTTAAAAACAAAAACAAACAAAACCCAACTTTTCATGTGCTCCCAAAAAGGGCTATGCAATATTGTCCTAGCCCTGTGGTTCTCATCTGGAGGCGATTTTGCCTGTCAGAGACATTTGGCAATGTCTGGAGATATCTTTGATTGTCACATGGGGCGGGGTGGGAGGGGTGGAGTGTGAGTGGGTTAAACTGTCATCTAGTGGGTAGAGGTCAAGGGTGCTGCTACACGTCCCAGAGTGCACAGGCCAGTGCCCCACGACAAAGATTTTTGTTGGCTAAAATTGCCGAGGTTGAGAAACTGTCATAGATTTAAACAAAAACTACATAGATAATGATCTTGTAATGTGTTACACATCAGTTCTCCAATAATTTTTTTGTATCAGTTATACATTCTAAACTATAAATTTAATATTTGCCACGTTGAGCCCTTCATCTCTAGGGTGAGAATTTAAAAAATCTTCATTCGAGCTAAATATTTATTTAGTAAAATAAGACACCAATCTTCATATCTGGAGTCTTCAAATGTTGGAAATTTTAAATTGAAGTATGCATATTCCTGGAGACCAGGAAGGTTTTCTAGAGGATATGTCATCATGGGTCATTATAAGGAAATTAATTTTTGTACCCACAACTTCCATATGCACTCTTCTGAAATTAATCTGCCTGAGAACCTCTCTGTGGTTTTCCGGGTCTCTTTCCTAACTCCCCTTTCACAATCACATACCTCTTACTCTTCTACGATCGTATTGTTGCACTAGAGTTGTAAAAGCCTCTGGACACCATCAATGGGATTGTTCGAGAAAGTATCTTTACTGAGGGAGAGCCAAAGTTTCAGTATGAAATCTTAAAGCCAGTGGCGGTAATGACATATTTAATTTAGGATCCAAATCCAAGACAAGGCTATTTTTGCTCTGCCTGTTTTTCTCCCTATCTGTCTACTTTAAAAAATAATTTAGAAGTGAGAAGGTTATCACATAAATGGATATTAATTATGTGAATTTAAAATTAAGTTAGAATTTTGGGGTTTTGTTTTATTCATTATGAAATGCAATTATTGCACTGCTTGTAAATGCAGAGATGCCACCACGGACAAATCAAAAAGGTTGTTTTGTTTATGTCTCAACTAAATAGGCACACTTTTTGGATGATCATGTGCTGGCTTCCCTATTCTCTCATCTGTCCATCGATAATTGACATCTTTGTTCTGTGGGTTCCCGAATATAGTAGCAATCATCGTTCTATTTCTTTTTTCTTAATTAAGAAATGACTGAGAAGGAGGCTTTTTTTGAACTCTGGGGGAAAAAAGAGAAAATAAACATTCTTGTTTGTATAAAGCCTGGCCTCCTAGGCGGTCACCCCTGTGACAGCACTGCTTAGTGGTCAGCCAACGATTGTTCAGAAATTGTGCTTAAATACCAGACCCAGTAAGACTCTGACTCTCTTCCTATTGGTCTGACTGTATGTTTGGGAACATATTCAAAATTCAGGCAGTTTACGAGTCTGTCCCAGCTTTTGTTTTCCTACAGGCCCCCTCACTTATCTCCTGTGCCTGCACACGGCTTCATGATCAGCGAGGGATGAATGGATAGTCAGAATCCTCTTGGTCTCTCCAGCAATGGTGTTGTTCAGTGCTGTAATCCAAACCAAGTGATCCCCCTCCAATAGCAAAGCTACTGTTTCTCACAGCTTGCCTGCCTTCTCATATCTACCATGCCAACAAAGCTAGAGGACAACAGGGAAGGAAGCAGCCCAGACAATTCTGATATACATACCTACAGTTCATTCTGGAGGTTTTTTTTTGAATAAATGCATCTCAATTGGTTGTATGCCTTTGGTCAATTTCTAGAGTCTCAAAGTTCATTTTTTTTTTTGACAATTTTCTTTCTCTTTATCATTGCTTTTGGGGGGGAGCGTTTGCTGAACTTCTCATTCTGTCCTCTCCTTTAAAATATCGAATTGTTGATAAGCATTGTTTACTTCCCAGTTTTTAGGCAAGTGGTAGATAGTTGAGATGCCTAGATGATAAACAAGTGTATTTTACCTGTGGCTGCATAAATACAACATTCTGATTTTTGGAAATAGGTGTATAAACAAACATATACATGAGCAGGGCTGATTTTCTTCATGTTTTGGAATGAATGTTTTGTACAAATTTAGTGCTTTACCTAGTTCAACTCTAAGATGGAGGATGATGAAACAGGAGATAAAATTGAAAGCTCTTGAAATTGCCTAGATAGTAGAATAGATATTTATGTCTTTTCTTTTTTTTCTTGATGACATTTTAGTTGTATGAAGTAGAGGGAGGCAACCATTAGTGGCGGAACATGTACAACCTATTTGAAACCGAGTCTTTGAAGCATCCCAGGAGCTGACCTGACAAGCTTTTGCAGGTCAAATGCACAGCAGTCGTTAAAAAAGAAAAATGTGACACATTACACTTGACCATGTTGGGAAATAAAAAGGAATTGCCTTTAATTTGATAGCTTCAGAGGGATTGTACAGATATTTTTTAATGGATATTCTGAAAACAAATTATGAATTCTATGTTTAGAAATTCATGACCAAATTTGTCTTCTCATCTGTGAGGCGTTCAAGGAAGAAACATGTAAGTTAAGAAAAAAAAGCAGGAACAAAGTCCCTCTATTTAGGTGAAATGGAATTTTGCTAAAACAATGAAATTTAAAATTCAAATGTCTTCAAAGCAGTTGTAGTTATAATTGTTTCCACTAAGGTGTGCTAGATCTCCAAATATTATTCATGCTCTTGTGTTACAAATGCAAGGCACTGAATTCAGCAATGTGTACTGCCTTCCTCTGGGCTGCCAAGCCCTCTGCCACACACGAGGTTTCTGAGCTGGAATAACAATGTACTACGCACGGATTCGGCTAAAACACAAAAGAGGACAAGAGACCATTTGAAATTTTTAAATGAGAAGGACAAATAGTAGCATTTTGAATTGGTGATTTTCATAAACAGACTTGGATATTGGCTTTGGTTTTGCAGAATAATTTGGTTTGTCTGAAATTCTAGAAGGTTAACCTGATAAAAGGGAGTTTTTCAGGCCATTTTTCTTTTACTAAAATTCTTTAATGTCCTATTATCATTTATAACTAGTGTTACAAATGTGAGTTATCTTGCTTTAATAGCACATCAATTTGACTATCATTATTCATGATGATTTAAATCCCTGTTGGTTTCTGAGATCATCCAGTGAAATTTGAAAAACAATTAACACAAAAGAGCAGTTCTAAATACATGTTTCAGGCAGGAAGTGGCACAGATCTGAAAGAACAACAACAAAATTTTGTGGGTAGAAAGAAAAATTAATTCTTCTTATCTGCAGTGCTGAATTTAATTTTCTCTAAGTCTCAAAGTTACCAACCAGAAATTTAGCTATCTTGTTAAAAGCCTTCTACGTGGCTGGTAATTTAATAGTAGACTCTGAAAGATTTTTCAGGAGACTATGTCAACTTCCCCATAAACCAAATACAGGTTCTACGTATAGGGTTCTACACATACACCTTAGTCTGGAAGCACTTTTATATATGCAAAGAACTCTTTTTGGTCGTGCAATTCTATCTGGAATATGCTTTGGAGCTCCTTTTTTTTCTTTATCTTGCAGTGGTTTCAGTTTAAAAGACAATTTGTACTTTCCACCTCCAAGTCACTGTTATTGTTGGTTAGCATCAGCAGCTTATCTACTTCATAATTTGGTTTTATAATTTTAAGTACATTAACTGATTGTTGTGATCAATGACTTTTAATAATAGTTAAAAAATGTTAGCTCTAAACTTAAATCAATGTTAAAGAAAATCTCAAATACTATAGCAATTAATCTTAAATTGTTGACATGATTTATTTGTGTAGGCAAAAAGTACTTTATATTCAGTTAAACAATTGGGAATCGACTGATAAGTAACTGCTTAGTTAGAGGTTGTTTTAAAAACAAAAAATTTTTAGGCTGAACTGAAACCTTCCTACCAAAAATATTTCTTCATAGGTAAAAACTATGGTTATAATTCTATAGTTTATATCATTATAAAATATTTACTTCTATATCTAGAACAAATTTCATAATATTTAAAAAATCTTTTTGACTATGGTGAGACTCCTTTTGTTTTGATGAATTTCAAAATAAAGATAGAGTGCATAATCAAGTAAGTGAATTTTCATGTATATAAATGAGTTTCTGAAAAATTTCATTTAAATATCAGTGACAATGACATGTTTTGTCTTTCTGCTTTGTCATTTGGTTATTAAGGTAATAAGTTGGACAAATGTAAAATGACATCTGTACTTTTGCTGAGAGATGTTATTTAAATAATTAATAGCAGAATAATCAGGAAATGATGCAGGACTGTAAAGTTTTTACAATGTTAACCCAGAAAACCCTTTCATTTGTGAGATTTTTTTGAGTTGATTTATTGAAACAATTGTCTCCATAATTATTGCCTGCTAAATAATGGTGATTAATTACTATTTTCTAAAACTTTAAATAAGAGAATAAGATTCATTAAACTCATTTTGAATATAACTAGAAGTAGAAGGGAGTAGTATGTTTCCCAACATAAAACTTTAGTGAAATTATTCTTCAACATAACACAAAAATAAGTCAAATAGAATTCTTTATGCCTGACATTAACTTCAAGTTGTGTTAAAATACTTTCTAAAAACAAAGAGGAATTAATGTTGAATACCACAGAGCTAAAAGCTAATGATAGAAAATTAGGATCATGCAGAAAGGTATCTAAGCATGCTAATTAACTTGTTAAAATAACACAAAGGGCAAAATGAAAATCTTCAGCATTTAGAAAACCAGCGCCCCCACTGCATGGGAACCACCGTGCAACCCTGAGTTTTAGGAACACGTCAATGGTGCTTTACTTTCATTAATTCAGGTGTTTTCTAAGAAGTGAGACCTGTTTGGACTTTAATTAGAAGTGTGGAACTCCACCAGGAATATTTAGATCAATTAATGCTCTATATTTAATATGAAAAAAATTTAATGAAAAAACACCCCATTTTCTATTTGACAAGAAATGAGACTAAAATATTTCCTCGGAATGCTTTCCCAGAAATATTTAAAATATAACCAATGTGAATTCTATGCATAATGCTTTTTGAGAAACATGTGCATGTATTATAGTAACTTCAGTTATTATTATTTTTTGCTTGAGTAAAAATTAGAAAACACTACTCATCTGCACTTGAAGAGAAATTTTGTTTGGTTCAATGTCAAGGTCATATTGAGACCAACCCTAACTACATAAAGCCATTTCAAGCTTTGCTATGAAGCTATTTTAGTATGGAAATGAACAATTCCAAACAGGTTTTGGAGCAGAAATGAAGGTTGGCTAAATGGAAGCAGTGGAACTAATGGGAGGCTGGGGCTGAGTCGGGGCCCGAGTTCCCTGTGGTGGGGGCCCTGGAAGCCTGGAGCTTGAAGGAGGACTCTGAGCAGGACAGAGGAAAAGAACGTAGACTGATTTCACTTCACAGTTTTATAAGGATCACTCTGAATTGATTTGTCTTCAAGTAGAAGGACGATATTATACATATGGAAGCTTAAATATGGAAGGAGGAAAGTCGAATTGGGAAAACTTCCAAGCTCTTTATGGGCTAGGGGGATTGGGTGGTGGTGATGGTAGGGAACAAATCTTGGGAGACACAGCAGCACTGGAATTATACACATATCTTTATTCCAGAGATAGTGAGGTAGTTTATAAAAATTCAGGACCAGAGAAAATATAATAGGAGGTCAGGAATGAGGAAACTGTAGGCCTAGGATCTGAAAATATTAATAAAGGGTAAGCTGTAAATTCGGCTTTATATTTCATGATACTCAAAGCAAATTATTTTCATCATCCATGGGGAGAAATTACATTAGTTTCTCAGGAGAAGCAAATGATTTCCTTTCACTGTGTTCTAAAAGAATTTTAACAGTTTATTACTTTGCATTACAATTTTGGTTCTTAATTTTTCTTTTAAAATGCAAACATCCTAAGGAGAATATATGCTTATTAAGTTACTAATATGTATGAATTATAAATATTTTCCTTGTAGCCTATGGTGGGAGGATAGGCTTAATTTTACCAAGGGTGAGCCATAGAATCAGTAAAAGAATGGTTTAGAATTTAGATTTTTCCTTCCCCAGATTTTATTAGTTCCGATTCTCTGAATTCAGGGTTACCTACACTGGAAAAAAAACAGCATCACCTGTATAGAAAATTATTTAATGAAACTACTAAATGATAACTAAGAGACAATTTTAGATGGGCACATGGGAACATCTTTATGGTTGCTGGCTTAATCCTTATGACCCATGTTTTCAATAGACCTTCACTTTTTAACAGGTAAAAACTATGGATAATTTTTGAGAACATATTTTTTACTTAGGTCATGTTGACCATCAGCTGATTCAGGGACACTATTTTGTAAGAGAAGAAATATCCATAGAGTAGCTTCTTGATTTGTCCTTTGGCTGACTCAGGGTGAGGGGAGTAATCATCGTTTATTTGAGGTATGGGCTATAATATGCTTGCAATAAATATTCTCCAATTTTGATAATGAGATGTAAATATTTGATATTGGCAGGTTGTATCTTCCTTCATGTTTACTGCTTCATTTCTTCAAAGTTCTGCTTATCTACTTTATTAATATTTTAATTATTAGAGCTAAAGAAAGCGTTCTATCTCAGAATATTTCTTTGTATGCATTAGTTTTCTTTAATTTTTTTGTTTTTTAATAATTAATGTGCAAATAAAAAAATAAATTACGTTTAAAAAGCTAAATGAACTCCACAACTCAATAGCAAATTAAAGGGTGAGACTGAGAGCTCTGACAACATCAATATTGTGAGTTAAAATATAATCCATATTCATTTTTAGTTGTAAACATTACCTTTGTGATTGATTTTTAACATTATGGTCTTGTGATATATATAAAAGAAGGGAAATGGCAGCTTTAGTGGGCTATGTATATTGTATACTTTTTTTTTTTTCTCAAACTGGATTTGAAATGATTGAATAATATAGTTTTTTTACTGTAATCTCAAAGGAAAAATTGCTAGTTTCTTTCTAAGATGCCCAAATATTCCAAAAGAAAATGAAGCATATCAGTGTGTTTCTTCCATCTGGTCTTTCATAGGGGGCTGTTTAATGTCCCTGAGAAGCCTGGAAGATGCTCATCAGTTTGCCTCTATTTTATCTCCTGCTCAAAAACCCTTTGTTGTGACCTTCCTCCAGTTAAAGAAGAGAAGATGGGGTTTCTTATTTTAATTGGTCAATGGGGAAATACCTGCGGTGTGACAAATCTCTCTTTTATTACTGAACGCAGTATTTTGCTTTCTTGTGTATCCTGTCCTCACAGTCTGGAAAATGAGATGTTTTTATCTAGGACACAGCAGTAAGAAGGAGCTTCTAATAGTCTACTGGACAAGGCATTGTTTTCATTTGTATTAATTTTTCTAGCTGTCTTCTTGGGAACCCCAAAACCACAGACAGTCTTTCAAACAGGATAGGAAATATTGCATGTGCACAAACTATTTCTACCTTCTACAATCTTTATCCAAAGTAGCTGCAAAAATAAGAAAAGAGAAGTTATAGCACTGTGAAATGGAAAGACCTAGGAGCCTGAAGAGAAAGGATATCATGGGATGCCAATATCCTAACTCACTGCAATAAAGAAGAAACTAAAACTTCATTTTATTTACAAGAGTGGGGCTAGTTCTTAGATGAATGTATCATTAAGTAAGTCAGGTAGCCAAAGGAGTTATCGCCAGTATATACTTTGACTAGCTAGCAATTATAAAATTAGCTATCTGTTCTCCTTATCTTTTTTCTTATGCAGAAAAACTTCTACTGATATTTTGTTATCAATTATGTAATATATGACAGCAAGGTTTTCCTCTTCTTAAAAAGTCCCAATCTTAAATATTTACTATTTTGAATACTTAATAGAAAGTTAAATATAATAATTTTGTAGCTCATTTAAGCAAATTCTTACATTTTGGTAGCAACTGCTACTTTTGGTAATTAACCACAAAACTGAAACTTATATGCTAACATAAAAACATATGTTAAGTCAAGCTTTAACCTCCTAGGTTTAATAAACAAATTCTTATTCATGACTATAACATTTAAAGTTAATTTAAAATAGATATCATTTATTTTTGGTAGATCAGTTGTTTCAGGCTCCAGTATATTTTTGATAGCTACATGTATATTTTAAAAATTTATTTTCATTTGTTTTTTTTATTCCTGAATGGCAAAAGTCTCTAAGTTTTCTGAGCAGTATTTTTTGAAAAAATATGCTCCTTGAATTTTCCCTATGTAGATATGAATTATAATGTTTATGCTCAATGCATTTTTAACTGCAAAAGAGAAGGTCACACTGACAAATATACAAGAAACAAAAAGCTGCTTTTTTCCCCTCAAGATTATAAAGGATTTCTGTCAGAGAGTAAAACCTAAAGTTAGAATTTATTGGACAAGGGATGGAAGGTAATCTGTGGTTATGTTTGGATTTTCACAATTTTTCAATTTAAAAATTTGCCACAGGTTTTTATGTGGCATTTATAAAGGAAAATATCATCCTTACTGTATGAAGTCATGAATATTATTTTATAGAGTGTTTTAGGGGTAATCATGGTTTGAATTTTGAATCAATGCAGAAAAACTAAGGAAACCAACATAAAACAGTCTTATGTTTATGTGGACTTATTTAGTTAAAATATGGCATTTATCTGAGGTAATATTTACACAGTACAAGCAGTCAGAAGAAAATTTCTTTTCCGTAGGATCCTCATAAAACAGTGTCCTAAGAGACAACTATTAAACTATGTATAAATGCTGTTTACTTTTAACTTTCTTATTAACCTACTCCTCAACACTGCTTAGCATTCCAGAGAAGGTCAGAAAATATTTTGGTCTCATTTTCATTTGGATTATTACAAACAACGTATTTATAGACGCGAGTAATGTATTCTTTAACTCTTTTTAGTGTGTAATTCTGGTTATAACTTTCAGGAACTTAGAAAGGTGATGTTATATAAGGCTGCTAAGTGATACTATTTATTAGCTATGCAACAGATGGAAGAAAATGACCAGCAGATGTTTCTTATTAATGATCTTAGGATTCTCATTTTAGTGAAAGATTTCAGTACATGAAATAAATATAAAAGTCCAAAGACTTAAATGCAATAAAAGCATATACTGTATGCACCACTAAAATTGTATGTCATACTTTTTGAAAACTTTAAAGTTCAGAGGCAGTCTAAAAAGTCAGGTGAAATTACATTTGCTAGGGTATATATGCATTTTCAAAATTAATGTATTTTTTTAAGGAGGGTAGTGGAAATAGCTGTGGAAAATTCAGGCATGTAACACAGCACTTTTGTTGGTATGCTCAAAATAGATCTGCATCTTACTACTAAAACTAGTTTCTATTTTATGTGCAACATTTTTATTTTATGCAAAGTCCTCAAAACATTCACCAAAGTTTATCATTGCAGATAGCAAAAAGCCACTAAAAATGGGGTCATAGTTGAAGGACACCTTCAAGGCAACGTGTACTTGCAAGTAACAAAATTGTATGTCTAAATTAATAAAGATTTTTGCTTTACAAAACAAAATGTTGAATCTAGAGGTTAAGACATTGGTCTTACATGCAGGAGATTGATTTAGTTTTGTTAGAAATGTCATACTATCTATTTAGTTTGGATATTCAGAAGTTCATAAAATAGAAACGGTAATGTTATCCTTAAGCACTTTCAAAAGGTCTTAGGGAAGAAAAGTTTCAGATATTAAGGAGGTGATCAATTAAAATTCAGCAATGCAGCCTAATTTAGAATGATCTAAATTCATGGATTGTCTACAGGCTTTAAAAACATTTTTATTATTTTTATGTGCACAGCCAGGCAAACTAAATAAACCTATTGTTGCCTTTTTAAAGTTGCTTTAATTACTAGCTAAGAATAATTTGTAGTCGAGTGTACAAACATAACAATACATACCCTTGCTTATATAGCAATTACTTGCATGAAAGTGGAGCTTTGTAAATTTGTAAAATAATGTTTTTCTTTAAGAAGAAATTTTTTTTCTCTTTGGAATTAACTTATGAGGCTTCCTTGTCTATAAATAGTACAAAAGTAATTTCATCCATCTTCTGAATGAATTAAAATAAGTTCTATATAAATCAGCTTTGAACTAATTAGCCATAGGGCCAGTGTATTTTCAAATAAGAGGAATGTATGTGTTGCTTGTCCCATATATATATATAGAGAGAGAGAGAGAGAGGAAGGGAGGAGGGGAGAGAGAGAGAGAGAGCATTTTATTTCTTCATACTTATGTGATTCCTAGATTGGCCTTATCTTATGCAATATGAAGTCCACATACAAAAAATTCCCTATAGGCACCTAAGATAAATTGGAGATAATTTGTTTTAGAAGGAATTCTTCACTTTTATGAAAATAGTCACACTCAAATTACTTTGAATAATAAGATACTCTTGATGTCATTTAAACACACACGTTTTAACTCATACATTTTTAAGATTAGAAGTCAGTTTCAAGATGATCTAAATCAGTGCTTCCCAAGCTTTAATGCATATACATGTCAGTCGAAGATACTGTTAAAATGCAGAAATATTTCATCATTTGGGAAAGGGGCCTGAGATCCTGCATTTCTAATATACCTTCAGGTGTTGTTTATTCGAGGACCAAACCTTGAGTTACAAGGATCTAAAATATCTTTCCAAATGCAGTGATTTTAAGGGTAATCTGATCATTATGAAGTTCTTCATTCCATTAAGATACATAGTGCATGACTGTGATAGTAGATTTTTTTCTACATTAATATTACCTGAAGGGCTCAGCAAAAGGAAACCAACTATATTAATAACTGGATTTAAACTGAATGAGTTTTCATAGACTCAAATTACTTCTGTCTTTTAAAATAAATTTGTCCTGATTTGTAAATGGCTTAAGACATTTTAAAATCTCTGGGTTTTAGTTTTCTCATCTGTGAAATGAAGGTACGGAATAAAAAGCTGAGCCCGAAGTAGACATGCAAAGGTATTTGTTGTATAAATAAGAAAATTACATCCAGTTTTATATTTTGTGATTTTAAAAATAGAGTGGGGTGCTTTCCTTGAAAAAAAAATGAAACATAGGTCTAGATATTATTACTAGAGAAATTAATTATTAAAAAAGCAATTAATTATATTTGGGTTTAAAAAACACTAGGCTGAGCTTGTGAACAGCAGGTGAAGAGAAACACTTGGATGGGAGTGTATTACAATTGGATTTTCAAGTGACAATGCTCTCAGTGACTCAGTCTCCAAAGTTCTGAGTGGCCACACATACATTAACTTTGTTTGAACCTACTTATCTCAGGAAAAATTTATATTCCCTTACATGGTCTACTTGAGGGACTGTTTATTTAAAGCTGAAAGATGGTCTCCAAGCCCTTTATTTCAATTAATCTTTTCTGAGTAATTTACAAAGCATAAAGGAAGTCTCTAAACCCATTAAAAACCATACTTCTCTATCCCTCACCATGTATTTATTTTCATATTTGGCTTTCTTATTTTCTCAGAGAATAAGTACTTTTATGCTTTACATAAGATTTGTTATATGCACTATAGTTACAGACTACAGTGACTAAACCAAAAAGTGATGAACATGATAAAAAAAAATGGCACAGGCTATTTGAAATTATAATATCTAAGATGTATGTTAGCACTAACCATAAGTAAAAATAAACTGTTCTTCTTTTCCACACCAACTCTATATCTCTATACCTTCAATTTATGTTCTCAAGAAATTTCTGAGTTATTTAACTTAAGAGCTTCTAAGAACAAATTTTCCAGCTGACTGTATGTGTGTGTGTGTGCGTGTGTGTGTGTGTGCGTGCGCGCATGCATTTTCAGGGTGGACAGTGGGGGATGGAAAAGTGTTAAGGAAGGCAGAGTAATCAGTAATGGAAAATAACACCACATGCTTGCTCCAGTCTCATTTCTAACCGGGCAGAGCTGACTCATGGATTGTGAACACGCCATCTTTAGTAGGTTTAACCTGGCAAGTAGAGAAGAGCATATGGAAAGCTTTTCTTGTTTTAACAAATAAGAACTTGGATTTAGGAGAAATCATTTTTAAAGGAAAAGTTTGCTTAAAGTTGAAATTCAGCTAGTAGGAACCCATATGACCATGCTAGTTATTAAAAAAAAATACTAAAATATCTCTCTTCTCTCTATTGTTAAATGGTTATCTATTGAGTCCTCTCCCCCCTCATCTCCACCCCTAAGACCTTCCTACGTTTCTGGATTCCTTGGCTTCTCTCCTAGGCCCCAGTTATGTAACTAATATTTTTTAATATCACCATTGAATGCTCTCAATTTAAATAATATCTATCTTCATATTCTAGAAAAAAAGATACAGCATTTGAGAAGGGAAAAGATGGTCAAGTATATTCAAAGAAGAAAATATGGTGTGTATAAGGGCAAAGGTAATTTAGCTGGCTGTGTGCATGATAGTAAGATTTCTTTTTGACGGTTGCTGTCAATGACCACTAGAAAAATTGGCAATAGAAATTTTCTTGCCAATCTCAAATGAAAAGCTTTTTGAGATGCAACGAAAAAAAACCAGGAGAGGCTTCCCCCACCTTCCAAATCTTTGATGCCCTCTTAAGAAAATTGATTTTGGGACTGAAATAATAGTATCATGGTATGGCTTTAAAATATTCACAGAATATCTTACACAAACGTGTCCACTTATAATATCACTTTTAGGATAGGTTAAATTAGAAGTTGCCTACATGATGTTATTTTAAGGGGTGCTTCTCCCTAAATATCTGCTCAACCAAGTGCCACGATCTTTAGAAACTCATTGATATGAGTTTTTATTTTCTTTTCCATTTGATTTCCAGTTCAGTGCAAATGCCCCTCAGAACATAAGAAGCTATGGTGCACAACTGGCTCTCAACTCTTTTTCCAGCTGTGAAGGAATGTTGATTGACTACAGATGAAGAACAGGGCAGAGTTCTAGTGGACACTGAATTGGCAGAAGTCTTCCTGCTGTGAGACCGGTGACAGCTATTTAGAAATGATGGTTACTAAAGGGTATGCAATTCTGATGGCGAAAGGGGGCATCATCTCTGGGATGCCTGCGAATGCTTGCTAAGTAAAGGAGGAACTCAGCTCAGACAAGTGTAGAGACACCATTTTTATGGGTATGTTTCTGTTTCAAACTTGCAAAGAGAATGAAAATATAATTATTAGCTTGAAAATTAATTAATGCTGGTAGTTCTTATTAGGAGTAACATGCTCTATATTCCCCCCAAAATGACTTATTTCCAAAATCTCTGTGGCATTTGACAGAGTTGATCACACTATATCCATAATGAGAATTTTTCTCTTCTGATTTCTTTGATGTTATCTTGGCTCTTTGGATATCTCTGAATATTAATTTTGGGTTTATACCTTTGCTGTCTCCTTTTGCTGTGTCTTTTCTTCTTCCCACAATACCACACGGTTTCTTTCCTCATGTGGACTCCCCGCCACCATACACAATTTGTTTTTATCCAGTTCTCACCGCTCAAGATGTAGCAGGTCTTTATTGCTTCATGCAGATGACTCCCAGTTCTACAGCTCTGCTCCTTAACTTTGCTGCAAAACTCCAGCTACACATTTCTAACTGCCTGCTAGGTGTTGTAATTTGCATGTTCCGTAATTCTCTTCAACTAAAAGTTTCTAGAATCAGATTTATCACCTTCCTCCACAAACACAATGCACTCTTTCTAAATTTCCAAATACTGCCAAATATCATGACTTTCTCCCTTTAACTTAGTCTGAAATATATGGAGTTTTGTTGGAGTCTGTCATTTCTGTTTAATCAGATATCTCCTTTTTTCCTGATTTTAAAATTCTGCCTATCACTGCTTTAGTTCACAGCTTAATACTCCTTCCCCACTTTAGTGCAAGTGCTGTTGTAAGTAAGATCTACTTATGTGCTTGCTTTACTCACACCAGAGGATTTAGAATTTATACAGCAAGAATTGTGACTTCCTTCTTTTTAAGCCTGGGGCACATGGTATATAGTGTCTTAAGCATGGCAGATATTCAATAGATATTTGTTTAATTAATTATTTTATTATTATTAACTCCATGTAATAGGAGTGGTGAAAAATTGTAAAACAAAAATAATACTTAGACTTGGTCATTAAAACAAAGCATCAAAACATAACAGGTATTATTTTACTGGCTTGATTTGGGAAAGAGCCTTGGCCGGCCAATTTAAGTTCAAATTTACATTGGAATTTCTTTAAATTACTTGACTTCAGTGTGACAAATCCTGTCTCACAAGACTGACTTTAATAATTTAAATGTTTCTTTGGAATTTAGGCTTGAAAGCTAAGTGTATGTGGGTGGAAAAGGATGATTTTGACTCGAGTTAATAGGATTAAAAAATAACTCAGCTGAGTAAGCTTTTGTGGCTATGATTCACTTAAAATGCAAAGGGTAGAGAGTTGTATAATGCTAGAGACAGAGACTAATTTTAAGTATAGGAGAAGGATTTAGACTTCTAAATAGCACCTTGCTTATGCAGTTAGAAATAATTTCACTTTTTTTCAAAACAAGAATTGAAAATTGCATTAGCTTTAAAGCAGCCAGTAAAACTAGTACAATAATCAAGTATCTTTATTTTCCATCTAAACAAAAATCATATGACAAAACTGGGATGGAAAAATACGGATGGAAATACCCTTGGGCATTAGAATTGCCAAGACATAGGCTTCTTAGTATTCAGGTCAGCTTTTGCATTTGGCGGTAGCTTATCGTCAGCCCTTGCCTTCCCCAGTACTGATCATCTGGAGGCAGAGAGATCCAGCACCTTCAGGTCCAGTGTTATCCAATTTTGGAGGCAATCCTAGACCAGACTGGATGAACATTCATAGCCCATAATTATCCATAGATGGGAATTACTTGAGTCCAGACTGTCTTCCTAATCCTTATTCCTCTCCAGCCTTCACACTTGTTCCTATCTAGCGTAGATTCTACATATTAAGAATAAAAAATATATATATTTGCATTGGGCTAAATGAGATAAAGAGTGAAATTAAGTTCAGTTAGAGAAAAATAGAATGTTATATTATTTTTCACAAATAACCAATTTAAATACCTCTCTAAAATAACAAAATTGGTTTGCTTCTCTGTCTGTCATCCCATCTCTCTGGCAAAACAACATCTCTGAATCAACCCAAATATCTGCTTTCTCTAAGCATGTGCATGAGCAAATGAGCACTACTAGAAAAAATCATGAATTCAGCAGATTGCTTCTAGCATAAATTCATCAATTTCTTCCTTGGACCCTAAACACTGCCCAGTAAGCTTGCTACATTTTACTGGCCAACTCTCTCCCACTCTGTGCAGAAATGATTTAGAAACTTTTCCACTCTCCTTAAACTTCTGGATGCAACTTTGTTATATTTCTTCAAGAGTATATAGAAACCAGTAGATGAATTTTCTCAACTTTCATCACCAAATTTATGCACTTACCCATGCGTGTGAAACATCTGCATTCGTCCTCTCTTCAGTTCTTCTGTATAGAGGATGAACTGACCTTTTTCTTAGCTAAGGTCCAGTCCTCTCAACCTCTTGCTTTCTAATCATATACCTTATAGTCTTTTGTCCTGGCAAGAATTCTTCAGAGAAACAGAATATGTATTTATAAAATTAGGTAGGCTCTAAGTCTCATGATCTGCTATCCATAAGCTGGAGACCCAGAAAAGCTAGTGATGGTGTAATTCCAGTTCAAGTCTGAAGTCCTGAGAACCAGGGTATTTGATGGTGTGAATCTCAGTCCAAGGAAGTAGAAGACCGAAGTTCCAGTTCAACCAGGCAGGCAGGAAGGGAACAAATCCTCCTTTTCTTTGCTTTTTGTTTTATTCAGGCCCTCAAAGGATTGGATGACTCCCACCCACATTAGGGAGGGCAATTTACTTACAGAATTCACCGATTCAAATGCTAATTACATCTGGAAACACCTTCAGAGCGGATCCTCAAGCAATTTTTAGGAGGGGTGCGTAAGGAGTTAAGTTTAAGATCTTTTATTTATGCTGATATTCTAAATTTTAATGAAGATCTATCTATTATCTATCTATCTATCTATCTATCTATCTATCTATCTATCTAATCATCTATCTATCATCTATCTATCTATCTATCATCATCATCTATAATCTATCTATCGTCTATCATATCTGTCTGTCTATTATCTATCTAGCTAGATAGCTAGCTATCATCTATCTCTAGCTATCATCTATCTAGCTAATCTATCCATCTACATGACTTTTGTTTCTTCTTTTTCCTTTAATTCTGCCTGCTTAGCATTTAGTAGGCCCCTTTCAATCTGACGACTCTTTCTTTAGCTTTCAGAAGTGTTTTTCTATGTTTTTTTTTTTAATGTTTTTCTTTCATTTTGTCTTTCTGTTCTGTCTTTTTTGGGGGGGTGGGAGGGGGAGTGATTCTCTTTTCTATTATCCTATTAGATGGATGTTGGATGTCCAGGATTGCATTGATCATATATGTATATATGTTTACCTACATATATGCGTATAATACACACACACACATATGTACAAATTTAAATGATTTTCTTATCAAATGTCTTTTCCTTATTTTTTTACCTTTTGTGTTCTTGGATGTGAACTCAAATTTTTAAAAAGTTATCTGATATTCATTCCACACCCATTTTATTCCCTATTTTTTATACAACAGAATCAGTAAGAACTTAATGAATGGGTCAAGCAAACTGGAAGTTTACTCTATGTACATTCTTAGAAACATAGTGCATGGAAAAATGCTCATAGGTTACATTACTAGAATTAAGTATTTATTGACTAAGTGCCCATTATGTGCTGGACATTGTTATTGAAACTGGGGATGAACTGGTGAATGAACAGGCAAGCTCCCTGATTTTATAAACTTAAATTCTCTACAGTGGTTAGAGAAAGGGGAAAAATAAATAAACAAATAATTAAATGATAAAATGTACCAATATGAATGCATGCATCCAAAAATATGTGTATGAAAAAAAGATTGAATAAGTAAATAAGAAAGCATCATATCATGATAGTGCTATGCAGAGAATTAAAGTAACAGTGATGTTCTGGAGATTGGTTAGGCAGTCACTTTAGATTGGGTTGTCTGATACAGCTTATTAGAACAAGTGACATATAAGTTGAAGACTGAACAGATGAGTAGAGAGAATATTTGAGGCAGAAAGAATAGCTTGTGCAAAGCCCTAAAACAGGAACAGAAAGAAGACCATGGCAGTTGAAGTGTGGTGTACAAGAGAAGTGGTGTGACTGGGGTCAGAAACAGAGGCAAATCCCCTAGGGCTTTGTAGGCCATGGAATTTGGATTTTCTCCCAAGTATGAGGAGAAACCACCAGGGAGAATATCAGGAGGGTAGAGGGGCAATCTGATTTGTTTTAAAACGATTGTGCCAGTCGCCACATGAAGAATGAATTGTAGTGGGGCTGAGGTGCAAGCAAGGTCTGGGATCAGCAAGAAGGCTATTGCAGTAGTTTAGGCAAGACGTGATGGTGGCTTAGGATCAGGGCTAATGGAAATAAGTAGACCCAATGAAATTGCAGTTTTTCAATTTTGCAAGTTCCACAAAAAGATTTTACTACTTTACACTCCTCCAATTGTGTATAAGAGTATATAATAATAGTGTAAAACTAGAATTTGTCTTAGAGATCTACACTTCAGTTTTATATGCAGTGAAAACAAGGCCCACTGATCTTACATGCATAGTTCAGATGGCGAATTCCTTTCCTGGGAAGGAACCCCAGCCATCTGCCAAGTTCTGGTGATCTATTATACACCACAATGTTTTCTCCACATTTCTCTTCCCTATGCTGTATGTTCTTTCATTTGACATTCCTTTGTAGCACCTCTCCATGTTATATATTCACAAGTATGTATTCTATTTCCTTTTATATTATGAACTTGGAGGGCAGGCAGAACCTGTAACCTATGTTGTAGTATTAAGCAAGACTGATGCTTAAGAATCATCTAGGATCACCTGAGCAGGTCTCTGAAAAAGAAAGTGATTGTTCATTATGTTTATGTTCTCTGCCATAATTTGGTCTCTGAAAGTAGTGAATCTTCACTGTTTTATCATTATTATTCAGTATCTATGCTCACATTGCAGACACTATTAAAGAAAGAATCCAAAAAATTTCTTCTAGCTGTATACAGTGGAAAAGATTTAAAATTTAGATTCAGAGACCTTGGATTCAAATATTGGCTTTGCTCCTTTCTGGTAGATGTGACCTTGGGCCTTGGTTTCTTCAAACCAGGCTAGGTCACAAGATTTGTGAAATTCTGAATGTTATATGTGAAAAGAATTTGTAAGCTCTAACACACAATAAGTGCTACTATTTAGTAAAAGCTACAGTTGATCGAACTCTTCACTATGCTGCAGAATACTGTTCTAAAGTTTCACATGTCTCAACTCATTGTTCCTCATGACACTCTTATGGGGCCAAGGTTATTACTATACCCATTTTTTTCAGATGAGAAAATGGAGGAGAGATTAAATAACTTCTTAAGCTAAGGTCACACACAGAATAAATGACAGAGCCAGGACTTGAACCCAGGTAATTTGACAGTATAGTCTCAGCTTTTAACCATTATGCTCTGTTAGCGCTCTGTAAAGTTGACATTATTAAAATATTCCGAGCACATGTGTTAATATAAAATATATGCTAGGCACTGTGCTAAATACCGACGGTACTAAAAGGAAAAGGCAGGGTTGGTCAAGGTCTTTTAAACATCTGTGCAGGTGAAGAATTTTTTTCTTTAGATGAAGATAAAAAAAATCTCATGCTTGAACAATTGTGATGACATTTAATTAGCACACATGAATTCACAGGTAACGAGTCAACATAATAATATAGATTGACACATATTTTATTCCATAAGTATCCTATTAGTAAATATTCTTTATTAACTGAGTAATATTTTTTTCAGAAAAATAACTTTATGCTTTAATATTCCAAAGAGATTAATTTTCTTTCAAAGAGATCATTATTTTAGTTTTCTTTCTTAATATTTGTGGATTTTCAAACACATCCTTTAATCATGAAGACCTTAGCTAATGGGATACCACTTTTACTTTAAATTTAGTGAACAGAGTGACTTTTACTTAAAAAATTCTAAAATAAATGTGCAGGTGGGTTTATAACTATATATTTTTATGACTATAGTGCCATGGAAACTGGATTTCTACAGCTTTATAGAACATCTCATCTTAGCTGCCTAATGGAAGTATGATTTTGGAATATTTAAAAGAATTTTCTTCAGTTCCATGTCATACAAATTTAATCTCTTCTTGCATGAATTTTCCTGAGACACAACAGATGATTATGCAAGGCCATTTATGTAAGTGAATTGCTCAGTGATATTATCAGCCAAAATTGTAGGTTGAGGTCAAGTGATGTCAAGTCATTATTTAAAGAAACAAAGACAAAGGGAAAAGACAAATTATAGAGGGGAAATTTAATACATTTTGGCAACATAAGTAGGAAGGTCAGTAAAGGACAAGAAGCTAGAGTGATGTCATTATAACTGGCTTCAGTTCAGAAGTGGCAGGGTGGCAGTTAGCCAAAAAAGCACTTTGATGTTGTTTGTTTATATATTGCTATTTAGCTATCCATATCCAGAAGTGGAGATTACAGCAGATAATTTTATGGTGGAGGATTGAATATTGTGGTTACTGTATAATTTTAAACTTTGTTTCTAAAATACAATCACTATATCTTATTTAGAACTTTCATTTTTAAGATGTATTTCTTCCACACACACAGATCTGCAAGCCCTCTACAATCTAGACAGGTCCAACTGCTATACAGGTAATTATTTGATGAAGTGATCTGGATATAGATTTTTAGTTCAGACAAAGCATTTAGAAAAGAGTCCCATGATCTGTTAGAACTATGAAATAATCAGATCTCTGCAGCCTTCTGGTTCTGCTTTGTGGGTGGTATTTATGTCATGCCTATAAAGAGGGAGAAAGGAGTCAGTTGGAAGAATATATGTTTTTGCATTTTCTCATTAGCTTACATTATGCACCTTTTCCCCAAGCAGATGATGGCCACCTAAATAGTTCTTACTCTATTGGCTAAATCACATGTATTAAGGTGAAATTTTTGTTGCATGTAGATGTTGTAAAGGTAACCTGTCCAATAGAAATATAATGCAAGCCACTAATATGAGCCACATGTTATTTTACACTTTCAAGTAGCCATATTAAAAAAAGTTAAAATTAAGTTAAAGATATATATTTTTAATGCAATATATCCAAAGTATTATTGTTTAAACATGTAATCAAAAACAGCCCCAATGCTGCAGCTGGTTTTGAGGCTACAACTGACACTTATTGCCTTACTCCTCTTCTACCCAGTGTAGATTCTCTTCAGCCTTGGTTATCACTTTTGCTAGTCTATGAGGCTATTCTAGTGGGTGATCCTGCCCATGTTTTTCTCAAGCTATGCAGCAGCCTAATGACTTGCTGTCAGATCTGAGCAGAGGCATCCACTTGGTCTTTCTCCCTGATGGCCCTTACCTCCAAGGGCTGAGACAACAACCTGGGAGATGGGGTTTGCTAACTACCAAGTATGTCTATGTAACAAGGAGAACAGAGGAGATGATTACTGGGTTGTTCCATGGCTTCATTGTACCCATTGTAAACTGTACCTAGTGAATCAATTTATTACCATGTTCCTCCACTTTGACATAGAGTCCTGGATGACTCTGGTTCCTGAATAATAAATATGACCTTGAAATTTCTGGGTATTCTCTTTCTCTAGTGTGTGTCTACCTGAGTAAATGGCCATAGGTTTCTATGAAAAAGGACTGGTTGAATTATTAGCATATAATATTGCCTTGGCATTACATGGTGACGCCTCATGGATTCCTTACCTTTTCTTCAGTACTGGAGGCCTATAGAGGAGATTGGGGTAGATCTTGAGAGGGACATGTGTCATACTGAAAGGCAGAAGTCGCTGCAGTGTTTTCTTTCTTTCTTTCTTTCTTTCTTTCTTTCTTTCTCTTTCTTTCTCTTTCTTTCTCTTTCTTTCTCTTTTCTTTTAGGCGAGGCAATCTTTGGTTGATCTCACAGATTTCAAGGACCTTGTCAGTTTACAATCCCTTATTTTTATTTTATTTTATTTTTTATTTATTTAAAACAATTTTTTTACACCTATAACACCTGGTCTTTCTAGCCCCCTTATCCCTCTCCCTTAACAAGTACTAACCAGGCCTGACCCTGCTTAGCTTCTGAGATCAGAGAGCAGAGATTCTTTATCTGCTGCCACAGATTCTCTCTGGTTTTTACCTTTTACCTTCAGTTGGTGATTAATTATGTCCTTCTTTTCATTGTTTTTCTCCAAAGAATTAGCCTTCAGCAATAGCATTCCTTCTATAGTCTCTATAATTTTGTACCACTTCCCTCAAATCTCTCAAGTGCTTGAGATGTTATCTGTAGCAGTGCCTTCATTTCCTAGCAGGTTCACTCCAGGTGATGTGATTAGTAATCACAATCACAATTAATAATCGCATTACTATAGTATGCTATGGGCTATTAGCACTCCACCTATCACCAGCGATGGGGTTCTTACTGCTAGCCATTAGTAGATGATTCAGCTTCAAAATCCCATTTTAGAATCTGATTATTAGGATGACTCCTGACTTCTACTGCTTTAGGTCAGTATTCCCAGAAACAGACGTTGAGATGGAGACTAGCATGCAGTAATTTTGTTGGTGGATGCTCCCAGAAATTGAATTTGAATGCACTGAAAGCAATAGTATTAGGCAGAAGGAGAGATGGAAGCTGTCTTGTAATTGCAATAAGAAGCTCGGGAGTTTACGGCTCTTTATAATCGTCCACAATTAAAGCATAGGAGACTGGTCCTTAAAGCTCCCTTATCCCTCTCCCTTAACAAGTCATTGGATGTGGACTGCCCTTCAGGATAACCTTGGGTTAGGAGGCTCCCAGATTCTAGGAAAGAAATTCAGCTATGAGCTATTAGCAGCCTATACTCCCTGAAGCTGGGGTGTGATGCCTTGGTCCAGAAGGATACTTTACTATAAGGATGCTCTACAGGCATGCACATGGTGAAGTACAGTTTGAGTAGTCACAAATTGGGAAGCAGAAATGTAATTTTATGTTCTATAATATCTTATTTACTCCCCAAAGAAAACACAGTTATTTTGAAAACAATAATTTCAAAATTATCTCTGAACCTATGGGCTGGGGTACACACCCTAAGTAAATGACTGAGGTCTTCCTTAATTGTTCACTTATTAAGTAAATAAATTGACTGTGGAATAGTATTTTTCTACATTTCCATAAGAATTACTTGAAGTGTTGAAGATTAATTAATTCCACTAATTAATACAGTGGACCTGGTATAAGTCAATGATTTGGAAATTTTTATTTTTATGAATACCTTCAGATGGTTGTTATGATCAAGAAAATTTGGGAAATGCTGATTTGAAACATACTTTTTTCAACTTCACTTGTAGATTTTAAGTCTTGAACTATCGATCCCAGAATGACTCACTGAAAAGTCTTATTCAGTCCAGTTTTAGAAAAGTAAAGTAAGTTTTCTGAAAATTTGGTTTGATAATTTCTCCTCTTTGGAAGTACAACAAATACTTTATTCTGGTTGTTCCTAGAAGGCACTGTTTATCGTTTCCATTTCTGGCCCAGCTCTTCTGAATCATGTTTTCTTTGGAGGGTCCATTTTCTTTGAGTTGAGGCATAGCCAAACAAACATATCACTTAAAAAAACTAGTTCCTGATTAAAGGGCTGTTACCTTAAATAACTTTTTCTTGCTCTGTTTTGTTCCCTTCTTTCCTGAAACTTGTTGGAAGTTAGGGTGCTTTTCACCTTAAATCTCATATTGATTACTCTAGATATGCCAGCCTAGATCTCGTTTTTATGGGTTCAACTCCCTTTGATGTCCTGGGGATATCTCCTTCTCTAAGGTCATTATCTTAGAAATGTAGACGATGATGAAGGAGATGGAAAAAATCACGGAAGATGTCTCAACCTTCTGACTGAGATCGCCTCTGACCTTGAGACAGAGCTTCAGGTTATGAGGATCAGGGATCTTCTTTTTGGCCATAAAGCTCTTGGCCAGAGTCCAGGGCAGTTCCTTCTTGCACTCATCCTGCATGTCTCTGGCTGTCATGTCCAGGCACAGGGCATAGCTGGCCACCTGGTCAAAGGCCATGGCCTCCAGGACAGTACAGCAGCTCTTGCCCATCACCACTCCGTTTGAGCTCCTGGTCCCGGCTATGGTTGTAGGCAGGCATGAGGATGGGCAGCTCTCAGGGCATAGGTGCTGGATGACTTCAGGATCAGCTTGCTTGGTACTTTGCTCTCCATCTCTTTGGCTTGGTCTGGTAGTTCCTGTCCACTCCCACGATGATTCTTTCCCCACTTTCAGAACTGGGACAGTCACCTGGGGGCCGCCATTTCTTATTAAGAGCTCCTGGAGTCACATAGATGCTGTCCGTCTCATCACTCACCGTCTACAGCTACCCGGAGAGGACAAACTTACCTCGGAATGCTGGCCTATCCGCGAAAACCTGCCTGCTTTGTGCTCTGCAGAGTGCCCAGGAGTTGTGCGCGGAGTTGTGCGCTCTGGTTCCTGGAAACCATTGCTAGGTGGCCGCCTCATTGCTATCCAGCCTTAGGACAGTGGCCTGGTCCCCCGAGAAAGGTGGGGGCTCTATAATAATTCGTTTTGTTCTCAGGTTTACTGAGGATAGGTATCATCATCTCTTGCTTTTTAAACATGTGTCTGTTCCAAATATTAGTCTCATTTTTTTCCTCATAATTTCTCAGTCTCTCAGATTTTCCTCCCACTCTAAAGGATTCTCTTCTCCACATCCTCCTTCCCAAGAGGGTATTTGGGTGCAGAAAGAAGCTTTTATTTCTTAATTCATTGGGGGAGGGGCATCTGGGCCACGGCTCTTCTCTGCTCACTCTCACTGATGTCCAGCCCACCTCACCTTGTCTTTAGCACCAGTCTATGCCCTTTGCAGTCTATGCCCACCTGATCTATTGAGTATCCTGAGCTGATCTTCACTGTAATGTGAATTGTCCCACTACGTTCTTGAGGTATGTTCTCTTGGTGACTTCTCACCACTGCTTTTAATTATGTGGTTGCCCTTGCTACCCTAACCTACCCTTTCTGCACCTGTCCTGCAGAACCATGCTCCCTTGCAGGGCTGCCCTCAGGCTCTCTTGAGTAACCACCTACCTCACTAATTGTTATTTTACATACTCATGCTGCGTATTGCGCCACACTCTCTATCGAGTTTCTTTAACTGACTAAAGATTTCCCAGTCTAAGCCCAGGGAATAATCAGCTCCAAGATGTTTAGAGCTATCCTTTCTCTTCCCCTAATGTATCCAAGTGTGTTTCTGTCAATCCCACAATCTTCCCACCCCAGGAGTCTTGATTCCAGGCTACCTCAGCCTCAGTGTGTCAGTCAGAGTCTTGGAGGAGCCAGAGATCGCACACTCAAATTGGGCAATTTCAGAAAAGTTTGGTAGAGGGTGTATTTACTAAGGCTTGGGGTAACCACAAAGGATAGTGCAGGACTTGAGCTAGAAACAGCAGAATAGTGAGACAGCAGTTGAGGGTCTTTGGTGGATTTAGACAGTTTGTGACAATCCCATAAGGAAAGAGATAGTAAGTGCCCTGACCCCCTTTCCTCCCTCTGATCTTTTCTAGGTGCTCCTCATTGGCTGATTCCAACAAGAAGCCGGAGGGAGGGATGGCTGTTAATGCAGCCCATCCACTGATGCAATCCAACATATCTAGATACTTCATTACTCAGGTAGGAAACCTGGAAATTGCCCTTGATTTCTCCCTCTTTTTATCGCTCTGCTTTTACCATAGCCAGTAATGATTGCTAACAGTTAGTGCATTCTTACTGTGTGCCAGAATGGTGCTGAGCATTTCATACGCATTATGTTAAGTGCTATCTTATGTGGAGACACTATTTAACTGACAGGTAATTGAGGCTTAGAGGAGTTAATTCCCCCATAGTCCTACAATGGTGGAACAAGATGAAAACTCTGGAAGTCTAGTTTCTAAACCTGCTTTATTAACCTCCACAGTATATTGTGATCAACCAGATTGCCAAGTCATGCATTGACTCTGTCACCTTTTCTTTATTTTCATCTGGGATTAAGCAAAGTCCTTCTAATGGGTGTACATATTTCTTTTTTTTTTCTTTTTTCGTACTTACTTTTTCTGTTTCTAATCCATACTTCTTATTGTTATTTATGTCATTCAAAAAACAAATCAGATTACTCTTTACTTAAGTCCTCTTGTTAGTTACCTTTTGATGATAAGATAAAAGCTATATGCCTTCCTAGGGTATATGAAACTAACCATGAACTGGGATCAGTTTTGTTCCATTTTAATTTTTTTGCTCCAAAACTTCTCTTTAGGTATGTTCACCAGTATCTTTTTCTTTAATAATTCAGATTTTTCACAATTTCCTGAACATATTGGATTATTTTTGTGTCTTTTTTATTCACTTATGTTTTTGCCAGAATGCTCAATCTACCACCACCATCTTTCACAGTTAATTTTTTATACAATCTTCAAGACTCTAAATGTTATCTCCTTGGTGATGCTTTTCCCAAATTTCCCCCCTGCGAGAGCTTTTTCCTCAGTGCCTCTATAGTATATTTTTGCTGGTACTATTAATTCATCTTATAATTATGGTGGAATCGCATCAATGAGCATTTAACTTACACAAATTCATCTACATCTGTTGGCCAATGAAAGGAAGAATTTGAAAAGTGGGGCAAAAGTGTAGACTTTAGGCTGTGGATGCACTTGAAACTGAAACAGGCTATACATACCTAAAGAAAGAAAGTTAAGGATTTTCTTTTTTTCTTCTTTGGCAAAGAAGAGAAATGTAGCTTTTATACTACTGGGCAGGTAGATGATGATGGCTTCCTAAAAATAGTGTAGGAATAAGTATTGTACAGAGAACAATTCAGAAACATTGATTAGAAAGGTTATAAAAAAAAGATAAAAGTTGTCTCCATAAGATGAAAATGATTATAAGAGATAGGAATGGCTGACAAGTTGATATTTTCATAAATTTGCTAAAGCTTTTTGAGTTGTAAAACATGTGCCATAATTTCTGAATATGATCTAAGGAAATATATTTTTACATTATCAAATATATAGCACATTTATATATATGTTACAGAGTAAAATATATATAAAACCATGTGCACTCTATTTTACAGAGAGCTTAAGGATTTTTATGGGTGACTTTGTAGTGCACTATTTTGACTTATGCTATGACTTTAGAATTAATAAATCTTGTGTGTAAGTTGATATGTTAGTCTCAACTTCTTTCTCTATTTTCCAATCCCCATGCTTCACTAAACCTACTATTCTTAACGGGGGAATAGCATATTCTTGGCAGGGAATACATATCATAATCTTTAAGTGGAGACTTTTCAAAATACCCCAAATACCATGATTTCTCAAAGATTCTGATATATACCCTTAGAGGGTAATGGAATGCTCACAGCAATCATTAACTGTGAAGAGACATATTACGGATGAAACAGTTGTTTTACATGTAAATTGTGTGCTGCTGCTGCTGCTGCAAAAAAAGTGAGACTATTACATGAGTGTGTAGAGACTAGAGCTTGTCCTTCACAATTCTTTTTCTCAGCATTAATCATGGTACCTAGTACAGAGGAAATATTCCATAGATTTATTGATTAATGTTCTCTGGATTTGTTTTTATCCTAGGGAAACAAACCTGAAGTCAAGGTGTGTTTATACAGTATAGTGGCTAATTTTATATGCCAACTTGACTGGCTAACAAATGCCCAAATAGCTGGTAAACTATTATTTTTAGGTGTGTCTGTGAGGATGTTTCTAGGAGAGATTAGTATTTGAATTAGCAGACTGAATAAAGATCTGCCCTCACTAATGTTGGGGCCCCTGGACTTCTACCTTGTTCTACCCTTGGACATTGGAATCTTCCCCCCCTCTTGCTCTCTCAGGCTTTTGGCCTCAGACTGAATCATACCACATGCTTTCTTGGTCTGTAGCTTGTAGATGGTAGATGATGGGAGTTTTGGGCTTCTATAACTGCTATGGTCAAATTTTATAATAAATATTCTCATGTATATACCTGTATGTATCTTACTGGTTCTGTTTCCCTGGAGAACTCTCACGCACAGTTTGCTTACTTGAACATGTTCTCTAAACTGGGCTGATGACTATTGGAACTCCTCTCTCGGCAGTGATAATCCTTGCTTAAAGAACCCAGTTGCTTATTTAATCAGAGGAGTGTCCTCAGAATGTTGCCTAAAATTTGCTTTTTCTTTGTTCTTTCTTCAGTAGAATTTGCTTATTTACAGTTATTTTTTTCAAAATGAAATTTGTTTTCCTTGTAAAAATTTTCCTTTCCACCTGTTTGCAGAGATGTGGCTCGCTGACTAAAAGGAATGGTGATATTGCTTCTGATCCTCCTATTTCATCTTTAGAAACAACCCCAAGATTTGATTCTCTAGTCTTTCTTGGGGCAGTCTCCATGATCAGGCTTTCTCTACTAACATCTAATGATCTTGGTGGCCATCCTGGGAACTTCTTCCACATTTCCCATGGCAGCCTCTGATTCTGGTTTAGATGGATATTAAGGATGTGGAATGATTATACACTCTAATGGCTACTGTGTAGCTATGGTATCACAGCACTTGCTTTAAAAGTCTATCATGTTAGGAGCGGAAAAAAATGGCATAGATGATAAAGGCACTGTTCATCCCCCTGGTGACCAAATCAAAGTTGTAATGGAAACAGGGGGCAGCAGCAAGGAAAAATCACCTGGGATCTAGAGGAACAGCCATACAACTAAGAAGAAGTCCGAGAAAACATCTTGTAAAAGCGGAAGGTAAGACTGGGTGAGGACACTGGCTGACTGCATGGTCCTGAGTGGCAGAGTGAGAGAGAGGCTGTGGCAGCGGCAGAAGCCTCTTAAAGGGGCCGTGTCTGTGAGCAGATTTTTGCGGTGATGGACCTGCCCACTCTGAGCATCAGTACCCAATCTGCTGCATGCAGGGTGCACCAGGGACTTACAGGGAAACATTGTCGGAATGAAGGCCCAGGTGAGACGAGCTCTGTATAGAAGTGCTGGTGGTACCCATTGTTCCCTGTTGAGCCCTCCCCCTCTCCCAGTGTGCGAACCCAGCGCTGCCATAGCCGTGATGTCATCAAACGGATTAACAGATGTTGCTCCACCCAGAGGATTTCCTGAAAACCTGCCCCCTGCAACTTGCGGCTCCATCCAAGCCATATCCCGGTGTATCTTCAGTGAGTCAGGTGCTCCTTGCTGAGACTCACACTGGAGGCAGCTAGCCTCAGTTTCTGGTGTGACCTTTTCAGCCAACTATAAGCACAGCATCTGTGGATTGCTTGCTGAATCTTAACAGGTGGCCTCGGAGGGGTAGAGGCTTGGGCTAAGTTTGGCCTGCAGCTGAACCCCTCTCAGGACTGGGCCACTGGACACCTACTTCACAAATCCACACTAATTAAGACCGAGAGACTTAGGAGCTTTGCTTAGTACATAGAAACAGACATGGAAAGGCAGCCAAAATGGGAAGATGAAGCAGAAACCATATGACAGAACAGGACAGAAATCAGATATAATGGAGTCAAGTAATCTAACAGATGCAGAGTTCAAAACACTGGTTATAAAGATGCTAAATGAACTTTGGGAAGTGTAGATAAATTCAGTGAGAACTTCAACAAAGAGATAAAAAACATAAAAATGGAAGTGGAAATTATAAAAAGGAACCAGTCTGAAATGAGGAACATATTATCTGAGACGAAAAGTATATTAAATGGAATAAACAAAGGAATAAAAAAAAGTGAATTAAGAAGAGGATCCAGTGCTCTATCTAGAGGACAGGAAAGCCAATCAGGACACTCAATCAGAATGGCAAGAAAAAAGATGCCAAGACTATAAAAATAATTTAAGGAGGATATGGGACACTAGTAAGGCTCCAAATATTTGTCTGATTGGCGTAATTGAAGAAAATCAAGATGTTGAACAGCTGTTTGAAGAAATAATGTTGGAAAACTTCCCTAACCTGGTGAAGGAAATGGACATAAAACCCCAGGAAGCTCAGAGAATTCCCAAAATCAGGGATCCAAAGAGGCCCACACCAAGACACATCATAATTAAAATGCCAAAGGTTAAATACAAAGAAAGAATATTAAAAGCAACAAGAAAAAAAACAAATAATACAAGGGAACACCCATAAGACTGGCAGCTGATTTCTCGAAACTATGCAGGACAGAAGGACTTGGCACAAAATATTTGACAGGATGAAGACCCAGGATATACAACCAAGAATAATTTATCCAAAGCTATCATTTAGAGTTGAAGGACAGATAAAGAGCTTCCAGACAAAAATAAGCTAAAGGAATTTATCATCACCAAGCCGGCATTACAGGAAATGTTGGAGGGACTTCTTTAAGAAGAAAAAATATGTAATAAAACAGGAATAAAGAATGGTAACAACTACATTCCTATCAATAAATACCTTAAATAGAAAAGAATTAAGTGCTCCAACCAAAAGATAGAGTGGCTGAAAGGATAAGAAAACCCCTACATATGAAAAGGAAGGAGATAGAAAAAGATATTGCTTTGATGGACCTAGAAGGTGTTTAAGTCAGATAGAGAAAGATAAACACTATATGATTTCACGTATATGAGAAATCTAAGGAATAAAAAGAACAAACTAATCAAAAACAGACTCACAAATATAGTGGACAACTTGGTGTTGGACAGAGAGGAGGGGATTGGGGGTTGGGAGGATGGGTGAAAGGCTAAAGAAGTACAAATTAGTAGCTGATGGATGATCACGGGGATGGGGAGCACGGCAGAGGGAATGCAGTTAGCATTAATACGATGGCTAGGTGGAGGGTGAGAGGAGAGAGAGTACAATTTGGGGGATCATTTTATAAACTATATAGATATCTAACCAATGTATTGTATGCTTGAAACTAAGTAAAAATAATTAAAAAAAAAGTCTACCATGTTATATCATTTCTAATAGATTTTTCTCATTTCCCATCTATGTGTACGAATGTTCTTTTATTTCTATTAAAATACGTCGTATTTCAGTCTGTATGTACAACTTATTTTATACCTGGAAACATATTTGACATCATTTTTCATGTACTTTGTAGTCCAGGAGCAGCAAACTCAATTACTGTGAGGGTCAGTCAGGTAACAAAAGTGCGTGAAGCTGCCAGGTAGGAGAAAAAGGAGCGATATTGGGACTCTGAAAAGAGGAATACATGGTTCACCTCAACTTATTAAAATTTAACTTACCAAAAACGCTTCTCTTCCAAAAATTAATTTAAAAATTGTCTACAGGCCTGATTCAGTCCCTGATTTAAATCATTGACAAAAACATTAGTAACATGGAGGCTCTAGTGACACTTTTGCTCATTTATTTATTTACCAAGCATTTATTGGATGCTTCAGATTTTCAGGTGTTTATTTAGAATACTGAGCCTCTACATACTGATACTAATACTAACACTGATAATGATACTAAGAATTTGTCTCTCAATCTCAAGTTTTTAAATCTTGTAAAACAAGCAGAAAAATAAGTGCTCAATTATAGAACTAAGTGATCAATGCAATGAAGTAGTGAGGTTCCAGAGAAACTGGGAACTTAGAAAAGGGGGTGGGTGACACTTGATGTCTCAGTGTTTACAGGAGAGCTACCTCTTGCTACAATCTCAATAAATAAATTCATAGATTTGGGAGAGTGGGAAAGAGAAGTCTGTGAAATGTAGGCAGGAGACAGTTTTAGTAAATCAGCAGGTCAAATTGTGACTCCCCCGCCACCCTCCAAGAGGTTTATTTACTTAAAAACATTTGCTACATTCATTAAAGTTGGTAAAATCTCAGAAAGTATTCCTCACAATGCTGGAGATAGTTCATTATAGGTTACATTATTCTAAGGATTTTTAAATAAAAAGAATAGTTGTTTTAGAATTATTCGTAATTAAGGTTAAATACTGGTCTTTCTGGAATACTGGGAAGTGCTAACTAGTGAGTAAAGGGGAAAAAAGTGAAGTGGTACATCCTGTCTACCATTTTGGAGTTTTGTAATACATAAGTACACACTAAAAGCCTCCTTTCCCCTCCTTTTTTTGTTTTTATAGCTATTACCATTCTGTGAACAGTATTCTGTTGAACAGCAGCTTATAAAGTTCTGATTAGCCCTATAACAATAAAATTGCTGAAAAATGAAAGATTATAGTCATCCAGGGATATTTGGGATATCATAGCCCAACAATGCTTTTAATTCTTTCTTCTGCTGCTGCTATAAGCAAAACCTTATTGATCTCTTTACCAGTTCATTCTTCCACTGAATTAATTTTTTATTGAAGTTTAATTGAATAGTTTGTGAAATGATACAGCCCTCATCTGTTATAAATAAAGGCAAATAAAAGGTATTTACAAAGATTACATAATAGTGTTACAATAATGATTAATTGTGCCCTAGTGTTAGAAGACAGGTTCAGGTGATATCTTATTAGACATTTAGTGTTCTAAAAATATAAATAAAAAAGAGATAGATTATTGAGTATTCAATAAAAAAATTAGGTTTCTGCCTATCAACTCAAAATGTGCATAAAGGATAGGGAATAACTAAGAAAATAATGTATGAATCTTCAGGCTGGTAGGGGCTTCCAAATAAAGCTAAGTGAAATTTTAAGAAGTATAATGGAAAGTGCCTGCTTTCTTTCAACTTTAGTAAGCACTTTTCAATTTCTTTGCCATGTTATTTGTTACAAGATTGTGCAGTGTGAACAGAAAGTGCCAAGACAGAGTTATATCAAGGGAGCTAAAATGGAGCCAGGAAGCTGGAAAGAAGTTTGCCGTTTGCATGTCCCACTCATGATCTTTTGAACTTATAAAATCAACCCTGAGAACCACATCTTGGACTTCACTTTCTTCTTACCATGGCAACCAGACCATCTACATTCTTGACGTTGAAAGGAGCCAATCCATTTCACCAGCCAGCATCCTTCATTTGCAAAGAGAAACCAAATGAGAGCAGTACTTTTAGATTTTGTCTCTTTCATTTGTATACTGGCATCAACCAATCCCTTTTAACCTAGCCAGAATCCCTCATTTGCACATAGGACCTAAATGAAAATGACACTGGTTTTTGCCTTTATAACACCCTGCCTTTCTTTGTTCTTTTTGAGCATAATTTAGGTTAGTACCTGAATCTATGACTCCCAGATTGGAATCCTTTGCTCAAATAAATGCTTTTTGTTCTTTATTACAGCTTAAACCTCTTTTTCTGGTTAAGGGGAGATGATTGTGGGTTGGAAATTAACCTGTAAAGAGTCTGTTTCCAATAAGTGTAACATCTAAATCACAAGACACTCAATTATTTATATTGTTCTTAAATCTCTGTAGAGAAAAGCAAGCAGGACTCTCCCTAGAGATTTTTTTCTTTTGCAAAGGAGTCGCTGATCTGCTCAGGAGTGGTAGACAGCAAATGCCAAGGTCTGTGTAAGACTCAGGTGTGAGCAGCCAAGCTGGAGAAGAATCAGAACAAAAGAAACCAAAACTCACATGTGAAAAAGTTGCATTTAGCTTTGTTTGAATATTAAAAACTGAAAAAAAAACCCCCCTAAAAGCCCATTGATAGAGAACTGCTTAAATATATTAATGCATAGACAGACATGAGATAAACTACTTATTAAAATGAAGGAGGTAGATCTTTATGTAGTGAGGGAAAATATTGTATTTGTTAGGAAAGAAAGAGAAAAAAGAAAAAGAAAAAAAACCAGCGTTCAGAACAAGGTGTCCAATATATTCTTCATTTTTGCCTTTAAAAAGAGGCAAAAATGCCTGGAAATTTCTGAAAATATACATGAGAAATGATGATAGTTATCTATGAGGAATGAAACATATGTCTGGGTTAAGAGTAGAACTCACTTTTTAGTGAATAAACCTTGTGTATGCATGTGTGTGTGTGTGTGTGTGTGTGTGTGTGTTCTGTGGAGTTATTCTTTTGTTTAGAAAAAGCCAACTAGAATATGACAAAGTCAATTTGGTGTTGTTGAGCTAGGAATCAGGAAGAGGTTTCCTTCTGTGTATACTGGAGAGGCCATTGGGAGCAGTAGAGAATGAATGGACTGTGAAGTTAAGTAGATTACAAGAAGAACATGTTTGAATCTTGATTTTTATAAGCAGTAATTAACTTAATAGAGCTGAGCCTTGGTTTTCTTTCTGTGAAATGGAAATAACAGTTCTTGCCTTCTGGATTATTATGAAGCAATGCCTGATGCTTTGGTTTCTGTGTAATGGATTGCCATCTTGCTTTTAACTATTTTAAATTTCATTAATTATATTGATCTCATGCAATATGTCACTTTTTTTTCTGTTTCTTTTCTAGATATCTGAAAGTTAGGCCAGTATTGGGGAGGGGAAAATTTTATCCTACCTGTCTTGGTTTTTTTTGGCTGGCCTAATAGTCAAATCGACATAAAACAGATTAGCGGAAGGCAAGCAAACATTTAATTTTATATGGAGGCCCCATAAGTATGGGACCTAAGAATTGACTGTATACCTTTATAGACAAAGAAACAATTATTTATGAAGATTTGACAAAACAAAGGGATTTGGGCTTGGAATAGCAAATTAATGAAGAAGTAATGAAGTTTGTTTATATAGCTTTCTTTGCACTGATTACTGATCTCCAGTGAAAAAGATGCCCTCCATCTTCCTGGCATAGGGAGGATGCCTTCACTTGGGAATTTTATTTCTTGCCTGTAATGGAACAAAGGGAGGTCATAGTATTCTTTTGTATTGGCTATTTCTCAAGTAAATTTAATTCAAAGCAATGAATATGCCAAAGCAGCATATTTTAGGGAGACTGATCCTGAATCCCATCAGTAGTACCTAGTACAGTTAACCCTTGAACAACATGAAAGTTAGAGACACTGACTCCCTGTGCAGTCGAAAATCTGCTTGTCACTTTCAACTCCCCCGAAACTTAGTTGTATCTTGGTATCCACAGGGAATTGGTTCTAGGACCTGCTGCAAATGCCAAATCTACGTATGTTCAAGTTCCCTACATAAAATGTCATAGATCAATGCATAGACGCAGCCTTCTGCATCTGCAGATTCCCAACTGTGGATTGAAAACAGTACAGGTATTTACTGAACACACACACACACACACATACACACACACACACACACACACACACACACACAAATAAGTGGACCCACACAGTTCAAACAATATTAGGCCAAATGTATATGTTAAACTCTTAATGATATAACAGTTCCCCTAGATTTTTCCCTAGGTGAAGAATAAATTTATTATTTTTGCTATATTTTGTTCCCATTTTATGCCTCTAAGCCCTAAAATATCTTTTGATAGCTAATCATTCAAATTATAACTCCTAGGACAACTCTTCTTTTCTTCTTTCCTTCTTCCCTTACTCCTCTCTTCCTTCCTTCTTTTAATTCTTCTAGTCCTTTGCTTTGGCAGAAATACTATCTGGAAACCCATTTTCATTTGAAATTCCTGCACTGAGAAGCTCTTTATTTGTTTTTCTTCTCCCAGTTTTCTTCTTGTAATCAATTTCTAGTTTCTTACCTTTGTGATTGGAAAAGATACTTGATATGATTTAAATTTTCTTGAATTTATCAAGACTTGTGGCCAAACGTGATCTATCATGGAGAATGTTCCATGTGCATTTGAATGTGTATTCTGCAGTTTTTGGATGGAATGTTTGGAAATATCTATTAAGGGTATTTTGTCTAGCGTGTCATTTAAGGCCAATGTTTCCTTATTGATTTTTGTTTGGATGATCTATTCAGTGATGTAAGTGGGGTATTACAGTCTCCTGCTATTATTGTATGACCATCAATTTCTCCTTTTATGTTTGTTATTATTTGCTTAGTATATTTAGGTGCTTCTGTGATGGGTGTGCAGATATTTAGACTGTTATATTCTCTTCTTGGATTGATGGTTTTATCATTATCTGATTCTCTTTCTCTCTTTTTACAGTCTTTGTTTCAAAGTCCTTTTTGTCTGATATGAGTATTGCTACCCCAGCTTTCTTTTTATTTCTATTTGCATGGAATATCATTTTTCATCTCTTTACTTTCAGTCTCTGTGTATCCTTTGATCAACCATTTCATGTTTTTTGATTGAAACATTTAGTTCACTTACATTTAAAGTAATTATTGATAGATATGTATTTACTTCAATCTCATTAATTGTTTTTTGGTTGTTTTTATATTTCTTCTTTGTTCCTTTTTTCTTTTGTTTATTTCCTTTATGGTTTGCTGGTTTTCTTTAGTGTTATATTTGGATTACCTTCTCTTTATTTTTTGTGTTATTTTGGTTTGTGGTTACCATGAGGTTCTTACATGTCAATATATATATATTTACACATATATATATATGTCTCTTTAAGCTTATAGTCATTTAAGTTAGAACATACTTTAAAAATGCTATATTTTTACTCCTCCTCCACACTTTGTTTTTGATGTCATATTTTTGATCTGTTTGTTTTGTGTACTCCTTAACTACTTATGTATTTATACTTGATTTTGCTACTTTTGTCTTTTAACTTTCATACTAGCTTTTTAAGTGGCTAATCCTCTACCTTTACTATATATTTACCTTTACCCATGAGATATTTTTTCTTTCATATATTTTTTGTTTCTGGTTATAGCATTTTTTTTTCTGTTTAAAGAAGATACTTTAACATTAAACCAGCTGGTTTAGGGGTGGTGAATTCCTTTAATTTTTGTTTGTCTGAAAATTTATTTTCCTCTCCTTCAATTCTGAATCATAACCTTGCCAGGTAGGGTATTCTGGGTTGTAGGTTTCTTTACTTCAGCATTTAAAATATATCCTATCACTCCTTTCTGGTCTGTAAAATTTTTGCTAAGAAATGAGCTGATAGCCTTGGTTTCCCTTGTATATGGGTAGTTGTTTTCTTCTTTCTCCCTTCAAGATTCTCTCTTAATTAATTTATTTTTTACCATTGTTATCATTTGCCAATTTAATTACAACATACTTTGATGTGTGTCACTTTGTCTTTTTTTTGTTTGGAACTTTCTTTGTTTTCTGGACCTGGATGTCTGTTTTCTTCCCAAGGTTAGGGAAGTTTTCAGTCATTATTTCTTTAAATGAATATTCTTTTCCTTTCTCTCCTTCTTCTCCTTCTTGAATTCCTATAATACAATGCTAGTGTGTTCAATGTTGTCCCAGAGGTCCCTTAAACCATCCTTGTTTTTTTCTTTTTAAATTATTTTTCTTTTCACTCTTTCTGTTTTACACTATCCTGTCTTCCAGATTGTTGATCAACTCTTCTGTATTATCTGATGTGCTGTTGATTCCTTCTAGTGTATTTTTCATTTTGGCTATTGTATTCTTTAACTCCAATGGGTTCTTAATTACATTTTCTAACTCTTCATTGAAATTCTCACTGAGTTCCTCTATTCTCTTAAGTTCAGTGAGCATCATTATAACTATTACTTTGAATTCTTTATTGGGCAATTACTTATCTCTGTTTCATTAGGGTTTTTTTTTTTTTGTTCTCTCATTTGGAACGTATTCCTTTGTCTTCTCATTTTGTTTGACTTTATGTGTTTGTTTATGTGAATTAGATAAAACAGCTATCTCTCTCAATCTTGAATGAGTAGCCTTATATAGAAGCCATCACTTATATAGAAGACTGTGTGTGCCATATGGTTTTGGCAGGCTGGCTGGAAATGAAGTGGGTATGTGTGGCATCTGAGGTGCCCTAGTTGGTCAGCTGGCCTAGGACATGCAGTTCTGGGGGAACCCTAGGGGGCCAACTGTCCTGGGTCTCTCTGTGGAGGCCTTGCAGGGTGGCTAGAGCACTTAGACTGAGCTCCCATCTGCATTATCTAAGTGAAAGGGGAACATAAACAGTGGTGTTCATTAGTACCTCTGGTCTCAGAAAGTTCCTGCTGATCCTAGAAACTTCCTGCTATCCCCACCTGTTTGGTGTTAGTAAATACATTTTTTTCATATGTGTCCTAAATGCCCCATAAATCACTGTTTTTATTGCTGTGCCTCAGAGGCAGCGAGTCTGCCTGCATAGGTGCCTCAGTGATATCCCTCTTTACCACATTTTGCCCCATTGGGTGGGCTTCCCATGATTACTGTGTCTCCATCTTTCCTATTCTTCTCTATGGTACCTCTCTTGTTTGTTGTGCAGAAGCTGTTCAGTCAGCCCTCAGTTATTCATTAGGAGGAATTGCTCTATATGTCGGTGTATATTCAATGTGTATGTGGAGGGGGTGGGTTTGGGGTCTTCCTACACTGCCATTTTTGGCCTGAGCTCATGCACATTGAGAAACTCTTTATGTAAAAATAATCTATTTCTGATATATATATATATATATATATATATATATATATATATATAGCATTTACATTCTAGAGAAAATGGATGCCTAGGGAAATCATATTTTCTAAAAACTCATTGGGTTCTCTGTATGTACTTCCATATCACAACCTAAAAATGAATTTATCACTGTCAACATTTTATTATGTAATCTTATAATATAAGATGCATGTGATGGTTAGTTTTTATGTGTCAACTTGGGTAGCCTATAGTACTCAGATATTCAATCAAACACTAATCTAGGTGTTGCTGTGAAGCTATTTTGTAGATGTAGTTAATTGTACAATAAGTTGACTCTAATTACAGGAAATTATCCTTGATAATATACATGAATTTACATCACTTGCTGTAACAAATATCTAAAAATGTGGAAGTGGCTTTAGAATTAAATATTGGGTAGAAGTTGAAAATTTTGTAGTGCATGATAGAAAAAGTCCAGATTTCCTTGAAGAGTCTCAATAGATATGAATATTAAGGATATTTCTGGTGAGGTCTCAGAAGGACATGAGGAATATGTTGTTGGAAACTGGAGGAAAGAAGATTGTTATAAAATGGTAGAAAATGTGGCTGAGTTATCATCTAATATTGGGTGGAAAGTAGAACTTATAACCTATGAACTTGGTATATAGCTAAGAATATTTCTAAGCAAAGTTTTGAAAGTAGAGCTTATAGTAAAATTCAAGAGAAAAGAGATAAATTGAGAGGGAACTCAAGTAAAAATCAATAAGCACATGATGATTTGGAAGGCTCTTGGTTTATGCACATCACAAAGGATGCTAAAGTTAGGAAATACACTGTCAGAAAAGCATGTTCTGAAGACAGGGCCAAGAATGTGGCTGGACAAACTTTTGCTGAAGAGATTAGGTATATGACTCATGGAGCCAATCAACCATTTTAGCAGAAGCCAGGAATAGAGATGGAGTCATCCAGGAAGGTTCTGTTGAAAACCCTCTTGTCTGTCGCGTAGATCCCCATGAATACACAGGAGACTGACAACATTTTTAGAATTTTATACCAGCAGAAATGCTATCAGCCTGGACTGAAAAAGGAGATTGGATAAAATGAAAGAATGTTGGACTCCCAAAGCTATACAAACAGGCTGATAAAGTTACTTGGGTGCAAACATATACCACTATTTAGGAAAAAGGAAGAATGACTCCAAGGGCAGTGCTGCAATGTTGAGACAGGGGTTTGACAGAAGTTCTACAGACCCAGAGGCTGGGGCTGATGGAACATCCATGGGCTCAAAGGGCTGAGTTTTGAGCTACAGAGGATTTTTTCAGGCCTTAAAACCTAATGAAAATTTCCCTGTTGAGTTTCACACTTGCTTCAGGCCAGTGATCGCTTTATATTTTCATTTTCTCCCTTTAGGAGCAGGAATATCTATTCCATATGTGTCTCATTATTGTATTTTTGAAGTAAATACCTTGTTTTCTAGATTTACAGATCCACAGATGGAGGGAAATTTTGCCCTAGGATGGATCATATAGAGACTCTCACCTGTTACTGATTTAGATAACTTAGAAGGTGAGATTGGGATTTTTTTGAGCTGGTGATATTTAGATGAGATTTTGGATTTCAAGTTGGTGCTGTAACGGATAAGACTTTGGGGGCTGCTGGGATGGGGTTAATGACGTGAATTTTTGGAGAGCCTGAAGGCAGACTGCAATGGTTGGATAATGTCCTTAAAAGAGAAATATTCAAGTCCTATCTCTGAGTAGGATTTTATTTGGAAATAGGGTCTTTGCATATAAAACTAAATTAAGGACATTAGATTGAGATTTTCCTCTATTTAGAGTGTGCTCTAGTTCCAATGACTAGTGTTCTTATAAGAGAAATAAGAAGATTTGAGACACATGGAGACACACAGGGGAGCACACAGAGGGGAGGGTCATGTGAAGAGGGATGCAAAGATTGGAGTAATGTACCTGCAAGCCAAGGAATGTTAAGGACGCTGACAGCCACTAGAAGCGAGGTGAGAGATGTGAAACAGATTCTCCCTCAGAGCCTCCAGAAGGAACCAACCAGCTGACAATTTGATTTCTTACTTCTGGTCTCCAAAATTGTGAGAGAATAAATTTCTATTGTTTTAAGCCATTTTGTGGTATTTATTATATAACCCTAGAAAACTAATACAGATCATATTCTAAAAAGATAAAATACTTGTATTTTGCTCCCAAGGTATATACCATTATCTTTTTGAGTTGACGTTTCAAGTAGATTGAACATGGAATTAAAATACTGTCTTATTTTACCAGGAGTACTATACTTTCCATATTAGAAGAGATATAAAATATTAAAGAATTGCGAATGGGCAGATAATCAGAGGTACTGTAAAACCAAGTCAAATGCCTCAGTGATTGTCTTCTTTGTTTATCAGCCGTTAATTCTGCCTCAGATAGAGTTACGCCATGCTTCAGACATGTCTTTTTCTAAAGTGGGTTTTGTCATTTGAACTAAAAAATGATTTCATTGTGTTTAATCTCTTCTATAATACACACAAATTATGTTGTAATTCTTTGTAATGTTTACTATTATTACAAAGTTCCCCAAGATTTTCTGAAAGTGCTTTTTTTGCCAAAGGGTATTTACTTGTGAAAATATTTGGGACAATATGGAACCACAAAAGTTTGCAGCTGAAAACTACCCGGAGATGACATATCCAGTGATCCCCAATATTTTCTCCACTGGAACGAATGTCAAGGATGATTATGTTTGTATTTCAGAACATGCTCACAAGCGTACTCTGCGCTGAGAAATGCTAAAGTGTTTTGCTGGGAAGTCACACATATCGAACTATAGGCTTTTTTTTCCCTTTTAATCCCAACTAGCTTTACCTTTTTCCTTTTAAAAACATACCCATAGACAAAATCACTAAGAAATTTTCAATAAAGAAAAGTATAATTTATGAGAATTATAATAATTCATAATCACTAAACTATTAAGGATACAGGCTATTACATGAGATAAAGTAGCTTGTGTGTTATGAGGAATTCCATCGTTATTCTCTGAAACTCTACTCCATTTACTCCACCTTAAAAGCAAGTGGTGGTACTAGTGACTGATTTTGATGTCATAGTGGGAAGGTTCTAGGTATTTTTGCTTTTAGCATTTTTACTATAAATGTCTTTGCTGCAAGCATTTTCTCCACACTAATTGGCTATAAGTCAATTTTGCTGTAAAAAATGAAATAACAAAAAATAAAAGAAGGACATTAAAAAGGATAATAAAAAAACATGAAAAATTAACAACAAAATTAAAAAGACTTTATTGTGCAAAATGAAAATACATTGTCTTCAAAGTCTTTTGTTCACAGTATTCTTCTTTTTTTTTTTTTACTCGTTGATTCTTCTCATTCAGGATTGCATTTTTTCCCCCCTACAGTTTCTTCCTTCATTAAGGGAAGTATCAGTTTCCAACAAAGAATTGACAATTAATGTTCTTATAGACTGTTATAAATTGGTAGTTGGAGACTGTTATAAATTGGTAGTTGGCTCTTTTATATTTGCTGTAGCTTGGTAGGTTTTTGATTTTGACTGGTGTAAAGGGTGACTATACTCACCAAAGTTTTTGCAAACTGATATGTTGTCATTTTCTGCTATAGTCTGCAATCTGCTTTACACATAGCTTTGTAATCTGGCTTTATACGTAGTTGTTATCATCCAATATTTTAAGACCACCATGTGTACTCATCACTGTATAGACCATTGTGAGGAATAAGACTTATATAATATAAAAATGGGAGTATTGTGAGAATTTCGTCGATGGAGAAATAAAACCAAACTGATAACTAGCTGAAATACATTAAGTCTGACAAATGTAAACCAAACTGTCAACCCGTTATTTTATCTTTTACAGTGAAATTTCACTATGGCAGTGTTGCTGCAAAGATACTGCTTACTGCACAAATGCTGACGTAAGTGGGGATAACTTTGGAATAACTATACATTTTAGAGAGAAAATTATCTGCAAATCTTGGTAAGTTAACTATTATTACACTGAACTATTTGTGACATATTACCCAGTTGCTCACAACATAATAGTATATCGTGACATTAGGGCTGCGAATTGTACTAGTTCAGCTCTTTCTTTCTATGGAGAATAAGCTGAGACCTAAAGAGTGACTTATGTAAAACTTCATGGTGCACTAATAACAGGACCAAGGTTAGGAAGGAAATCAGTATGGAGAGTGCATACTATGCACCTGGTATTGTCCTAGTTATTTTCTACACATTCTCCAAAATTTTTATAACTCTTTAATGTAGATGTTAATTTTTCCACTGTACAGAGGTGACAGCAGATTTTCAGACAGTTTAACAGCTTGTTTAAGAACATATAGCAAATAAGTCACCCAACAGGGATCTAACACAGGTCTAAATCTCTTACTATTTTGCTGTGCTTAACAATAGAACCCATGCTTCTTAACTTCAGTTGTAGCTATAAACCATACTAAATTTTTTCTCTAATAAAAAAAAGTTATAAAAAGGCAAATATGTGCATTATTTAGTATATTGAGGATGTATTTCTACATATAAAGACTTATATTTGTCACCACAATTTATTACATATTTTTCTGATTATTTTCAGAGCAAAATAGCACTTCCTCTACATGTTTGGGTTAACTATTGAAAACTGTTGCTATAAATTGCTTAGACTGACCAATAAGGGTCAGAAATGTTAGCAAATCACTGAAAATGATTGATTGTATTTCTAAACACATCTAGTTGACAATTTTCTTTCTTTAATACTAGTTGAACTAAATTGTTTCTTTTGTCATTATGTTGTATTGACCTTAATTTAATCATTGAAAAACTAATTATTGAAATAATTTAGGTAAAACTGCCTTTGGTGAATGGCATGAGGTTTAAGTAAAATCTTAAAAAACCTAATACTTTACCTGAATTCATATAGTCCATCAGATAATTACTCACCTATCACATTGTTTTGTCTATATAGTCAGTCTATTTTATTATAAACATGAATTATAACAGCATTGATAATAGAATTCTTTCTTCTGTCATAGTCCCTTGTAAACAGTCATTAACTAATTTATTTTGGAAGATGAATGGCAAGCTATGAAATTTCTAGTTCAGAGTTGTGTTCAATTACATCGTTTTCACAATAACAGGAGTTATGGTCAAAGGTGTCAGAATAATTTTAATTGTGCTTATTTCATTTATAAATCTTCTGTTGTGCTATTAGCATTCATTTTTAAAACCATGAATGGCTATATCATACTATATTATAAAGGATTCATCTGTTATCTGGGAGTCTGAATGTGCATAGTTGCTTTTACCATCTGAATCGACTGTTTTTTTTCCTCATGAATGTGTTATATCTATTTTTTATTTATCCACCTGTCTATCTCTTCTATAAATATATCTAGAAATAATAATTGATTTGTTGAAATAATCTAATTTTTACTTCTTAAAATCCATTATAGAAAGCTTAGTGAATCTGAAATCTTAAGAGGCTTCAGTATATCTTAATATACAACGGAGGAGAAGTTACATCCTAGTAGAAAATTTATATTTTCCTTAGGAATTAGATTGATACTATTGAGCTAATAGAAATCCAGCTGCCATAGACCATGTCAATAATAGATAAAAATATTTTGAATGATCAAAACTAAATAGAATTTATATTTTTTCTTTAGGATAAAACTATAACTAATTAAAGTGAACACTGTTGTAAAAAGGAATAAAGATATGGCTAACTACTAATATTTTTCTATAGGGCACACTGAAGCTGCTTCAAAACTCTTGTGTGTTTGTCTAATTAAAAGAAAGAAAGGAAGGTAGGAAGAAAGGAAGGGAAAAATCTGTGAAAAGCTATAGTAAACCTCTTCACAGAATGATTTGGTAGGGGTGTTTTCAAAATACTGCAGAGGTGTGAAGGAAGCAGAATTAGGAGAGGAAAAGTCGAACTGGGGTGCAGCTGCAACGGACATCTCAGCTCTCCTATGGGGAGACCTGGAATTAAGTGAAAGAGGCTGGGCCTTTATATTACTGCATCATTTATTGGTTGCAGGCTTCTCCTGAGGAGTGGGCATGACATAGGGGTAAGTGGCTTCTTTTAGCCAAGGCAATTCCTGGAAAGGGATTCATCTGCAAGCTGTCAGCAATCAACACTCCCATGAGCTGGGGGAATGAGTGGGCGATGAGTCAGATCCGGGAGGCAGACAACATTATCTACTACAATGGAAGACTCTCAGCATAAGTGAGCCTTGGCCTTTTAAAAGAATCTTTAATATAAACATCCTGTTGGAGTTAATTCAGTAATTCCCCTGGCCATCTCTGCAGTAAAGGCCTTACCTAAATTGTTGTTGGATCTATTGGCTGGGAACCTGCTTAGATTTTTTGGGTGTCTGCCCTGGGTCAATTCTTTTCATCCCTCCTGTTTAACATGGAACAATATCTGGTCCTGTTTAACATGGAACAATATCTGGCAATGACTGCTGCTTACCTTCCAATCATTGTCAATATCTGTCTCTGTAGTCCTGGATTCCCTTCTACTGGTTCCTATATATGTGAATGGATACATTAGTAGGGTATGAAAGGGGCAAGGGTTGTGATACTCGCAGGCCTTCAGTACCCTGCTAGCCTCTGAATGTCTGCTTCACTGTCAGCTAGTCATCCACAAGCCCTGGCTCTGCTATAGTGAGTTTGTTTCTTTGGGGCCTTTGCTTACTCCCTCAGTCTGAAGCAGTAATCAGACTCATTCTGACTTAGCCCTAGACTTTACATTAAAATAGCCTACACCATTAAAATAATAGGAATATCCTGTGCATTGATCATGCTATTCATCTGTAGTTTCGAGTTGCAAGAATTTTGCAAGGCAAATTTTGAGTTGTGGAAAATTCGTGTCATATATAAAATTGGATGAAGTTTTGTGAATTTTTTAACAGTTAAAATTTAGTGCAGCTTTAGCCAAGCAGAACTTAATAGAGATTGGGGCTTTTATTTCTGAATCCCATACTGTACATTAATTTTGCATACATTGAGACTTTACAGCTGTAATGAAAATGAGTGGTTTGTTGGATTTAACACACTGTGATTTTAAGCCAAAACAAGAGAATTACTTTGGTTCATTAAATCACTCTTCTTGTTACTGTCTTGATTTCTGCTCAGCTACATCATTCACAGAAAAAGGGGAAGGGGGTGTGATAGTTTGTCAATTTTCTTCTCTATTTTATTGTTTATATCTCTTTGATTTAAAAAAAATCTGAATATGTCACCAACTCTTTGATGTTCTATGGACTGCTCAAAATTAAATATTCAACTCTATGAGAAGTTAAGCTTATTGGATTTTTGTCAATTCCATTTTCTATTTTCTTTCTTATAAAATAGCCACCTAAGAGTACCATCATTTACGTGTTGTTATCTAGAAGTCATTTACTTATATTTTCTAATTTAATAAGTTGTCAAGAACTATGAGGATTCTACAATTTTATCCTGCTTGCAAGGTTAGAAGCTAGCCTGCCACAGTTTTGTGGATGCTGTAAAAATGTACATGACTCTTGGGTCAAAGCTTATTACTCACAGAAATAGCAGTAACTAGAGGATCATCAAAATCCATTATCAGAATCATTTCTGTGAGACTAGGTCAAACTGGTTAGATGGGAAGGGTGAACCTTATCTGAATCTTACAGGAAGAAAAATTCTAGTGGCTGTTATTGACAGCTGACCACCTTCCTGAAGAGACACTAAAATAATATGCTGATTAAGCAAAGTGAAGTTTATTATTTATTCTCCAGTAAGGAAGACACCTTCTTGTCAGAATCTTGGTAGTATCTTGGAAAAGGAGAGATCCAGGACAGATATTTATAAGAATTTGGGTCTTTTAATGGCAGGGGGCTAATTGGGATTGAATAATCCTCATATATAATAGTTTAGGATTAACGAATATAGCAAGGTGAGGGTTTTGAATTAAGTTTTGATAATTAAGATCATTTGGTAAGCAAGTAATTTGCCCTTTCAAGTTGTATATTGTCCACAGGAGGAGTTATTTACTCTAATGAGCAATCTATTGTTTTGAGAAGGGGCTAGTCGAATAGTTGATTATTTGGATAAATGAATTTTCAGGATTCCTCTAACTTTATTTTACTGGAGAAGAATTTCTTACAGTAGTAAAGTCAAGTTCATATATAGTCTTAGTTCTTGATCCTATTAAGATGTTTAGTTGTAGGCAGCTTGTTCTCTCAAAGCATTAATTTCTTAATCCAAGGACATTATTTAATTGATTAAATGTAGGAAAATCTGTGGGCAGGAGAGATGAAGATGTAATCTGGAAGAAGTAGAGATATGAGTCAGGCCGAGAGGTGGAGGCAAGGGTGTGAATCACAAGAAGGAGTTGAGCAAATGGAGTGAACATCAAATCTAGAACAGGCGGGATAGGATAATTCTGGGCATTGAGCCCTGGACAATAGGCAATGTGGGAGTAACTTGTGTGGATGCTCAAGGGCACTAGAACCAGTGAGGCATATGTTGTATAATAGTTTATCTGGCTTTTGTCATGTGTTTCTGGCAGGGAGCTCCTAAAACTCCTTGGAGTGATAGGAGTATCTTTTTACGCTTATGAGGTGACTCATGGTAGGCTCCTAGACAGGTTCAGGATTGGCGCAGGTCACTAGAAAGACCAAACATGTGGTTAGAAGTTTGTAACTGAGTCAGCCTGAGCACAGGGGTGGAGAGGAGGGCTGGAGAGGAGAATGGGTTCAGTCACATGGCCAAGATCTCATCAATCATGCCTTTGTAAAGAAATCCTAATAAAAACTCTGGACGTGAAGCCCAGTGGAGTTTCCTGGTTGGTGAACACATAGATATGCCAGAAGGGTGATGTCCCTGACTCCATGGGAGATGGCATGGAAGCTCTGAATTCTCTTCTAGACATTGTTCCATGAGTCTCTTCATTTTTCTGGTCCTCATATGTGTATTCTTCATAATAAAACTATACTCATAAGTATAGCAGTTTCCTGAGTTCTGTGAGATGTTTTAGTAAATTATTGAATCTGAAGTGGTCATGGGAACCTCCTGGATTGGTAGGCAGTTTGTCAGAAGCGCAGGTGGACTGGGGGACCTTCGAAGACTTGGCAGCTGACCTCTAAAGTGAGACTAGTCTTATGAAAGACTGAGCCTTTGAACTGTGGAGTCTGCTACTAACTTGGTATCATAATTAATTGGAGTACACCCAACTGATGTTAGACCTTTTGAGGTGGAAACAGAATAGTATACCACTGAATATATAAATTATTTCTCTAGATTAAAGTGTGTGGGGGGGAAATTTTCTGTTGCCTTGGGTAGACTTAGGAAGCAAGAAATATTGTCCTAGTAAAAATAGGACAAATAAAAGAGAAGTATAAATATTTTTCCTTTTTTATCATTTTCTTTTAAAAAATCATTAAAATCTACCTTCTTTCTTTAAGAGTTATGACACTACTTTCAATTTTCTAGTAGTGTAAAGCTTAAGAAAAAATTTTTAAACTAAGGATGTATTCTAAGAGAACACTTCATAATTGACTTAATTTCACAAGTTATTTTGATGATTCAAAAGGAAAGAGGAAGAGGAGAGAAACAAAAGATATATATTCAAAATCCCTACCAGACTACTGGCAGCAGCTTTAATCACTGGAGAAATTTTACTCCTTTTAAAACCTGCAGCTATATAAAGCATTAGTTCTCTAGCTAATTGAAATAAAATAAGTGCTAGAGGTGAAATGTTCAGATTGTGTACTTTGCTCCTAAAAAGCATATCAGTAACTTTTGAGATTTTTTTTCTATTTTATTTTTGTTTCTATAAAACAGGAGAAATATCACTTCTCACAGATAGCAAAAGAATGGAAGATAACACAACCAAGTCTCTCTGCTTCAATCTCATCTCATAAAATGTATAGAAATTGAAGAGCATTTTTATACTTATCCTCATCATTATCACAAAAGGCTCAGGAAACATAGTAGAAAAGCATCTTTCTGTATTGACTGTTGTAAAAGTGCATCTCTGTGGTTTGTGAAAATGATTTGAAACAGAGATTTAAGTTACTTTCCAGACTAGAACAGGACTTGTAAATAACAACCTCTATGTTATTGGCAGAATAATTCATTCGTGTTAAAGAAAATCTTCCTTGGAGAATGCTGCTATGATTTATAGTTTACCAAACCTTTGTCAGAACTGCTGCCTGTTGCAAGAGAAGCATACCAGATTGAATTTATGCAAAGGAAATAGGTAAGCAATATCAGCAAACATAAAATTATTAGACTAAGAAGGCTAATAGAGTTAATAGAATGTGAAACATAAAATGTATAGAAGAGTGAAAACTGTGTTTAGTATCAATTGATGATTTTCAACTGATTAAATTATTACACTGAAGTTGCAAAATGATTAATTTTCTGATTATCACATTTATTTTATATTTATTATCTGGCATTCTTTTCTGAAGAAGGGGCTCTTCCCTTTTCTTACTTTTCTTTCTGTATTTTTTAAAAATGAATTCCCATATTTTAAAAAATTCAATGTATTATAATACTTTACTATCATTATTTATTGTGGTGCTCATATTGTTCCCAATTTGTGTCCCAATCATGTTAACAACTTTGAGGTATAATTGATATATAGTACGCTGAAAATTTTAAAGTATATAATTTGATAAATTTCAATGCATGTATATACCTGAGGAGCCATCACCACAATCAACATGGCTATCATTTCAGAAAGTGTCCATGTGCTCCTGTATAATTTCTTGCTCATGCCTATCTTCACCTCCACCAACCCTAGGCAAATGCTAATCTGATTTCTATTACTATACATTACTTTGCATTTCCTAGAATTTATATAAAAGGAATTATATAGTATGTACTTTTTATCTGACTTTTTTACTCAACATATTTTGAGAGCCATCCATGAGGTGTTTATCAATAGATCATTTCTTTTTATTGCTTAGTATTTCATTGTATGTCAGAGTTTGTTTATTTACTTAACTGATGGTAGACATTTTGGTTATTTCTGGATTTTGGCTGTTACAAATAAAGCTGCAATGAACATGCATGTACAAGTCTTTGTATGGATATATTATTTTATTTTTCTTGGTTAAATATTTAGTAGCTGAATGGCTGGATCATATAGTGGGTGTACTTTTAACTACTAAGGAAACTGCCAAAATGTTTTTCAGAGTAGTCCAACCATTTTGCATTCTAACTAACAGCAAATGAGAGTTCCAGTTCTCTTCACATACTCTCCAGCACTGATATGGTCAGTCTCTTAAAATTGTGGCCATTCTAATAGGTGTAGTTTATTTAACTGTAATTTAAAATTGCATTAGTCTAATGACTAATGTTGTTGAGCATCTTTTTAATGTTCTTATTCTCCATGTATATAACTTCTTTGGTTAAATGTCTGCTCAAATCTTTTGCCCATATCTTTGTATTGGGTTATTTTCTTATTACTGAGCTTTAGAGTTCTTTACATATTCTCAGTATACTTTCTCTGTGAGGTATGTGATTTGTAAATATTTTCTTTCATTCTGTTGATTTTCTTTTTATTCTTTTACTAGTGTCTTTTAAAGAGCAGGAGATTTTAATTTTGATGTAGTAAAATTTATTGATTTGTACTTTTATGCGTTGTACTTTGGTATATAAGAAATCTTTGCTTAACTCAGTCATCTAAGTTTTCTTTCATGCTGTCTTCTTGAAGTTTTTACAGTTGTAGACTTTACATTTAAGTATATAATCCATTTTGAGTTAAATTTTTTAATATAGTGCAAGATATATATCAGTTATTTTTTTACATGGATATCCATATGGAAAATATTCCAACACCAAAATATTCCAGCATCATTTGAAAACACTATTATTTAACAATTTTGACTTGGCATCTTTGTTGAAACTTATTGTCTATATGTGTATGGGCTTATTCCTGGGCTCTTTTTATTTGTTCTGTCAATCTATTTGTCTATCATGATGCCAATACAACATTATTTTGGTTATTACAGCTTCAAAATAAGACTTTATATCATCATGTAGTGTTAGTCCTCCTAATTCTTTTTCAGTTCTTTTTTTGTCTTTTAAATCCTTTGCATTTCAATGTGAATTTTAGAATTATCTCATAAATTTCTATAAAAAAACCTGCTAAGATATTGATTGGAGTTGTGTTGAACCTATAGATAAATTTGGGGAGAATTCACATCTTGCCAAAACTGAGTCTTCTGACCCATGAACATAATATATAGCCCCACTTATATAAGCCTTCTTTAAATTCTTACAGTATTAAAAATTCTATGTACAGATTATTCATTTACTTTGTCAGATTTATCCCTAAGAATTTCATATATTCTGATGCTATAAGCAATATTTCTAAAGAGTTCTAGTTTAGATTATTTTTTATTCATAGTCCTAAGAAATGCAATTGATATTTTATATTGATCTTGTGCCCTATTAATTTTGAAAATCCACATATTAGTTCTAGAAGCATCTATGTATATTCCAAAGGATTTTACGTATTCTAAATAATTTTCTAAACAGATCATCATGTTGTTTATAGAAAAAGATAGTTTTCCTTCCTCTTTTCCAACCTGGATGGCTTTATTTCTTTTTCTTGCTTAATTACCATGGCTAGAAACTCTAGTACAATAAATAGAAGAGATGAGAGTGGACATCATTGTCTTATTCTTAATTTTGGAATGGCATTGTTTGCTACCATTAATTACAATGTTAGCTGTGGATTTTTCATAGATGTTTTTTTATCAGGTTGAGAAAGTTTCCTTTTATTATCTGTTTTCTGCAAGTTTTTCTTAGGAATGGAAGTTAGATTGATTCAAATGATTTTTCTACAAGTATTAAGAAGAACACATGCTTTATCTTTTTAGTTTGTTCATATTATGAATAACATTGATTTTAAAATGTTAAACTAACCTTGCATTTCTTGGATGAAGACTACTTAATTATAGTGTATTATCCTTTTTATATGCTGACAGTTTTTTCCCCCTAAAATTTGATTAGAAATTTTTTATTCATGTTAATGAAAGATATTAGTTTTATTTATTATTTATTTATTTATTTATTTATTTATTTATTTATTATCTCCTTATCTGGTTTTGATGTCAGGGTAATTCTTACATTACAGAATTATTTGAGAATTATTCATTTCTTATAAATGTTTTAGCAGCATATGTATAGAATTGGTATTATTTTTTCTTTAAATATTTGGGAGAAATGATATATAAAACTATTTAGGTCTTGCATTTTCATGGTGGGAAGTTAATTACAGTTAAATATCTTTTTTTATTTTTATTTTTTAAATTTATTTTTTAATCAAAGAAATGATTTAAAATTTTCCCCCATCTAGCCCCCAAACATTTTTAATAGATAAAATTTCTGTTTTTTTTTTCTGACATTAGTAATTGTACCTTTGAATGAATTTGCCCATTTTATCTAACTTGCTAAATTTATTGCCATAATATGTTCACAGTGCTCCCTTATTATCTTTTAAATATCCTTGGTATCTATAGTGAAGTTATGCTTCTCATTTCTGATATTGGCAACTGGTGTCTTCTCTCTTTTATTTTTTTCTGGTCAGTCAGGGTAGAAGTATGTCAATTTTATTAATATTCTCAAAGATAGGTTTTGGTTTCATTGATTTTAAAAATTGTTTTCTGATTTCTAGATACATGATTTCTGCTTTGATATTTATTTTCTTTCTTCTGTCTACTTCAGAAGCTAATGTTGTTGACTTGAGATGATTATTTCCCAGTATAAGTATTAAGTGCTTTACATTTCTTTCTCGGTTCTATTTTAGTGACATCCTACACATTTTGTTTTGTTGTATTAGTTTCCTAGGGTTGCTGTAACAAAATGCCATAACTGGATACCTGTAAACAACAGAAACATGTTATCTCACAGTTCTGGAGTCTGGAAGTCCTGAATCAAGGTGTCAACAGGGCTATGCTCTCTCTGAGACTCTGAGTAGAATTCTTCTTTGCCTCTTCCTAGCTTTCTGGTGATGGCAGTAACCTTTGGTGTACCTTGGCTTGCAGGTGCATCACTCCAATCTCTGCCTGTCATCATGTGATGTTCTTCCTGTATATGCTTCTCTTCTTTTAAGGACACCAGTCATACTGGAGTAAGGGCCCACCTTATCTGTTACCTCATCTTACCTAATTATACCTGTAATGACCCTATTTTCAAATAAAGTCACATTCTGAGATACTGGAGGTTTTAAACTTGACCATAATTTTTTTGGGAGACCTATAACAATTGTGTTTCAATTTTCATTCTGTTCAAAATATATTCTAATTTGTCTTTTGACTTCTTTTTTAGACTCATGGATCATTTAGAAGTGTGTTTTTAGTTTTCAAATACTGAGCTCTTTTTAATTTAATTTTTTCTGTATATGCTGATTATAAATTCTTTTGGCTTTTGTTGTCTATGAAATAAACCTTAAATTTTACTTCATTTTTTGAAACTGATTTCTCTGGGTATAGCATTCTAAGTTGATAGTTTTTTCCCCTCTGTACCTGAGGGTATACTGTCTTCCCTCTTGCACTGCTTCCAACAAGAAAGTTGCTGTCATTTTCATGTCTTTTTTTTTTATATGTCCCCTGCCCCCAACCTTTGGCTGCTTTCAAGACCTTCTCTTTACCACCAGTTTTGAGCAATTTTGTTATGATGTACCCTGGTGTAGTTTTCTTTCTGTTTCTTGTGCTTAGGGTTTATTGAACTTTTTGAGCTGCAGATTTATAGTTTTAGTCAAAACTATAAATTAGTTTTGGAAAGTTTTGGAGGTTATTTGTTCAACTATTTTATGCTTCCCCTCCTCTTTTTCCTCTCCACAAAAACCTCTGAGTATACATATTTTGGATTGCTTGAAGTTGTCTCACAGCTCACTGATGCTATCTATGTTCATTATTTTGGGGTGGGAGTTCATTTCCTTTTTATTTTGGATAGTTTCCATTTTTATATCTTTGAGTTCATAATTCTTTTTATCTTCAATGTCTAATCACCATTAATGTTATCCAGAGAATTTTTCACTTTGGACAATGTGGTGTTTATCTCTAGAAATTCGATTTAAGTTAAAAAAAAAATCATCCATGTCTTTACTTAGCTTTTTAGACATATGGAATATAGTTATAATAACATTTTAAATGTATTTTTTTTGATAATTCTAACATTTGTATCAGTTCTTGGTCAGTTTATAGTGATTGATCTATTGTCTCATTATGAGTCATATTTTTTGGCTTTTTAACAATCTTTTTCAGCTTTATTGAGGTATTACTGACCCATAAAAATTTATATATTTACGGTATGCAATATGTTTGGTATATGTATACACTGTCAAATGATTACTATAATCAAGCTAATTTATATATCCATCTCCTCATATAGTTACCTTTTTTCTGAGTGTGAGAACTCTTAGCAAAATTCAGTACATGATACATTATTGCTAACAGTAGTCTACATGCTGGATATATTGTATCTTTAGAACTTATTTGTCTTATAACTGAAAGTTAGTACCTTTTGACCAATATCTTCCCATTCCCTCCATACCTCCAGTCCCCCATTTTACTCTCTGCTTCTATGAATTTTACTATTTTAGATTCCACATGTAAGGGAGGTCATGAAGTATTTGTCTTTCTCTGTTGGGCTTATTTTACTTAACAAATGTCCTCAAGTTTCATCCATGTTGTTACAAATGACAGAATTTCCTTCCGTTTTAAGGTAGAATAATATTCCATTATATAAATATATCACATTTTCTTTATCAGTTTATCCATTGATAGATACTTTGATTGTTTTCATATCTCGGCTACTGTGAATAATGCTGCAATGAACATGAGAGTGCAGATTTTTTTTTTTTTGAGAGTAATTTTATTACCTTTGGATATATACACAGAAGTGGGATTAATGGATCATACAGTAGTTCTATTTTAATTTTTTTGAGGAAACTCCGTACTGTTTTTCTTGAAGGCTGTATCAATTTATATTTGCATCAACAGTGTGCATTTTCTCCACATTTTCACCAACATTTTTATGAACACTTTGTTATTTTGATAATAGCCATACTAATGGGTGTGAGGTGATATCTCATTGTGGTTTTGACTTGCATTTCCCTGAAGTTAAGTCTTCTTAACACATATGCATACACATATACACACATACACACACAGTAGATGGGGTGGGAGGAAGCTTTTGGGGGTAGCGGATATGTTTATGACACTGATAATGGTGATGATTTCATGGGTATGTGCTTATCTTCAAACTCATAAAGTTGTGTACATTAAATACGCGCAGCTTTTTGCATGTCAGTCATACCTCAATGAGTTTTTTAAAAATAACTTACTGTAGTTTTAGTAGGGTTTCAGAAAACATTGTAATTAGATTTATGTGCTCAATCTACTGTATTGAAGTGGAGTCAACATTTGTAACTATTAATTATTAGCATTATTCTAAATATTCTCAGAATAAAACATATCCTCAAAATGTAGACTTATTAAACTTCAAATGGAAGGATAGATTTTTGCCCCTTTCATAGTTAAAAATAAGGAAAAGTCATTGAAATTATGTTTCTCACTCTGGAGAAACCTAATTCTCACATTCTTCTAGAACAGAAGCACATTAAAAAAAGATTGATTATTTGGGGGCCTTCCTGTTCATTATCATTTTGAAAATAGTTTGGCTTATGGAATTCTTTAATTTATCAAAGAACTCAAAAAATAGAAAGGGAATGTTGAAAACAAATAGGCCATAGTTCTTTAAAAAATTAATCTGTAATACCTGAACATTTTCTTTGTAGCCTTAATTCCCCACTCAATCAAGTTAGCCCTACTTTGTCCCAGAGCAGATACACTAAATACCATGCAGTTGGTCCTGCCAACGACTTTTGTAGTGTGAGCTTGAAATGTTCCCTCTTTTTGTTCATTAGTTTCCATGGGATTTTTTATTAAGAAACAAGGCTTAACCATTTTTTGCTAACCTGGATAAAATGTTCTTGTCACTATTTTGTAGTGTTTACATTATCTAGTACCAGTCTGATCAAGTTTACAAAGTTTTGGCATACTTTGGAGGGAAAGCCAGTTAAAGGAGATGAGTAATGTGTTACAAATTCTCCATTTTTAAATATTCCTTTTCTTGCTTCTGACTCAATTTCAAATGAAATAAGTTTGCTCTTAAGAGTTAGAGAGATTAGACTAGTAGAAATTTGTAACTTCTAAAAGTTCTATCAATTGTAGTTTAGTTTTGATTGATCTTGTAGGAAAGTGCTCAAACTGTCCTTTGATGCAAGTTTTCATTTGAAAAGTCTAGACATGCACTTAGAAGCTTGGATATTTTCGTTGAAATGATATTGGCCTTTTTTTTTTTTTTTTTTTTTACCTTTGTGGATATTTTTCTATGTGTTTCTAGGTGCCAAAAAGATTGGCCCTTTCTAATTCTATGAAAATGCATGCTCACTGTAAAGATGATTTTTTCCCTCTAATCTTTACATAGTTCGGAGAACTTAAGTCTCTTTTGTTAAGTCATTATTGGGAGAAACGACTCCTACATTCTTTGTGAGCCTGCTTTAGGGAAAAAGACTTTTTATTTCTTCCTTTAATTTAAAAAATACGACTGGACTTTCAAAACAAATCTGACTCTAATCTAATTTTATAATAAAAAGTAGAGGCTGTGAGGGAGAGTTTATGTATGGTTTCTAAAACTATACTTAGATACAAAAGGTAATTACTATCTTTTTTGAACACTTATTTATGACACTTTGGAGTGTAAGAAAGAGTAGAGAATAAGAACAAATTAACAAATAAATGTGTGGGTAGAGTTATTTTTTGAAGCACTGCCATGAATTTTCTGGCTCAGCTAGTGGGAGATGTCAAACAATAAACTGAAATAAATGAACACTGAAACCAAATAAGACCCATAACTTACTCACACAAGGTTGTGTTTTAAGTTTGAGAGAAATAGTTTTTGCTTTGGCTTACAACGCCCTGTTGTTCAGTTTTGCTTGTTAAATCAGAGCATATATATTGACATACACTCATATATACATACACAGCTTTTCAATGTGACTCTCCCTAATATTAGAAATTCTTGGCTACTTTCCAGTTTAAAGAGAGGTTAGCCAAAGACTAAAGCTTTACTAAGACCACCCAAAATATCAGACTTCACTGTTTCTCTGAATCTATGCCACTGTAATACAAATGGATAAAACTTGAAGAGGGTAGAGTAGAGGGAAGATTGGGAGACGAAGGAAAAAGAAGACAAAAGAAAATATAACTTTTCATCAGATGAAATTAGATTCTTTTTTCCTTCTGTTCTCTGAATGTATGAAAAGATGCAAAAAATTACACTGGTCACTTCTTACAAGAATTCTTTTTGTGTGTTTGCTGTTCTTAGACAGAAATACACATTATGATTTTCTATTATACTCTTATGTTGCCAACTGTAATGGGTGTTTTGGGTTTTTCTCAGATTTTAGTTTTAGCATACAGAATATTTTGAGAACATCTGTTCTAGAATATTTGCCTAGTTCCAATTTTAGCTCTAAATTTGTAGTGTAATATTTTGCATGGCAGGGAACTATATAAATTAATTCCATGACATCTTGAAGGCATCTTGGAAAATTCTCACTCACTTTAATGAATCTTTTTGTTTGGAGGTTTTTGGGTCAAGATGCTGGGTCCCGCTGAGATCTAGCTGAACTAAGATACTTTAAAAGGTTACCACAAATGTTTATTAGAATAAATCAAGTGATTATATGCTTATCAGCAAAACATTCTTAACTGTCCTTCCCAAAGTCATTTCAATTCCTTTTCCGTAAGTCTCCTCAAATTTTTTAAAGAAGTTAAATGTGAGTTCAATAAACAGAGATGGTAAGCCGTTTCATGCACTGTGAAGGAACTCACAGTTATTTTTTTAACTAGCCATGAAATAAATATGAAATGGAGAAATGCATAGTTTTAACTTCAGAGCATCAGAAAATATTCCAGAAGATCGAGGAAGATAAAATTTGAGAGAAGGAGATCAGAGAAAGCAAATAAGAGACAATGAGAAAAAAGTGTGATGGGACATTGAATGGTGAGGGGAGGACAGATGTGAAGTACAAAGATTTGGAGAAGAGAACTGGATGACTGTTTCCTCTGGAAGAGATGTGAGATCCACTGCTGCATTAAAGTGGAACAGGTAGAGAGGTTGCAAGACTAATGACAAGAAAGAGATTGAACATTGTGATTGTATCCTGCACATGGTTCTCTTATAACTCTCCATGTGTGTGCTCCCAGACTTTTACATTGCAATGTGCATAGAATTGATTTATTCACTTCTGTGACTATTGCTCACTTTATATAAACATTCCCTTAGTGGTTTAAACATTTCTGGGAGCAATTATGTTTCTTAGAAGTAACTCCGTGCTTTCCAATTAACATGCTATGAAAAATGTTGCCAGTCTTTAAAGTCAGGCATTTTCTATTATTACGAAGGATCCTTAAAATTCTCTTGAAGAAATTATTGTGACCTAGGATCTTGGAAACTTCTACATGTATACATCTAAATATCTATCTACTTGTCTATCTAAATCTATATACATGTGTTTTTAGATGCTCACATTCTGTTATAAATATATACATACTCACAAAACTGGCCTATGATACTCTTCACAAATTCATGTTTCAACATCCTGAACTTGGGAAAAAATGATAAAAGCTTTATTTTTTTTCAAGCAAAACAGGTTTGAATTACAGTATTCTACAAACAACAAATATTGCCAGTCTCCATTTCCCAAAAATGAAAGAAAGAAAAATCCACTACTTTGAAGTTCTGTCACTTTAAATTGTGCATCTTACAACTACTCAGATAAATTCAAAATTTTAATCTTCAGTTCATTGACAATGCAAATTATTTGCCAGCATTTGGAAGTCAAATAGGGTGAGAGGGGAGAGCCTTTACATATTCCAGGTTTAATAGCTGAACACCAGATGGAAACAATTCTACAATGAAAGAAAGAAATCTGTTAGGATATTTTGGAGATCTGTTCAGTTCAGCAGCACGTCACTGGTTATGGAGGCCAATTTCTCAGAGGACTTATTTAAATTGCAGATACTGAGGTAGTGTACTTAATTTAACTCAGAAAATGCTGAATTTTGGAGTCATTTCAATTTTAATAGTTCTTAGATTAATAAATATCCATTTTTCTTTCAATAATGACTCATACACCTGAAACAAAGACTTCTGAGGCAGATAAGCATGAAGGGAAGGAGTGATTTTACATAAAATTGAAATAATAAAAAGTTTTACTTTTAATATCTATAACTACAACTATTTAAAGGGAACGTACGATTGTCTATATTTATTCTTCCTATGGAAATCTTTCATCTAGGATAGTTTATGGTATTTAATATTAAAGGAATTGAAATGATTAACAACAATTAAAATAAATAAATTAGCTTATGGATCTTTCAAAGGGTGATTTTCAAGTGAATCTGAACAGAAACAAAGGGCAACAAAATCTGCTTGGTGAACAATAGACGTTGAGAGCTTTGACAGTGAAAGACTGGATAACTAGTGAGATATTAAGCAATAACTCTCAGAGGGGGCCTCTTTCATATTCATACCTGTGTTTTCTGGCAAAATAAGTGTCAAAATTTGCAGCCATATGACAGCAAAATTATGCATTACATGGCGAGTTATAGATTTTGGATGAAATCCAACTCAAATACTTTCATAAGAACTTGACATGATAAACAAAATACATGGCTTTTCCAAACTGCAGTTTGTTTAAAATAAAAGGACAAAAATACTATTATTATAATAGATGATCGGAATGTCAATCCTTCTTTTTCCCATTGCTAGATTTTCATTTCAAAGAAAAGATTTGTGGGAGAATTGTATCTATATACAATGTGCTGAGTGCCTAAAATAAATGAGGATGGAACTAATGGAAAACAGGCAGGGAGTGAAGCCTGTCCGTGCCTTATGGGTGGAGAGAATAGTGGGAGTCTTTGTAGTGAGCAAAAGAAATAGAATATTTAGTCTTCAACCCTCTGACTTGGTCCTACCCTTTCTGCTGTATATTTGGATTTTTTCAGCAGAGAGCTAGAAATAAGGGTAAGGGGAGATAGGAAGGACTTTAAAAGCAGCAAAGAGTAACAGAAGAGAAGCAAAGAGGAAATAATGATGAGGAAACACTATTCTCTTGAGTCATCTATAAGTCTGAGTTCTTGGTTTCTATATAAAGGATACAGCTCAGTTACCCTTGCAGTTGTCTTTGAGACAGTTAACCTACATTCTTAGTATTAAATCAAGGGGATGATCTTGGACTCCCCAGAGAGTAGACTTCATGGTGCTGGGGTTGTCTCTGAGCAATTTAGGGGTCAAGAGGAGTAATTTACACTTCCTCATATGGACATTACCTATAGGTTGCACCCTTAGAAAAGACGAGACAACTTTCTCAAACTATCTGCAGTTGCTCTGAAGAGGTGGAACTAAAACTGCCAAAGGATGACTGGTCCATGAATCAAGAAACCCGCACTAAAGTCCCACTCCTGCAGCTAACTGTGTGAGCTAATCATATCTCTATTCTTTTAACACTGCAGTATTCTAGCCCATTCAAGAAGGAGGTTGGTTTAAATGATTTCTAAAGTCTCTTCAAACTTTAAAAATTGATATTCCTCAGTTTGCTTTATCCTAAGAACTGAAACACCTGTGCTTTCTCAATATACTGGGTATACTAAATATGTAATAAATATCTGAAAAAAGCCTGTGAATATTTGACTGTTACCCCCACTTACCATTATTATTCTTATTTCTGTTTCCTTTCTGTTGGATTGTAGAAATCTGTGCCTTAGAAATTTAATATTTGGAAAACATTGATTGGACAACTCAGTTTATATTGCTTGACTTGTTGATTGACTTTATGATTGAACATAATCAGTCCTGGAATCATGGAGATACTTTTATGAGGCAAATTGTTTTTGATGATGGGGGGCCTTACTAAGGCTGATAATATGCTGTATTGAAAAGGAGGGTGCTGGTGATTAAAGTAGAGAGAGAGGAAGTGGGTCAATAATGGACAGTCTTACATAGTGGATGGCAAAAAAATTTTTTTAAGTAGAGAACTACTTGCTTATATACTCTGGAGTCATAATCCTCAGACTCTGATTTCAGAGAGTTAGCACTTAATTCTGATTTCACATTAAAGTCACTGGGACCTGTTCTTCCTCATATCCAACTTGTTCTGTATTAGTAAAGTATAAACTTACACGGTCTTTCGGCACTAATTGCGGAATTTTAGGGATTGAGTACATTTTACTGGTGATCTTTTCCAACTTACTACTTAGAGATGATTACACCCATAGTAAAATGTTTAAATGTTTATTAAAGTGGACTTAGAATAAGAATAGTGTAATCCCCAGCTTCTTTGCCTTTTAGCTGATGGCTTTGAGCATTTATTTTTTGGGAATACAGCTGTCTTTTATTTACTTTTAAAGACACTTTTATAATACTTTATTGATATTCACATAAAATATATCCTTTTAAAGTGTATATTCACAGAGTTGTGCATCCATCATCAGCACTATCTAATTTTAGAATATTTTCATCACCCAAAGAGAACACCTGTACTCATTAGCCATTCTCTCCACTGTCCCCTACCCCACAGCTCCTGGCAATGACTAATCTACTCTCTGTCTGTATAGATTTACTTACACTACACTGTATATTTATATAAATGAAATCATACAAGGTCATCTATGTTGTAGCATGTGTTAATATTTCATTCCTTTTTGTTTCTGAATGGATTTGACACATTTTATTTATCCATTCATCAATCGATGGACATTTAGATTATTTGCATCTTTTGACTATTGTGAATAAAGTTGCTGTAATATTATTGTGCAAGTTTTTGTATAGACACATGTTTTGAATTCTCTTGGTTATATTCTTAGGAGTGGAATTATTGGGTCAAATGGTAACTTTTCTTTAGCTTTTGATGAATTCTTAGCTGTTTTTCAGAGTGTCTGCATAATTTAAAATTTTCACTAGCGTTGTATGAGGGTTCTAATTATTTCACATTGTCAGTAACACTTGTTATTGTATATCTTTTTATTATAACTATCCTAGTGTGTATTAATTGATACAACACATTGTGGTTTTGATTTAAATTTCTCTAATGACTAATGATGTTGAGTATCTTTTCATGCACTTATTTGCCATTTATATATTGAAAAATGTTTTTTGGAATTCATCTATTTATAAGTTGTATAAGTTGTCTTTTTGTCATTGAGTTGTAAGATTTCTTTAAATATTCTGGATACAAATCCCTAATGAGATATATGATTTGCAAATGTTTCTCTCATTCTGTGAGATTTTTTTTTCTTTTTGATAATGGCCTTTGAAGCACAAAACACTTTAGTTTTAATTAAATATAATTTATTTATTTTTGTTGCTTTTGCTTTTGGTGTCATACCTAGGAAATCATTGCCTAATCCAAGGCTACAAAGATTTACTTCTGTATTTACTTCTAAGAGTTTTGTAGTTTTAGTTCTTATATTTAATTCTATGGTCCCTTTTGAGTTAATATTCGTTTATAGTATGTGATAGGGTCTAATTTCATTCTTATGCATGTGGTTACCCAATTAGCTCAACATTATTATTTTTTTAAATTAATTAATTTATTTTTAATTCTTTAATGTCACCACATATTTGACCCCTTTTACTCCATCTATGTCCTCTTCCTCCAACATTATTTTTTTAAAAGACTATTTTTTGCTCACTGAATTACTTTGGCATCCTTATAAAAATCAATTGACCATAAATTGAAAGGTGTTATTTCTGGACTCACAGTTCTGTTACGTTGTCTACCCTTATGTCAGTACCACACTATATTAATTACTGAAACTTTATAGTGAAGTTTTGAAATTGTAAGTATGAGTTTGACAACTTTGTTCTGCCTTGTAGAGATTGTTTTGACTATTCTTGGTCCCTTGCATCCATGTGAATTTTAAGATAATCTTGCCAACTTTTACTAAAAGGGCAGTTGACATTTTGATAGGAATGTGTTGAATTTGTAGATTGATTTGTGAAATATTGCTATCTTAATATTGTCTTTTAATACCATGAACATATGATGTCTTTCCATTTATCTAAGTGTTCTTTAATTTCTTTCAATGATGTTTTGTAGTTTTCAGTGTACGGCTTGTACTTCTTTCAGATTTATTCCTAAATACTTTATGTTTTGTGGTATTATAAGTAGAATTATATTAATTTATTTTTCAGATTATGTATTGCTAGTATCTAGAAACATAATTGATTTTTGTATATTGAGATTGTATCCTGCAACTTTGTTGATTTGCTAGGTTTAATAATTTATTTTTGTGGATTTCTTAGGGTTTTCTAAGTATAAGATTATACCATCTGAGAATAGTGATCATTTTATTTTTTCCATTTCTATTTAAATGCTTTTTATTTCTTTCTCTTGCCTAATTTCCATGGCTAGAACCTTCAGTGCAATATAGAATAGAAGTGTGAGAGTGGACATTCTTGCCTCGTTCCTCATCTTAGAAGGAAAGCATTCAGTTTTTCACAATCAAGTATGATGTCAACTGTTGGCATTTTGTAACAGATGGCCTTTATCCAGTTAAGGAAGCTCTCTTCTGTTCCTAGTTCAAGTGTGTGTGTATGTGTGTGTGTGTGTGTGTGTGTGTGTGTGTGTGTGTGTGGTTTATCATGAAAGGGTGTTGAATTGTGTCAAATGCTTTTTCTTCATCTATTGAGATGATCATGTGCTTTTTGTTTTTTATTGTATTAATATGGTATATCATATTCATTGATTTTTGTGTGTTGAACCAAATTTGCACTCCTGTGATAAATAACACTTAGTCATAGTGTATAATCTTTTGTTTATGTTATTGGATTTGGCTGCTACTATTTTGTTGAGAATTGTTGTATTTATATTTATAAGGGACATTGGTCTGTAATTTTTTTTGTAACAGCTTCTTTGGTTTTGGTATCATGGTAAAACAGTCAAGTAGAATGAATTGGGAAGTGGTCCCTCACCTACTACCTTTTGGAAGAGTTTGTGAAAGATTGATTTTGATTTTTTAAACACTTTAGCCAGTGAAGCTATCTGAATATGGGCTTTTCTTAGTGGGAAATTTTTTGATTGCTAATTCAATCTTTTTACTTATTATAGGTCTATTATGATTTTCTGTTTCTTTCAAAGTCAGTTTTCATAGTTTGTGTCTTTTCAGGAATCTGTCCATTTCATATAGGTTATCCAATTTTCTAGCATACAATTGTTTATAGCATTTCCTTTTAATTCCTTTTAGAAACAGAACTCTAACTGTGAGAGGAAACACACATGCAATGTATACATGCCTTACTGTTAAATTGTACACCTGAAACTTACTGGATTTCATTAACGAATGTCACCAAAAAAAATAAATAAATAAAAAAAAATTGAAAATGATGTTTCTTTTTTTTTATTCCTGATTTTACTAGTTTTAATCTTTTCTCTCTCTCTCTTTTTTTTTGGTCAGTCTAGCTAAAGGTTTGCCAATTTTGTTGATATTTTCAAATCCACAAATTTTGTTTTGTTGATTTTTCTATTGCTTTTTCACCTGTTTCACTTAATTTTTCTCTAATGTTTGTTTCCTTACTTTTTGCATGCTTTGGTTTTATTTTGCCTTTCTTTTTCTAGTTTATTAAGGTGAAAGACTGTTTTATTGATTTGAGAACTTTCTTTTTTTAGTAGTAGTATTTATAGCTATAATTCTTCCTCTAAGAACTACCATTAGTAGCACTCACAAATTTTGGTAATGTTTTGTTTTTGTTTTTATCATGTCAAAGTATTTTCTAATTTGCCCCGTGATTTCTTCTTTGACCCATTTTTTTAGATGGGTGTTATTTAATTTATACATATTTGTGAATTCCCCCAATTATTTTTCTGTTGTTTATTTCTAATTTTATTCTATCACAGTCGTGGAACATACAGTATATGATTTAAAAATTTTAAAACTTATTGAGTTTTGGTTATGACTTAATATATGGTCTATAATGGAGAATGTTCCATGTACACTTGAATAGATTATGTATTCTACTATTGTTGGGTAATATTCTATAGATTTTTGTTAGATGTAGTTCTTTTATAATGTTTTACTTCCTTTCTGATATTCTGCCTTGTTGTTCTACTCATTATTGACAGTGGGGTATTAAAGTCTCTGTTTTACTGAATTGTTTATTTCTCCATTCAATACTGTCATATTTTGCTTCATGTACTTTGGGACTCTTTTGTTAAGTGCATACAATTGTTTATAATTGTTATGTCTTACAAATGAATTGCCCCTTTTATCACTTTATTATCTCCTTCTTTATTTCTAGTTTAATTTTTTCTCTTAAAGTCTATTTTGCCTCATTAATATAGCCATTCCAATTCTCTTTTTGTTTACTATTTCCATAATATTTCTTTTTTCATTCTTAGTTTTGAATTTACTCATTTTTTGAACCTAAAGTGTGTCTTTTGTAAGCAGCATATAGTTAGACCATTTAAAAAAATTTATTTTGCCAATATCCATCTTTTGATTGGATTCTTTAGTCCACATGCATTTAAGGTCATTACTGATAAGGTTGGATTTATGTCTGTCATCTTGGTATTTATTTTATGACTTATGTTCTATTTTGCTTCTTTGTTCCTCCATTTTTACTTTCTTTTAAAAAATAGACATTTTGTAGTATATCATTTTTTTTATTATTTCTTTTACAGTATTTTTTGTTATTGGTTGCTCTGGAGATTACTGTTAATATCTTTAAAAAACCTAGTTCAGATTAATACCAACTCGATTTCAGTCCTATACAGCTTTGCTTCATTATAGCTTCATTTCCTCACCCCTTCATTGTGCTAATATTGTCACAAAAATTATAAAAATACACTTTAGACATTGAGCATTAAAAAATTCTTTAAATTTTGGTTTCTTTATTTGTAAAAATAGTTATAATAGTAGTTCTGATGTCAAAGTATAATCATTAATACTAAATGATGCAATCCATGTGGTGCTAACGCAACATAGTTCCTTGTCTGGACTCAACAAAAATACTGTATAAAATTGGTGATGTATGCATCACTTTAAAAAATACTCAAAGTGAAGGACCATTTAGTTGACCACTTTTTGAAATACCCCAAGTGAAGAGAAATTCCTTGACTAATGGAGCTTCTGGTCATGGTTCAACAGCTTTGTTTTTACCTTCTCATTCAGATCCTTGTCTCCTTGTATTTTCTAAACATTGATTCCAGACTAATCTCCTGGAAAAATACAGGTGAAGTTTTTCTGCCCCTTCTAACTGGCAACCCTTCATTTGGTTTCTCTAAACACCAGTGATATTCGGTTCATCAGCTCTTCCACAATGGACACAGTCTCTGGACTCTCCCTCTCTCGATGGTGTTTTTCTATACTGATCATCGTTTTCAATGTCTCCTATAAATATGAAGCTTAAAACTAGTCCTATTATAAATATAGTTTAAACATGGACAAGTAAAAGATGCTTATGAGATCTCATGGCTACCCAGCCCATTTATAAGTATATAAATAGACACTTGATAGAGCAGATAGAGCATGCTTTATTTTGTAACCCTTGAGACTCCATGTGTTTGTTCTTTCTCTATCCCTACTTTATTCCATCAATTAAAACAAAACAAAACAAAGCAAAACAAAACAAAAAGACCTTAGTGAATATTGAAAGTGTGTTTTGAGAACCTTGAGAGAAAGTCAGATGCTAGACATCCAAATTAAAATTAGACAGCACTTGTTTCACTGAGGTATAAAGTTTATTAGTCATTCCCACCCCCCCCCAGGCATAACTTATATTAATCCTGTTTGAAAGTTATTACTTTTCTCTCTCATGATTTATTTAGACACAAAACATATCTTTACAATTTTCTGTTTAGGCATGGAAAGCTACACTGAAAAGCTCCCAATGTTTTCCTTCTTTACAAATAGAAAAGGTGTTTATATTCAGTTATGTAATAGGAGTAAAAACTCATAGAATTTCACCTATAAATGGAACTTCACATCCCACACTCTATTTGTTTCTTTCTTCTGCACCTTTTTCCATGGTTTATGGAAATCCTGGAATCCTGGAAATTCAGATGATATTGGTGAATTTCCTCACCTGGTCTCCCAACTCTCAGAGACTCTATTGGTCTCATGGTTTTATGAAAACATAAGTAGATGCACCTAACAACCACACACACTCAAAATAGTGAAGGGAGCCTATATTTTAGCTTTATCAGGTAGTGATTTTTTTCTACTAGATTCTAAAATCATTGTGTTTAGGGATCACTTTCGAGGTTCTAGAGGTTAAAAAAGTATCTGGGGGTAAAAAGGATATTTAAAAAAAATTATTGTTGATGAAGCCAAGAATGAAAAACTGTGAGTGAAAACCGAGGACAGAAAAACAAAACCCGCAACAGTTAGAATTGGCTAAGAATAAGGGAAGGAATATGAGAGACAGTCTTTATAAGATTGCAAAACAATCTTTTAATTACCCTTCTTGAATTGAATAGAGGCTATATGGCATAAAGAATATAGTCTTTGTTGTTAAAAAGTCTTTAAATTTCAGCCTTGCTATTTTGAACATGAGCGTAGTAACACATTCAGTAAGGAGTAGCAATTATTATGTATAAAAAGGAATAATAAGGTAGTCCTTAATTTATAAAATGACATATAACAGAATTCCAAATTTATTTCTTAAGTTCACTGAAACAATTCTATGTCATAATATACCTTTGCTTTTTATAATCACAACACTGGCATTTCGAGTAAATACAGAGCTTTGAAGCTAGCAGACAGAATATAGTAATCAACATGATATGAGACAATAGATCAAACTAAAGCAATTATCTATATTATACATATATATCTGTGAGGTAAGTATTCTAATATATGTAGCTTCAGGAATAGTCTATTAGCAAGATCTAGATTCATCTTACTTTAAGTAGAACAAGTGCTTAGAGGCCATCTATTTTGTGAAATATCACACAGACAGAAATGGATAGAGCAACACTATGTACCTGATACTGTTTTTCTGGTTTGCTTACTCTGGATCCATAACCTTGACTTAACCATTGGAAAGTATATATATCCCATTCAAGGCAGGTATCTGATAATATTTACAGTAACTACAGGGTTTCTTTAATTTGTAACTTTTTAAAAATGGCAAAAGAAATCTATATTATGTAATAGAAGGAACCCTAATTGTAGATGACAACTATAATTAATATACATTAGGGTCCTGATAAAATTTCTAATTTATTAAGAGACACAAAAGCCATTTTCTAAAATTTCATTATGGTTTTGTTTCTATACCTGTTCTTTTTGTTCTCTTGATTCTTTTCTGCCTACTGAAGTGGTCTTGTCTCACTTTCTTCTGTACTGCAGTGTCACATTTGTGTATCTGGACTCTAATTCTCAGTGTCTACTAATGTGTTTACTCAAAGTATAGCTTTATTACTTTCACAAATTGTTAGAGATGATTGCTTTCTCCTGTAGGGTTGCTAGAGTTCTTGCTGTGTATTTTATATATTATCAAAACGAATTTCCTCTCTTTGCTCACATGGCACCCTCTTTCTCTCTGTCCTAAAGAGTGTGGTCTTTTTTATGTGTTGCTTTCTTTGCTGCACTGTACTTGGGACAGGTGTTTTGAACATTTCTTCCTGATCAGGGTCCAAGCTGCAGATGCATTTCTTTCTTTTTCTCAGAATTAATTCCTTTGGTAACACCATTATACATCTTCTATCCTAAATAAAGCAGATCAGGGGATGCTCCTGTGAAAATGTTTTCTAATCGGTGTTGTGAAAGCTGTGCTCATGTGTAGTAAGCCACCAAAGGCTAGATTATGCTGCTGTGCAAACAACCTCCAAATATCAGTGGTTTAAAATAATAAATGCAACATGTTCATCCTTGTTGAATGGGTACTCTGCTCATTCTGATCAGTGAGAGAGAGAGGCTGACAGCGGCTCCATTTTAATATATATTTTCATGCTTGCCAAGTTAGGAAGGAAACATAGCAAATTGCACACTGACACTTAAAATTTCTGCTCTACAGTATTTCATACAATTTCTACTCATATTTCATTGGCTAAAACCAGTCACCTGACCACAGTTGATATAAAAGGGCAAGGAAGTAAGATCTACCATGTGTCCAAAAGTGGGGAGACTCAGCAAAAATTACAACTTTATAGAAGATAACAGATGTAAGCCCTCCTGAGGAGTAACATATTCAGGATCATCCAATCTTATTAATTAACTCAACAACAATGATTAGATAGAATCTTAACTGAAAATTCGTTATGGCACAGCTCATGTCCTTCTCGACTGAAATGGGCCTGATAAAGGATCTGGATCAAATAGCCACATGTTTCTTGAATGGTGAGCTGAAGAGAACGATGGCAACCTGAAACAATGGTTTAAACAATACACATACTCAAATAAGGTGTTGTGACCTTGGCTTGCTGGGAAATAAGCAGCAGATAAAGTAGCTTGCATACAATATCCAAAGATGAGTGGATCTTTCTGGGCAAAACTTGCAACTGTCTACTTGCAAATGTATGCAAAGAAAGAAGCCAAGACACACCATACACTGCATAGAGCAGGTGAAGTAAACTATCACAGAATCATTTTTACATGAGTAGCAAGCATGGAAGGCCTCGTCCCTCTGGCCTGCACTGGTCCCTCTACAGTAATCACAAACAAGTAGCATTTTCCCTCTGGGAGAAAGATCATAATTTAGAGAGAATTTTTTAAACACGTTTCCAGGAGCACATATTCCTCATAACGATAAAGCATTTGAAAATATAATGTGAAAAGAGTGTAACCTTAATTAAAATGCTCTCCTGTTGCTAATTCTATAGTCAAAATGAAAAATTAATAGCATCTTTTTCCTGTCACTTTTAATGATCTTTGGAATCTTTCCAGACTATTTTTTTTTAAATTTTGATACTCACTGATGATGATGAATCAGATTAGACTTGCTAAAGTAGAAATGTTTACACTTTCTAAGAAGTCTCATGTTTCCCTCGATATTGGATGTGACATGCTTGCTTTGTAACATATTCAGGTGGAATTGAATATAAACTTGAAATGTGTTTACTTTTACATTTATTATATAAGCTTTAAAGAAGTTTGGTATCCATGTGAGTGCATTTTCACATCAGTAAGAAGGAGGTATTCCTATAAAATGTTACCTCTCCTGCTTGATTTGAAATCACACCTTTCAGAAGATCAGTGTAAGTTCATATTATCAGTGGATCTTTTTCAAAAGTAGCCAGTTGAATTTTGCGAGGAATGAAGTCTTTCTAATTCACTTACTGATTCTTAATTTTACATGAGCTTAAATGTTTAAGTTTGAAGTGTTTATAGAAACTGGAGTTTTTTTTTTAATGATACAAAGATTATTTAGATAAAAGTAGAGACATTTAAAATTATAATATACTCAAGTATATCATTTGTATCATATTTATTAATGTTTAAAATGCTCTGACAGCTTGCTGATTTTTCTAACAAAGTTAAACTGAACAATATTTATATCCATACATTCAAGTTTAGACAAGAAATAGTGGGAGGTCTGCTTTCCCTTTGTCTGAAAATTTCAGTGCTTATTTTCTTTATATGTTCATACAAAATGTACTTTATTTCAGATGAAGCAATTTTGTAATAGTTATGTGTAAAATGATTCCAGCTGGTTTATTTCAGAGTTTGCAGCACCAATTTTTTCTGTTCTTTCAAAAGCAGTTTGAGCATGCTTTCAGTTATCTATTTCTGTTACAAATCACCCTAAAACTTAGTGTCTTAAAAAAACTATTTTATTACTCATTATTCTGTGGGTCAGGAATTCAGGCAGAGCTCAGTGGGGGTGGCTTGTCTCTTCTTCACCTAGTTTTGGCTGGGTGGCTCATCTGGGGGCTGGAGGGTCCAGGAGGGCCTCCCTAACATATCTAGGACCTTGGTTTGTTTCCACATGTCTTGTCTCTTCATGTGGTCATCCTTCATTTAGTTGTCTTGCCCGAGTTTCTTTCCGTGGAAAATGAATTCTGAAGAAACAAATGAAAAAGTTGTAAGAGTTTTTAAGACGCAGGCCATAGTCACGCAGGGTCACTTCTACCATATCCTACTGGGCAACCAGAGGACAGCCTAGGTTCAAGGAGGGTGAAAATAGACTATACCTCGATGGGAGGAGTGGCATTGTCACATTGCAAAAGGGCATGTGAGAAAGGAGGGGTTGTTGGAGCCATTTTGGGAAACACTGTGTAGTTGACTCTCTGTCATTGTGGGTTCTGCATCCACGAATTCAACCAGCCACAAATTGAAATATTCAAAAGAAAGAGAGTTATGTTGTTGCTGTTGTGTACCATGTAGTTAAGCCCATGATGGCTGCATTATACTGAACATGTACAGACTTTTTTCCTTGTCATTATTTCCTAAATAATTATTTACATAGCATTACATTGTATTGGAGATTAAAAGTAATCTAGAGATGATTTCAAGTATACAAGAGGATTGCATAAGTTATATGAAACCACTGTGCAGTTTTATAAAGCAGAATTGAGCATCCATGGATTTTGGTATCTGCGGGGAGTCCTGGGACCAGTTCCTCCATGGATACTGGGGATGACTGTATAGCAAACACAAATAGATGAATTACATTTCTAAGGCTGCTACTATATGTTCCTTTGCCCAAATCATAACCTGGTAATTTATTGTATGAAAGTCTGTATCACTGTATTTCTGTTTGGGAGCTATCAAATGTCTCATGTCTCAGTAAATTGAAGTGAATAGTTCATTGCCCTGTCTTTCAAATCTCTGGCAGTTTGATGAGATTTGGAATATGCTTCACAAAATGGATGAGTTTGGGGACATCATTAGCAGTATCAGAGACATTCATTCTTCAAACATGTCTTGAGTACTCACTGTGGTTAACTACAATTCCGGGCATTGGATATGCAAATAAAGATGAATAAGAAATAGTTTTTATTCCATGTTATTTGATTTACTGGTCACAACTTTTCACTCCCTGAATTGATTCTATGCATTCACAGCCTGGTCATGGATCCTAGGGGTGGACCATACAGATGTGTTCAGTAGAGCCAACTACCAGGTGACTCACAGATCTGTGATAAACATGGTTATTGTATGCCTTTGAAATTTTTGGTTGTTTTCTATATACAAAAGCTGCTTGAAATAAGTTATATGCTATCGTTTAGGGAAGAAAGACACATAGACAGACAACTGTACTATAATGTACTATAAATAGCAATGGAAATCTCCATGAAGGGGCACCTACCCCATTTTTGGGGGGATGTATGTGGGTTTTGGTAGATCACGAGGAAGTTATACTAGAAGGAGGTAACATAAAGCTGAGGCTTAATAGTATAAGAAGGGATATGTAAAAGCTAACCGAATAGGAGAAAGTGTGAACAAAGGCTGAGAGGTAAGCTTCAATGAAGAAATCTATAACAGTAGATCATTGTTTCTGGAAGTTTAGTAAGTTGGTCAGTCCTGATTAACCGAGAGACTCAACCCCTTAAGTTGGCTTTGCCTTAGGTTCCAATTCTAAGAGATTTCTAGCCTGATAATAACTAGGATTGACTTGAATTTTGTTACTCTGGCTAAACATTTTAGAGTACATACACTACTGAAATTAATATGAGCACAGTTTTATTATTTCTGCCTTTACAAATAATGAAATTACATTTCACTTAAAGATTTTAATTGCGCAGCCATAAAAAGCACAGATGGTAATTGCAGACATGATTCAAAAGAGGAAAATGGTCATTTGAAAATGAACAAGAAATAATATTGACCTGGACTGGTATTTTATATAAAATTCAAATAGTCCTCCTTTTAAATAATAGCTTAAAAAAGTTTATAAGTAAATTACATTAGATGTCATTATAAAATTATTCCAACAGAGAATAATTTTTAGAACTATGGGTAATGTGTTTGTTTTATAAGCAAAATTTTCTTTTTTTCTCCTCAAGTAAAATTTTCATACTATGACTTTTTTTAAAGCCAGGGTTACCTTTATGCAGAGTTATAGTTCAACAGGTGATTCCTATTTTAATCTGAATTTTAGAACTGAAGGTACCTTTAAACATATTTTATTGATTATTTAGACCTTAGTTATTTTTCTGGTCCTGCCCTTTACTCTCTATGAGAACTTGGGCAAGTTTCCAATTCTCTCCATATCTCACTGTTTTTACCAGTAAAATGGGTAAATAATTCTTACCGTATATGGAGCTCTAGCAGTGATTGAGATCTTACAACATCTTGCATATGTAACATATGGCAAGCACTCCAAAAAAAAGTTAGCTACTGTTATTTTTATAATAGTAATAACATAATAAATAATTACTGTTGTTAGTTAATCTTATGGGTGAAGAAACAAGAGACCAAGAGAGTTTAAATGACTTGGGCAAGATGTGTGCTTAGCAGCTTCAGAACCTGAAAGAGATGTTTGGTTACTGACTCCCACACCAGTGCTTTGCCCAGAAGAAGGCCAGTCCTTGCATGAAGTTTTCAGGGATTCATAAGGAAAGTGAAGAATGATTCTGGAAACCACTGCACTGGTGAAACTGCATTAAATAGGAAGGACAGAGATTGCTAACTGTAAATATCAAAAGGGTGGATAATTGTCCTCAAACACATATGTATAATATACATTATATATATTTATATAATCAAATACAAACATATTAATTCAAACAATTGAATTAAAATTAAACTTTTCTTTCAGGGAACTCTTCATTTATGATAAATAATTTCACTTGTAGTTTCAAAGCTTTTGGTCAAATTTCAACAAAAGAGGTAGAAAATTTTTACATGAAATTATTGGACCACTTACTAAGGGTAAACAAAAAGGGCTGCTATTTAATTTAAAGAATATAACTGTTGGCACCTTCAGTTTTATCCAAATGACTGCACACAGTTCTACTTCAATTTCATTAGAAAAGTAAAATTAGAAAAGCTAAACATTAACTCTTATAAAGAAATATAATTTGATTTAATGTCATTAGAAGCCAGTGCAAAGTAGAGGAGACTGTAGAGCTGGCTTAACTGCTTCTGTGCTGAATAAAACATCAGCCCTTAAACCATTCACCTACATGCTCCTGCTGTACCTGTTGAAGCTCACTTTTACTCATTAGCTCAGTTATTTCATGGTATACCATTTTAGGGACACATATGTTTCCTATTAGCAATAATGAATTAATGGGAGATGTGTGGTAAAATGATAGCAAAATTCAGTAAAAATTCTATTTGAACTTAATTCTGTGGAATATGAGCATAACCCACAAAGGAGTACTCTGATCTACGGTGAAGAATAATTTGCCTACTGCTCTGGTTTGCAATTAATGAAAAGTCCTCAGGAAATCCCAATTTCTGATTAAAGAGAGTTGATTATGATTAATGTATCCAAATTAACTGCCAAAAAGGAAGCCACCTCATAATTATCTACATTATTCCTCCAATTTTAAATTCCTAAGGCTACTCATATCTGTGTTCTTTTCTTTAATCCTTAAAGATGTATATTTTGTTTTTAACTTTTGATTAGCATGACAATGGTTGTCCTTTGTTTCTGCATGTAGAAAATATTCAGGGTCTTATGAATTTTCTTTTCACCCCTCTCTGTTCTTCTGTAAAAATAATATCACTGGTGTTTCAGAAAGTTTCCATAAACCCAAGATGTCAACTTTATAATCTTAGAAACACTGCCTCACTCCCGAGTACTTACTCTTAGCCATTGCGTTATGGTGCCTTCCATGTCATTTGGTTGAACTTTGGCAAGGCAAAAGACGTATTTTAGGAAGATATGGCATGCAGGGCTACTAATTTCATTTTTCAAGCTAGTTCCCTAAGTAAATAAGTAAGTAAATTCTTGCAGATCAAATTTTTGTAACATTTTAAGTTTTTGCATTTTTTAGGGTATTTGCAAATATTTTTGTGGGAAATTTAGAAATGTTGCATCAAGGTCTCTTAATTGAATGCCATATTAAACTGGAAGTCCTCCAAGTACAGTATGTATGTTAGAAAGTATCTACATATGTATTTTTAAAGCAGCAAGAGGGTGTTATAATTTTTAAGCTATTTTAATTTTTAAGTTGGGAATTAGTCAAAAGGATTAATATTTACTTCTCTGAACAATTCAATTGGTTTACAGAATACTTTCCTTCTACAGAAATTTCTTTCAATGCTTCAGTTGTATTTTGGTATTAACATATTTCACACATTACTTAGGATTACAGTAGGAAATTTGAAAACAAAGATAAATAAAAAGAAAATTCAATCAAGATCTCATTATTTAGGCACAAGCACTATTAACATTTTGGGACTTGTTACATACCCTTTTGTAGTTTAAAAAATGTGTACATATATCTTTTATTCTAAAATAAGATTACCTTAGAATATTGCCTTGTAGCCTACATTTTAAAATTTAGCTGTATATATGGATTTTTTCATAACATTTAAAAAATCAATATTTTTATTTTAGTGTGTATATAGTATTTTGTTGCATAAAAGTACCACTATTTAGGTTGATTCCATTGTTTTTGCAATTATAAGTAAAATTGAAAAGGACATCACTGTAGCTAAACCTTCATGTAATTAATCATTTCTTTGGAAATGTTTATATGTTTAATTTCTAGGTTGAAAGATATGCTTTTGAAATAATTGTAATTTAAAATGCTTTTGAAAAAGAATGTTCCAATGTGTACCGTTAAGAGTAGTATATGGGCGTCCCCATTTCTTAATAACTTCACTAATAATGGAGAATATTTCTAGTATTGGACAGTTTCATAGGTTAGACATCTCATTGTTGTTTTAATTATTATTCATTTGTTATAGTTTTGAAAGAAGTGTATTGATTTTTTTGTATATTTTTCTAAAATTTCTTTTATTGTCATTGACTTTATTTTTCCATCTTAGTATTTATCATTTTTAAAAATTATTTTGTAAGAGGTCTTTACTTTCCCTTTGTCTTTTATAAATACTGTAAATATGTTTTCAGCTTGATGTTTATTTCTAACCACTGTTTCTATTGTTTCTGCCACCAGTTTTTAAAAATATTTCCATACTCACATCTACCAACTGCTCCCAGATATCTTCAAATTTCATTATACCCAAATGTTCTTCCAAACTTAGTTTTATCTACTTCATTCCAAAACTTAATCTAAGCCATGATACAGAGTGTGAAACTTGTAAATATAAGTAGTCAGAGAGATTCTGTACTTCAAAGGCACAGGGAAGTGGTACATATGAAAAAGTGTAAGAAAAAGGTGTCATTTCTTTGCATTTGCATGACCTTTTACAGAACACATTTCAAAGACAGGAAATCTTAAAACTTTAGCATTAGTCAGTTGATGAAAACTGTAAACTTAAATGTGAATTCTAAGCGTTCATTACTAGAGAAAATAAAAATGTTTTGTCACTTGAATTAGGAGATCTGACACCAGAAAGTAGTCATTAAAATGGAAATTGTGTCGCACGTGTGCAGTGTGACACACCAAGAGAACGTATCATGAAGAAAGCACGTCCGAACAGAAGCAGGATAGAAGCTTTGATAGACTTTTTACCCATTTGCTGAAGTGAGTCTGAATAAAATATTAACAGCAGGCCTATTGAGTATAATATATTAAACCCACTGTATTTATAATCATATTTATATCTACTAATTTGTAAATTATATTGTTTTTATTCTAGAACAAATATCCAGTGATTCTTCACAAATTATTTTATTTTTATTAATACTGAATTGAAGAATACTTCTGAGTATGTTACATTCTCAGTACCTAGGGAAGACCCTGTCTGTCATTGGAACCTGGATTTCGGTCCCCAGAGTTTGCTAAATCAGTAAGATGTACCAATTACAGAAAGGTGACTTGATGAAGTATATTCCTGCTTGGGTGTGCTCTATGGGGCACAAGCACAAAATTAAGTACCTCAGAAAGAAATGTAAACTGTTTCATGCACGCTCATTTACTTTTTTATTTTGTATATTATAATATGGAGATACATCATTAGAATATCATTAAAATGCTGAAGACTGTCAGAAACAGCTAATGTATACCCTAAAGATATGATTCTGTCACTCAATAAGATACTTGCTATTCTGTCCCCAGAATTGTCATTATTTTCAAAATCTTAGAACTCAATCTGGTATTGATTACTTCTCAAAAAAATGGATAGTCTAAATCAATTGATCAATCAATCCACTAAAATTAATGAGATGATAATGAATAATGGGTAATTTTAAAGTCTGCTTTGTAATTTATTTGTCGAATCAATGTTACATGTTATAAAAAAAAAAAAAAACCCTAGAAACATCTACCTAATGTAGCCACCTATTTCTCCTGTTTTTCTCTTTTTGTTTAGAGAAGGAAAATGTCAATGAATAAACATCTGTAGCTTCATTGACAAGTCATTGTCACTAAAACTTATTGAAGAGGACATTCAGGAACCTTTCTTTGCCTCTCATCTGTAAAAATGGGAACAATAATACCAATCTTATAAGGATTGAAATAAGGGTGAAAATGTTTGTAATGGTGACTGATACTTAGCAAGCATCAACAATATTAGTTATTTTGTCACAATCATTATCATCATCAGCAGCTTTGCCTTTACATGGGTTCTTCATGAAGCAGACCTGAAACAAGGGGTTAGGGCAAGTGTGTGATCCCAGAGATCCAGGTGAGCGCTTGGGCAAGGAAGCACAAAGAAGAGGCAATGTAAGATACCTTAGCAAGTTGGCCATTGTTATAGGTAATTGATTTATTGATCCTACAGAACCACCTGAGAAGCAGTATAAACTATGCCTTGGAATCCCCTGTAGGCAGAGGAGTAAAAAGAGAGCCTATATCTATTGGCTTTCATCCTCGATTGATTAATATGTGGCCCCATGGAACGTTAACCCCAGATACCTCCAGGTTGTGCAGATATGAGCAGCAAGCAGATTTTAGTGGGATCCTACCCAGCAAAGCCCTGTATAAGGAGGGAGAAGACATACAGTACAGACCTATGACAAAGATCTGTCACTGTAGGAAGGTGGACAGAGGTTATGCAGGACTGTTGAGGCCCAGGGGTTGGAATAAGCCAGGCAAGGCCAAGAGAATTCTTCATGGTTCCTAAGAAGTAGTTGATATCATTATCACCATCTTCATCATCGTCATTGTCATATGTTAGCCATTCCCTACCTCTAGTTACTAGAATCTGCTATTGTTTACAGAAAGAATCACAGTGGATGAATGGCCAAATTGGCTTAGGTCAGTTTTTAATATACCTTTTAACAAAGCAAATCGCTTTCAATTATATACCCTTGTAAACATCTGGATAATCCTGTTCGTTCTTGTTTTTCAAGTTGCCATTCTAATCTGTTCTTTCTCAGAGCCACCATTTTGGTGTTAGAATCTATTATGTCATACCTCAAATATCCTTATCCTTCTTGAGTTCTCTCTTTGCTCATAGTGCCTCTGATAGTCAGTTTCAACATATTATTACCTAATTGCATTTTATAAAATGCAAATTTCATCCTGTTAGTCTTCTGCTCCAAACTCTGTCTCCAGGTAAACAAAATATGACTATCCACAATATGGTCTTAAACTACTTACCAGCCTAGCTGGCTCTTCTGGTTAAGCAATGCAGTATACCCTTTGCTATCTGAACAACTTTTGAACTTTTCTCCCCAGAAGCTCTGGTGTATGCTGTTCCATCTGTCACATGATCTCTGGTTCTTTGGACACCTCAGATATTGCCTTGTTCACAAAATATCTAAAGCTTTTCCTGGGCAGACTTTTGCATTTTGATCTAGAAAAATCTGTAAACTGCTCAAAATACTTATCATTGGTACCATTTATTTAACAATCACAGACATACTGATTTATGGCATATCTTCTGTTATTATCTGAGCTATTATTTTAATAGTTGCTCTTATCTTGAAAGTTAATGAATTTAGGTCTTTTGTCTTCACAGGCAGGGCCTGTGACTTACTTTTCTCAATGACTCTCACAACACAGCACAGTGCGTATGTGCAGAATTTGATATTTCCAACGTCCGTGGGTTTCAGGGTTTCTCAACCTCAGCACAATTGACATTTTTTTTTTTAAGATGAGGCAACCCTTGGTTAACCTCACAGATTGCAAGGAACTTGTCAGTTTATAATCCCTTATTTTTAAATTTTTTACGCCTATAGCACTTGGTCTTCCTAGGTGGTCTCCCATCCAAGTACTAACCAGGCTCGACCCTGCTTAGCCTCCGAGATCAGACGGGGTTGGGCACGTTCAGGGTAGCATGGCTGTAGACACATTGACATTTTGTATTGGATAATTCTTTGTCTTGGAGGGCTGTCTTGTGCATTATAGGATGTTTAGAAACATCCCTGGCCTCTGCATATGGTATCCAGTAGCACTTCTCAGTTTATGACGGCCCAAAATATCTCCACATGTTGCCAAATGCCCCTGGGGGGATTCATCCTCATCGAGAACCAGTGGTTTACATAAAAAAAAAAAAAAAAAAAGTGAAATTCAGCATTTAATGAAGAGTTTGTCCAAGAAAAGCACTTAGAAGCAATTTATTCCACTTAGATGTGGGTTGACTATACTTCTTCTCTTAGACTTTATCAGAAAAGTGCCCTTGCTTTCTTTAATTGCCTACACAAGATCGAATAGTTGTCATTTCTCTGCTTTCTCCAGGCCCTCTGTCTGTCTGGGTTACCTAAATTTTCTTCATCATCTCCTCCTAACTAAAACTCCCTATCACCTATGCAAAACTGTTCATTAGCAGCTGTTTTCAAAAATGGCTTGGGTGAGAATATAAAACTAATGTTTAGTTGTATCTGTTGTTGCTAACATCTAATCAATCACCAGCGTCAGCGATTTTATTTTCTAAATATCTTTCACATGCTGTAAAAGTTTTCCCCAGTAGTCATATTTCAAATTAATATGATGAAATAATATAGGATCATAGACAATTGGAGCTAAAAGTTTAGAAATCAGTGAAGATTTTACAGAAGGGGAAACAACCTCACATTTCCAAAGTTATCGCATTGTTAAGGTTATGCGCTGGCAGGAATAGTTTTCGAGTTCAAGTTTTCTGATTCCTAGTTCAACGGTCTTAAGCTGTGATTTGTCTCAGGTGGTGTGATTTACAGTTCCTAGGAAGAAGCAGGACCCACAGTAGCCGGAGAGACTGCACAGAGCTGGAGACAGAGGAACAACGTGGCAGAAAACATGAGGATAGTGGTTTTATTTTTTTCATTTTAATACTAAAGAAAATTTGCTTTAATAGTGTTTTATACCTGAATTTTCTGGAGTGTCTCCAGCTGAGGGAATAAAATGACAGTTTACTGAAGGCAGGTTTCAAAACAGTATATCAGCCACTAGTATCTTTTCTTTTTGTTGTTTATAGCAAACCACTCGTCTTTACTCTTGCTCTATTCCACTTCTTCTTCCAATCAGCCGTGCTCCCTCCCTCCATGTCATGCTCTCTCTCTCCCTCTCTCTGTGTCTCCCTTCCCCATCTCCTTCTTAGTTACATTTACCCATTTTAAGTAACCCTCATTTATATTTATGGGTCATTTTCTAGTTTTAAAAAGATCACTTGATATAGTTTTGGTTAAGATTGGTTTGTGGACTTGGGTTATCCTAAGTAGCTACTAGAGTGTCTCCTGGACAGAATGTTACCTAATGCAAAATTTCTCTTTTGTCTAAAACTATTCTCCAAAATTTTTGATTTATATCCCTATCAATAAGAAATATTTGAGCAAACAAGTACCTTGTGATATAAATATATTTATTTATGTCAGTAACATGTACCTTATAAGTCTGAATATTAATAAAGCTTGATCACCGACATTTGGATATATGTTAGAAGTTCTAATATGTTCTTTGCATACCTCCATAGCCTCTCTTGCTTATTTTATGGGATATGTGTACCCCGCACTTTAGCCCACTGCCAAGAAAAGAACTCATTTATTTATAAGCTGATGTACTTTCACCACTGCAGTTTAGTTGTTAAATTTTCTTCAAACAATACTGTGTCTAGAATGATAAGGAGAATGCCCATGTAATGTCCTGTTTTCACTTCTTTATTACTTTTTGACATACTTGACATAACTTACCAGATGATTCTAGAATGGAGGTGAAATTATATAGAGGGTTTGAGTAAAATCTTATCATTTTGAGTTGCTTCAGAATAAACTCATTGTCTTTCTTAAACATTCATGGACCAATTAGAAATAGCAGAACTTTTTAAATGTTTGTAACAATATTTTAGAAACCCTGTTTCTGTTAATACTATTAGGGA